>QDHC01003632.1:709208-825805 GCA_013186455.1 Papilio dardanus tibullus | reverse complement strand
CGTGGTATTGCACCGGGCGAGCGGGCCAGTCGTGTTCCGGCGGATGCCGGAAGCGGGCTCTACCACTGTTAAACCTGTAATCCAGAAGGGTAGGCAGAGTCCACCCTTTATTTGGAGCGATCCTACACACCTCTCTCGTAGGTCGTTTAGTCGGTATGTGACTCATGTTAGGATAGGAGAACACCAATGAGCCTGAGCCCGAAACACCGGTCTTGTAGCTCCCACGTCTGATGGTGCCTTAAGGCATTTTTCCCTCTATAAAAAAATACATTTCTCTCGCTTCTTCTCCATCCATACATTTACGTATACACATCCATACACGTCGGTTTTAGGCCTTAAAACCTTCTTGAGTATTTCATCAATGATTAAAATTGTCTTCAGAAAATTTACAATACTTCTAATATATCAAAAATGGTTTCTCAGATTCTAATGTAATTACTAATTAATTCGCTTTAAACAATTACAGTCAAATCTGAGTAAACGAGACCTGGATAAGTAAGAAATCTCTATAAGGGAGAGTCATTATATGGTCCCGATGAACTACCTCCATTAGCGCGATAAACGGATTAGAGAGAAACCTCTGTAAGCTTTACCAGGTTCGACTGTATTCGAACGAGCGATTCGTTATTTTATGAACCAGAATAAGTATGTTTATAACATCGGGATGCGAGCGGTCAAGCGAATTTACATTTGGCGCGTTATGCCTTTACACTGTGCAGCTTGGAAAGTATGATTCGTGATACATTTGCAGACTAATTTTCTGTATAACTTTTATACATTCATATAACGTTAGGTTTTGAAGATTTATGTCATGTCTTATCCTTGTAAATGAAATAATATTAAATTGAGTTCGAATCCCGCCATGTACCAATGTGTTTTTCGATTTTCGAATTTCATATGTACATATTTACCCAACTCTTACGGTGAAGGAAAACATCGTGATGCTTGCACATATCGGCGAAGAAATTCAACGATATGTGTGAAGTCATGCGAAATACGCGCTAGTCGTGTAGTTGCTGAAAATAGAGCCCATAATGGGTCGAACGTGCATCCATCAAAATAACAATATAACATCAAACCCCAGAATAATCCGTTTAAGCTAGTTCTTAAAAGTTTTGTACAAAACAGTCGAAGGTTCGAAGGGAAATCCATTTCTGTGAAACAAAATAAAAGCAATTCACAAATAAAATGAGTTTCGTCTCTTAAACAGAATCCTACTTAATTGAGACGACAAAGTTGAATGTATTCCAAGAAATCATTAGGAATTTTCGTTTGAAATGTTTATTTAGAATTTATTTGAGCTCTTTAGTGTTAATCTCAGATTAATCTTATCTATAAATGTAAATATGAGATAAAAAAATTGTGCTTTGGGAAAGTTCCCAGCGGACAGCGATCTGGGACCCATGTTTTATTTGTAATAATTAAAAAAAAATTAAATACGTACTATTTTTTTTTTAAATTTTAATTGAAATGTACATATTTTAGTGGTAATTAGAAATGGTTTTTAAATCCATTTATATCATAATTAAAAGATAAAAAAATAATATAAAATAGTTAAAAATCGACCCATCCATTACTTATTTATAAAAAATATATTTTATATTAATGTTTTTTATACATCAAAATGTATCCCCAAAAATTTAAAGTTCATAAAAAAATTTTATCAAACATTTTTATCAAAAAATCCGTAGAGATAGTTCGCAACTAAAAATAGCATTTATTTGTCATCGCGTCGCCACAATAGCATCGGATTCAACAGCGCGTCACATATCGATCCCCACAACACGGCCACGCGAAATGCACACGAATTGAAAAGATTATACACATAAAAGCTACGGAATAAAATCCCTAAGAACAATAAATAGGCAGTTACTAAATAACCAGTCTTGAGTGACCAGAATTATGAGCACGTATCGGCAAAGAAATTCAAAGATATGCGTGAAGTCGACCAACCCGCATTTGGCCAGCGTGGTTGACTATGCCTATTCAAGTGGTAATCGCCATATATGGTTTTACGTAGTATTGATGGAAGCGTTAGATTAATGGTATGATCCTAATCAATTTACCATGATCATTAACACCACCTCATCATCATGATCATGATTATTCATCACATCACCATCAGTATAACTAAATTGTTATCTATACTAATATTATAAAGAGAGAAACTTTGTATTTTTGTTTGTATTGTAATAACTCAAGAACTAGGCCGATTTCAAAAATTCTTTCACCATTTGAAAGCTACATTATCCCCGAGTAAAATAGGCTATGTTATTTAATAGCACGCGGACAAACTCGCGCACAACAGCTAGTAACCGATAAAAGAGTAACAAAAAAGTATCATTAAAAAAAAAAACAATTGAACGTTAAATTCAATCGAGATTTAAAATGTTCGATGTATTTAATGTTTCAGCTCAACGCAACCATTTCATTAATTTCTTTGTATATTTATTTACCATAATTGTAGCGATGCGAGGTTTTTACGCGATCACGTATTTTTATAGGTTATATCGTTGCATGCTTTTAACGTTTACGAATATACACAATTTTATCTTTATTTTTAACTAATTATAATGTGATTGAGAAGTGCAGAGTGTATTCCTTGATTCCGACGTCACCTAGTGCCGTCCACGAGTGATAATAACCCATAGTAATTCTGATAACTTACCGATCTATGAGCTTACCCAACATGCTTTTTGATCGGCGATTTCGCTGATGGAATCGACAAATTTGTATGAAACTGACATTGAAGTTCGATATATCTTACGTGACAATGACATGATCTTATCGAATGTCAATTTCATACATTTTGTCGATTCGACATGCATCGTCGACATCGCCGATCGAAAAGCATGTTGGGTAAGTCATATAACAGTTTTGTTTTTGAATACTTCATTATGTAGCATACAAATAGCCGGATTTGCTGCGCTGACTTCAACGTAGGATCATTAACAAGTATTTAAGAGATCAAATGAAAATATAAATTTATGTTTCCCCTCTCACGGAGTTGAGCCTTGATTCATCAGACTGCAATTTAAACGTAAAACGTGCTTGTATTCTGAAGAGGTCAATTAGTTACACTTAATTATGATGAATATATTCATAAATTGTGTTGAACTGATATTCTGTCTTTGATACGCAAGGATAGAGGATGGAAGATTTGCTACTCTTTGTCTGGTAGGCGCTTATTGAAAACAGTAAATTTACATTAGGTTACATACTATGCCAAAAAAAAGTTACTGGTCTTCCGAACTCTTTTATAAACTTAGTAGGTATAAACAAAAATGTTTCTAACCTCTTTTCTAAACTCAAAAAAGTATCACTAGCTTCCTGTTGACCTGTAGCTGCCTTGTCTGTAGAAGTACATATTTCCGGGTAAGAAGACCAACATTGAGAAATTTAGTGGACCAGGCCCAGACCCACCCGCGGCTGTAGTGCCTCAGATGATGATGATATTTTCTGGTATAACTATCTCGATAACAGCTCTTCACTAGTCAGATACGTCACGCTATACTTAGGTCGAGAGTGGTTATTAAACTTTGCTATATCTACAGTTTACAGTCAAGTTATTCGAGAGCAAATGGAATTGTTTGTACATAGTTAATGCGCTGTTCATTGTCGGATTCCAATTCCGACCACTAATTAATAGCTGAGCTTTAACGAGGTACATCAAATAATGAATACTAAATGTTAAAGTAATTTCCGATCAAGATAATCTCATGGTTTTTGTAATGCGTTTTATTTTAAATGTTTAAAACTAGTACTAGGAAATATTCTGGGTCAGTTATCATTACACCACGTCTATAAACCTCTCGACGGACATGACGTCTGACACGACTGTCAACATGCCGTGATGCTCGAGACACCCAGAGACAACCAGACCATAATCAATACACTACAAATAATAATAAAAGAAAATGAATTATTTATTTAAATATATTAATCTTAACATTTCATTGAAATAAACAAGTTTATTTTAGTTGTCAATTCTGAAATGAGATAAATTGGGTCAAATATTTTTCTACTTTTAATTAATTGAATTATTTTTGCCCAATTTAATGTTTCATTGGAGCTTTTGCTCAGATTCTCGTTTCGTTAAATACAATGTTATGTTAATATTTTTCATTTAACTGAAATGAGGAAATTAATTTTATGCTAAGTTGAGCAAATATTTGTTTAATGGAATTTTCTTGCCCAATGATTTTACAAATAAATAATAAATATCACTGACTGATTTTAATTAAGAATTGTTTTTGGTTCCTTAAATATTCCCTTAGTGTAGATTTAACATATACCATGGGATGCCATGGTATATTAAAGTTTTTAATTTTTTTTAGTTTACCGAAGCAGTTGCGCCAGTAATATTAGGACGCTTATTTTCTTTGTATGATCTATACTAGTATAGTATATTATCTGTGCATACACCGAATCTACATATTAAATAACTCTGAGTGCGACAATAAACTGTTGATTGCTAACAAAAACATTTGATTCGATGAGTTCCAGCTTTAATTTCTAAGTTCTTCATTTTAATTAAAAGTATGATTTAATTTATATTCCACTTTCCTTCGATTTATAGTCCCACAAATACCAGAAAACTCAATTAAACGCCGTTTATCAAGTTATCTGCGACCGACGGGCGGCGGGCGAGGGATCTGCAGTACTGCTTTATTCCTACTGTAGGAATAAAGCATTACTGCAGATCCCTCGCCCGCCTTGTGAATGCTTCCAATTACTCTTGAATACATATTAACACAGTTAAACTACGCTGCGATCTAGGATTTGATTATTTTTTTTATTGAATTTTACTTTAACATAATGCATTTTTGATTTAACATTTTTAATTAACCATAATCGGAGGGGCACATCAAGAAGAAGAATTAATTATATGAGAAATTGCTGTACCGTAGGTATCGACTAACAGCAAGCCAGGATTGAATTGTGAGGAATGTATGGGCATGGTCCTATTGTCCTTTCTGTTGGCGGACTGTTTTGTTTTAATGTGGAGGAATAGAGAAAGCATTGTCTATACTATAAATAAGTTAGGTTTGTATGTATTGTAACCCAGAAAGTACGGTGATGATTTAAAAAAATCTTTCACCATTAGAAAGCTACCTTATCAATGAGTAAAATAAGCTATGAGTATTTTTCAATTACACCCAGTCGAAGTCAATCTAAACTAATATTATGAAGAGAGAAACTATATTTTTGCATTTTTGTTTGTATTGAAATAACTCAAGAACTACTGGGCCTATTTCAAAAATTCTTTCACCATTAGAAAGCTTCATTATCCCTGAGTAACATAGGCTGTATTATTTAAATCCACGCGGACGAAGTCACGCATAACGGCTAGTATTTTATAAAATTGTTTAATTCGTATTGATATAACTTTATTGGTTTTTTATTTACGTTATCATAATCGTCTTCACTCATTCGCTTGTTCTATAAAAATAACAAAACTGTTCATTGAATGACTCAAACGTGATATAAGAAAACAATCACAATTAACATCATCCATTGATTGATTACAAACACATCTGTCACACATCCAGCGCTCACAATGGCCGATTCCAAAATACCTTTGTTTACAACCATTGTTTACCGTCTCATTGATCAGCAAGCGACGGCGCTCGACCGTTCTTTCACTTATTTACTACCGACCGCTGTGGATACGTTTCCATTTAATTCAGTGCTAAATTACGCGTTTAAATTACCACCGAAATTATAACTCATCTTTATCTTACTTGATAAAATGGCAATATTAAAAGACTAGCTTTAAAACTTTGTTCGAGAATGGATAAAAATCTTTTATTATATTTGACAATATTTATAACAGTGGAGTGCTCGAAAAATTTAGGTAAAGTCTGTGATTTGGTAACTGACGATTTGTTAAAGCAGTGCTACATTAGAGAAACTTTAGTATCCATAAGTCATAGTCCTAACCAACTCGCTGTGAATAAGAACACCAACACTGTGTACTTCAGTTTCGATTCTGGACAAGGAGAGTATATACCTGCAGCTGTTCAGATAGAATCGAAAAAGGTGACCGTCCTTAAAGGTGTAAAAGACGCCTTCGCCGTCTCCAACGATGCCTTGATAGGTGAAATGTACTTCGGAGGCAGTAACGGTATTTACAAGTACAATCCTACGCAACAAACTCTGAAGCGCTTGGCGGTGAAGAACTTGGATATTTGGTGGTTATTTTTCAAGAAGATAATCTACTTTATAAGATTTCCAAGTCTAAATGCGTATTGTTATCATGATAGATTAGTGAAACCTGTTGCACCATTAACAAATGTAACCGTTAATCAATTTGTCTTCGATAATGACGACAATATTTTCTTCATCAACGGCACCGGTTTGTTTGGGATCAAGAATGGGCAGAGTGATATCATTCTACTGAGAGACAGTCCTCGCTTCCTGGGTATGGCTGCAAATAATAAAGGCCACGTGTATTTGTGCAGTGAAAATGAAATATTTGTTATAAGTAAGATGATACAAAAGGTGAAGAAAATTGTTAACATCCCCGGTGTGTTAGGGATGACGTTTGATAAAGATAATAATTTAATTTATTCAGATTCACGTGAAATCGTAAGATTGTTGCCCATATCTAACAGTTATCTTAAATTGTAAATGAAGTGCAAGTTAGTTCATTTTTAACAAATGTGAAATATTGAAAACGTTATATTTAAATTCATCATATAAATAATATAATATTACTAATTTGCAATATATAAATGTGAATTTCTCAAGTATGATTCTAAGCTGTTTGTTTTGTGTTTGTGGAATCGTACAATTAACTATTGGATTAATGTTTTTATAACCACATACCATTCTATTGTATGCAGATCATATAGTTTACCTATTGTCTAAGTTACTTTATATAAATATGTTGATTAAAATATAGTTATCAAAATAGAAAAGGGTTGTTTTATTTTTATTTGTGATTCATACTACACAATAAGATAATATAAAATGCTCGTATAAAATAATCTTCTATACATATATAAAAAGTAGACGGAAATCTTAAAATCAACGCACAACCAAAACTACAGGGTCTAGAGACTTGAAATTTTGTATAGAGGTTACTGTTACTATCTAGGTGTGGACTAAGAAAGGCTTTTAAGAAATTCTACCCCTAAGGGTCCGAAATGGTGGACCAAAGTTTTTATGGAGTACTAGAAACTTGAAATTTTGCTTAGGGGTTTCAATTACCTTTTCAAATTTATTTTGTAAAGGTTTCACGCGGACGAAGTCACGGGCGACCGCTAGTCATTAATGTATTAATGTTTTGTGTGTTTGATATTGCTATAACACAATTCTAACTTTAATAAATATCAACTAGACTGTACATAATTGAATTTAGTTTTCATAACAAAATTATTATAACATTTCGCTATTGATGTTTTCTATTAAAATACATTTCGAACAAAGTTTTTTCATTTCATATTATCAAGGGAATCAAAACATTGAAAAAGCTGGAATTGAAGCTCTATGAAGATTACTACATAAGATATTTACTTTTGGGCATAGCGATCAATTCGTTTTTTATTAAAATTTGATTTGTATTTTTAAGTCCTGAATATGTTTTAAAAACAAATAAATCTTTCGCCCTGTATTTGATCAGATAGCAAAAAAATCGATTCATACAATTAGTAAGAATTAAAGTTCCTCCGGTTTGAGCTAACAAATTAGCGGCGCTAGGTGGCGCTGGCGTCGCGGCGCGGTCTCTAATCTGACAGCTTGCTAATTGGCTCATTACACTTTGTAAAATGTATTACTATTCCGCGGAATGAATTTATTTTAACTTTGAATTACACTGCAGAGATCATGACATTGGTTAAGAGACAAGGGCATTGCGCAAAGTACATATGTATGTACAAGTATGTATGGAACTGACAATGACGTTTGATATCTCACACGCGACAAGCACATGACTTTTCGAATGTCATTGTTAGTTTCATACATTTTTGTCGATTCAGCGATATCGCCAATCGAAAGATATTTTAGGTAGGCCCCGAGGTTAGCATAACATATAATATTACTAGTGATCCGCCCCGGCTTCGCATAGGTGCAATACTGATACTAAGTACATAGCCAGGGTAGGTCGCTAGTTATACCTACATATAAACCTTCCTCTTCAATCACTCTATAAAAAAATCCGCAACAAAATCCATTGCGTAGTTTTAAAGAGAAAAAGAAAGCGACTTTGTTTTATACTATGTAGTGTTATGTAATTTTAACTAAAGTTATCTTTGAAAACTGATGGCTGGAGTAAAATAACGGATCTCTGTGAAATATGTCGACGTAAAACATGGCCCGGAAGAACACATAAGCTACTTAAATAATATTTGTAGAGCTTTGAGTACTACACAAGAATTTATTCGAGCTTGATTAAACATGCTTAGTGCATGCAGCGGACAGTAGCGCCCTCTGGCGACCACAATACGATTAGTCGTATTGTGACCGGACGAAGTCAGCCGGCCGCGAATCGTCCACACGGTTAATTGAACCTCACAAAGTATTAATGAATTTAAACTATCTTATGATTGCAGTAAAGTCGAAGTTCCAATGAATGGTCTACGATAACAATGGTAAAAATCAATGCACCGAAAAATGGTTGTAGGAATATAATGAAAAGTTAGACCTATTTATTCAAATAATTTCAATATTATTCGCAGTCATAGTTAACATTTATTTTGTACAGGCGATAGAGAAAAGAAAGCGAATAATTATTTCGGTCTGTTCGATATAGAGGGGTTACCCGAAGTACATTCGCTACAAAGCGATTCGAAAGCGAACGGCAAAAATGTATCGAATTGACTATGACGTTTAATATCTCACACGTGACTAGTACGAATGTTATTTTTGTCGATTCCATCACCGATATCGCCATTCGAAAAGTATTTTGGGTAGTCCCCCTGAAGTGCACTTTGACTCGTCATACTAAATGACAATTTGAATTTCCGCGGGAACAGCTTATTTTAGGTAGATGGACCGACGATTTTTATACTGGTGACTGGTGATATACGGTGACGGTGACGGTGAACGGGGCATCAAGTTGGTAAGTACCACATTATCCTGTCATTACAGTAATATTGTGCATGCGTAGTTTCAGGATTGTTTTTTTTTTTATATTAAAAAGTGGCAATCGAGAAAGCGGCCACCTTGATTTGCTGAAATAGCGAAGCGACCGCTGCCCATAGACATCTGCAATTGCAGATGCGTTGCCTACTTTTAATCTACGGAGGAGGAGACGCACGGCAAAACAATAATTCCTCTTCCTATGGGTCCCCTCCTCCGCCAAATCCACTTCCCTTTCCCATCATTCCCTTATAAGAAAATACAAGAAGGTAGAGTGGACTAAAATTAGGCCTTCGACACCACACTCATCAGACGAAACACGGAATTACATCTATTTCACGTCTGTCTTCTGTGTGGTCGTGGTATTTCACCGGGCGAGCCGGCCGATTCGTGCGAAGATGTTAAAGCGGGCTCTACCACTGTTGTGCCGTAATATTCGAACCTGTGTTTATACGGCACAATCAATGGATTTGCATTCAATTTAATATTAAACAAACAGTATTTCATTATTTAACAACAATCGATATTTACTTTCCAATAGTTTGCGGGTTATCTTTCTGAACTGGGATAGATCACGTATTTCATACATGAATATTTATTATTCCTACATATGAAATATTTGTATAATACTAGCTGTTGTTTTATTCTGATTTTATATTGATTATTTTAGCTGTAGTTAGCTATGGATTTTTAATACCCAAACAATCTTAAAAATATTGTTATTTCTGTTTTATGATATAAAAAATAATTAAGTATAGCACTCTGATCTTTTTACTAGATTTCGTAAGTAGAGACTCACGGCAAGATAGGTCTGAATATTTCCTGATACCTATTTTACTGTCAGTTATTTTAATACTAATTTAGAGTTAATGCAGTGTAAGCTAACGCTAAATCATTGCTGCATATCGCACGTAGCTCTAAAAAAAGAAACAATTTTTTTTATCACGTTTTCTTAAAAGTGTGTGGCGTAATATACAACTTTTCCGGCATTACATTACTGGTCAAATAGGATACACAACGTGGAGGGGATGTGCGAGGTGCGTGAGGTCAGCCGCGCGTACAGGATTATCTCTCGCTTCCGCAAACAGAGAGATGTTTATTTTCACGTTTGTTTAGTACAAATTATGATGTATGTTTTCAGTCTTTATTCAAATAATTTAACTTTGAATATCACGGCCAGTGTGAGCTATTATTCACTAAAGTCTACACTAAGTAAACATTTAGGTACTACTCCGAGTGTGAGTAGACGTTGAGTAGTAAAAAAGTTTTGTAATAACATTTATCAGAGCGTTATTAAATCTAACCAATGAGGAAACAATCGTGTAAATACATCACATTCTTTTTTATTGCAAATGAGCGGGATGACAGTATATTTTGAAAATGTCTCTGCAGTGGAAACACGAACAAAACACGATACAAGCATAATGAGAAATCATTAGTGACTCCGTCCGTGCCTGAGTTAGTTATTGACGAATCGTTTGCGGCGAACGGAATCTAGTTAGCGATGGTAAGCGTCCAGTTTGCGGTGCAAATTGCACTGCAAATTGTAGTAGTGACCATTGTTTATTGGGACTACATGCAAATAGATTGTGGCCAGCATTAGGTCATGTTTCTACCATTTAATTACAGTTATGTGATATTTTTTAAACATAAGTAGATTTTTGAGAGTTTACTAATATTTTCTTTAAGCCATTCCAAGTAAGTTTGACAAAGCTTATGTTAGGTTATGGTTCACGACAATAGTAGAATCTCGGGATTCGAACCCACGACCGCGAGATCGACAGTCCGTACCACAAACCATTAGACTATTGGCGCTTTTTATGTTAGTTTTAAGAGTAAATAGATTTATGAATTAGAAAAAATGAACCGTATATCGAAAATATACAAAATTCAATCCAGTAAAAAATAAATCATGAAACGATTCAATAAAAAAAATCAACTAAAATTTATGATATCATAAGTTTCATTCGATCGAGCGTAGCTTTTTAATGAAATCTCGAAATTGATGAATGTATAAAAATTACCTGCAACGGAAAGCTATATTTTAAAATAAAAATAGTTAAACAGCTTTACCATTCAGTACAACATTAATTAAGATAGAAAAAATGGTTTAGGTAAGACAAATAGTAATAGATGGTTTAGTACGCATTATCTTGTAAAAATAAAGGTTATTTTATCAATAAGAAACCACAAGAGAAGGCAAGATTGATGATAGTTTGACATACAAGGGTCAACATTGGTTTGACCGCACTTCTTTTAGTATCCGATATTGTATTAATCTGTATTTTCTAGAAATAGTATCTTAGAAAATATAACTAGTTTGTTCAGTGCTAAAAGTCGGTCAAGTAGACATATACATTATAGAAAAGATTTTAAATATCAAGCACATGTAGACTAAAACATAAATATAAATGTCGCAATCAGAAGAAGAAATAAGTTTAAATTCGAATAGCGTGTTCGATGAGTATTGACATTAATCGATCAGAAATAAGAGATCGTGACGAAAACATTGTTTGTATGGTAAATGAGCCATGAGCCATGTAACTCAACTAATTATAATGTGATTGAGAAATGCAGAGTGTATTCCTTGATTCCGACATCACCCAGTGCCGCCCACGAGTGATAATAACCCATAGTAATTCTGATAACGTGCGACTTACGCCGTTATATATGTAAAGTAATGTTTAACAAAGCATTACATTTGAAAACAATTAAAAGCTTTATTTATTATCATTAAGTTTTTAAATTCACTCATCTAAAGCTCTCGAGGGTCCATACAAAAACAATTAAGGTCAAAACTTTTATCTACGGGTCACGTGAACACAATTTATTCCGACGACCTTTGAATTTCATCTAAATATCTGAATATTGTTCGTTGTTTAATTACTTTTAGATCAACAATTAAAATTACGTATGCTTTTGTTTTAGTTCGAATTCGAAATTTGAATTTAATTGGACATTAGTGTTGTCTTAAATGTCATTAGACTGATGTCACGCTAAAAACGGCCTTATTCCGAAGCAGTCTCCAAGCCATAGGGTATGAATAGTTTACTTCTTTACCTGGATAAGCAACAGTCTATAAAACCGCGATATTTATCTCGCTTGTAAAGGCTTCTCTCTAATTCGAGTTTCTCGCTTATGGATGTCGTTATGACCATAGAATGACTCTTATTTATCCAAGTTTGACGTATTTAAATTCTCAAAAGAAGTTTACTTTATTATTGAAATGCGAATTGATAACATATCTTGATGTATACAAAAGTGTATAATAAAGTATGTATTACTTCGTAGTGTGATACAATTTCTATCACGTTTCTAATGCAAATGTGCCGGCGCTCGTAGCTCGTAGCTCGTAGCTCGCGACGCGTAGCTCGCGAGGGCCGGAGGGGGAGGTGCGACGCAGGTAGAGCGGATAATATCGAACACGTGTCGTGACTGAACCAATCTAACTTCACTCTGCGCTACGACATCCTCAATCACACCGTAGTTATATTTTAAAGTAATTTGCATTGTTTGTTTTTTTAAATTTTTTTAAATTTTATTAATACAAAATGTTCAATAGATGACATTTTGGTGTCGTATCAATTTCATTACAAACATATACTTAATATGTTTTAAACGCCAAGGAAACCTCCATGATTTTTATCTAGCATCTTATGCAAAAAAGTTTTTTGACTTTTTTCTAAATACTACATCATTAAAAGATTTAAGAGATGTTAGATTTTTTTTAAACATTCGCTTCGATGTGACTGCGGACATTTTGTAGCAATGCTACGAAACGCGTTCGGAATGTTACTTGTGAACTAAATTAGTTTCAGGAACGTACCACTGTTATTATCTTTAGTTAGCATTCGTTTTAAGTTTATATATTACTAGCTGATGCTTGCGACTTCGGGTGGAATTAAAAAATATAGCCTGTATCACCCGGGAAAAGTGTAGCTCTCCAACCTTCGAAGGATTTTTTTAAATCGTGTCAGTAGTTTTGGATCGAATTCAATGCAAATAAGCAAACAATCATATCTTTCTTCTTTATAAAATTGTAATATACATAGGAATAAAGAATAAGCAAAACGCTAGGCAATATTAATCATCATAATATGCCGAGGAACATTTGCTTTCTTCATATATTTCAAAAATATAGGGCAAGAGGTTTCGACATTCATCATTCAACTAATGTACCTTGCGGCGAAGGTTCGACAATTCGCCGATAACTCACCCTTATAAAGTTCAACCCTTTTCAATTTATAACCTTCACTTAAGTACGAAAAAAAAGTTTAATTTTTTCTAGAGACTTTTATTAGGTTTTATTGCTTAAGCTATATAAACTTGGAACTTGAAAATTAAACATTTTCAATCATTGGTAGTAAAATATAAATTACATACTTAGTGTTGAGGCTTTTGTATGATAAATTCAGCAGGTTGGAATTGCAAAAGACTTTTGAACAAGAAATTTTTAACGAGCTTTTTGGAGTTGGAATAATATCGTAGAGTCGATGATGAGTATATAAGTAGCTTTTGTTAGTAATATATCAATACTTGTGAATACTCGAAAATTGATTCAAACTTACGTAGCACCTAAGCCACGTAGCACCGTAGACTCGTAGCAACAATTAACTGACGCAGGCAACTTGCTACGGCAGCTGACTTTGACATGTTATTAATGACTTCGGAGCAAAGTATTTCATTTATAACTGTCTTCGACAAAAAAGCAGCAAAAGCAACAATCTGTAAGATTTTGTTTCTTTTATTTGTACGCATTTCGAATGATTAACGTCGCAATAAAAAAGAGCAATATCGATGATAGCATTGAGGGTTATTAATTAAAAGAAACGCATATTTCTATGTTATTAATTTTAAAAATATATTAAAACCCTCGCAATTCGTGGTGTTCCACAGCGAAGTACTACGTCGTAGCCGAGGTAGAGCTACGGCGTACAGTTATTCTATAGAATGGTGCAATGACACCTTTGCCATAAACAATAAGATTAAGCAAAAGGATTTTGTTAAACCTTGGATGTAAACATCGGGAATTATAGACCTTAAAATAAACCTTTGCAACAAGGAGAGTATAACATGTGCTTTAAAACATTTAAAAAACAAGGTTTCGCTGTTTGACGGTTTATTTGTAGAGGCAACGAGTGGCATGGAGCGGCATAATCGAGCCATATTTATTACTTTTTATTAAAATGTTTCCCAACATGTTTGTACTACTTTTTGTTTAATATAAAGTGTACGCAAAATACTCGCTCGCTTGTACACTCAGGTAAAAGTAGCCGCCAATTAATATCAACTTTTTCTCTGAACATGAGTCACGAGTTTGTAGTTTGATTGCAAATATTAAACAAATTAAAACTATAACAAAAATTACTATGTCTACTTTTCATAAGAATATTATACATTAAATATGTAGGACAAAACTTTGTATAATGGTAAAAAGGTTTAATGGAAAAAATAAAAGATATAATGAATTAAACTTAATGATTTCATTTATTTTCGTGAATTTAAAACAGCAAAGTTTGACATCTTGAAATTGTTACGATATCTAAAAGGTTCTATTTGGTATTGGCGACAAAAACGCAAAGGGCATCTGGATATTTCATGTTATTTATTGCTGCCTCGGGAGCTGCGGATATTTTCAAATATTGAGATGTATTAAATGAACTAAGTTCTGTGGGGAAATATCAAAATATAAATCGAAAAATTATGAACTAAAAAAAAAGAAAAATTGAACAATTCCAGAGGGGCTACCCAAAGCACTTTTCATCAGCGGATGAAATCGACAGAAATGTTTGAAACTGACATTAACATTCGATAAAATGTGATTGCCACGTGTGAGATATCGAACGTCAATGTCAGTTTCATACATTTTTGACGTTCGCTATAAATTCGCTTCGTAGCGAATGTACCTGGGTACCCCAAAACTTTAGGGACTACAATTTATTTGCGACATTTTTTTTTGTAAAACATAGAATTAATCATAGCTACCTTCTTTATGCAGAACCTATAATTGTTACAATAACAACCAAAAGGACAATGATTGTTATTTTTTTATAGGAGAAGGGTGTAAACGAGCAGCGGATCAAGTAAATTAATTGGTCCGACGCCCACGGACATCTGCAACGTTAGAGGAGTCACAGATGTGTTGGCAGCCTTTGAGGGAGGAGTACGCTCTTTTCTTGAAGGCCCCTAAGTCCTAAACGTTTGGAAATACCGCTGAGGACAGAGTTTAATATTCGCTATTACGAGTATAATTAGACCAAATAAGCCACATTAACTTAAACATATAGACGATGATACCCTAATAACAACTTGACTCAAAGGTTCATTGAATAACAGTTTATCACTAAATGACTTACATTCGATTCAAGTATCAAATTGGCTGAGTGCAGTCCCCAACAGTTCCGAACAGCCACATTATCCCTCGTCATCGTTTTACGACTTCTGGCGCAATTCCAAATTCTCAATGCAAATCTGAATAGACTTAAAGACTCGGAAAATTTGATTATTTAATAGAATACCGAATAGGATTATTATCGTATTACTAGTTGTTGCCCGTGATAATGTCTGCGGTGAATTTGAAAAAAAAAAATAACAGAGTAAGTAGTCTATGTGTTCTTTCTGTAAACGTAACTATGCTGGAATGTATAAAAATGTATTATGAAGATAGGTAAAATTAAATATGTATAAATGAAATTCTAAGCTTTTGCATAATAAATAAGCAATCTTACAACGTAAATGATGTCTCAAAATTTATTTGAAGAGGTCGACCCTTTTACACAGACTGGTTTATTCAACTTGCTATATCATTTGTGGTTTTATTCATAAAATGTTTTAGCCTTGAGTCTACACAGATCTACGTAAGCCTGTGACATCACAGGTCTACGTAGATATTCGTAGCCGCGTAACTACGACCCAAAGTGGGTCTTGGCCTCTGACATAAGAGAGTGCCAGCTTCGCCTAACTTGCGCTGTCTACTGTCAATCAACTGCCTCTTGCTTGTACAGGTCCAGCTCCATGGTGTCACGCTAGCGGTACCTGGGCAGGGCAACGTGTCGGCGGCAAATCGGTAACCCGTGAAAAGCGGCTATAACTTTTCGATCAGTTAGCAGCGTAGTTAATACTCGGAATAGTTAAAAACTTATATCTTTTAAAAATATATCTCTGGTTAATGAAGAATTGTATTGAGGCAACGTGTCATTGGAATGCAATAAGGTATTCAGGGAGCGTACGCGAGTCGCAGTCGCGAGGAATTTCCAATAAGTCGAGTCCCGCATACACATCTCACTCGCCTTGTGCTGCTTAATTTTCAATTATATTTTATTCTATTACTTATATTAAACTTGTAACAATTCTTAAGGGTTCCTTAGTTATTTTTTTATTTGTGTTACGAAGAAATTGGTTTTGATTGCATGTACTGAAATTAAAAATTTCACTAAAATTGACTCGTGCTGAATTCTAGATCAAGAAATCTGTGGAGATCTTGGTGTTTACTTAATCCGTGATAATTTACGAACAATTACTGATAATTCCGTAAAATGGAATGTTTATACTAAATATTTTAATGATTAGATTGTGGCTTAATTAATATAGTAACTAGAGTTTTATTACATATCCTAAGATAAGTAATTATCTAACTATGTATCTATGTTTACTTACTAAAAACAAATAATATAACCGAATTACCTTCTAAGTTTAGTAAGTTTTGTAAATTTAATGTGCAAAAATGTTGATTAAGAATCTTTTTAACAAAATAAAAAGGTTGTGTTCGTTAAAAGGCAAACAAAAGATGACGCTTCAAAACACCCTTTTAGTTGATTACGTGCTTAACTCTGATAGAATTTTCCTGTTAATTTTGTTTAATTAGTTTTGCATAATAATAAAAAACAAAAGGTATATTTAACAATATTTTAAGCTAAAAAGTGTTTGATGATTTATAAAAAAACGGTATAGTAGAGATATTTTAGTTTTTTTTTATAGTTACATGTTTTAATTTAACTTTCTTTGTTTTAAGAACAATACTAAACTTAATTAACCACACTCATAGAGTATGTTTATCCAAAGAGGTTTAATCCTCTTGTAAAACTTGAACCTTTTACGTTAAACTAACATTATGTTATTGTACTCACTTTTAATCCAGTTTTAGTGCGAGAAAGGTTTTTGTTTTTAAATGAGTAAATATACCGTTATTTAAAATTGTATTTAGAAATATATTAAACTAGCGGTTGTGCGCGACTTCGTCCTCGTGGAGTTAAATAATATAGCCTATGTTACTCGGAGATAATGTAGCTTTCTAATGGTGAAAGATTTTTTGAAATCGGCCCAGTAGTTCTTGAGTTATTTCAATACATACAAAAGTACAAAGTTTCTCTCTTTATAATATTAGTATAGATATAGATTATAATGTGTAAGATCAGGTTACAAAACTTTAGTATTGACTGAATTAATTAATTTGTATAGAATTTGTAGTTAAACGTGGTCTGATAATTTAAGACGCAGCTACATCTTTAAATGACGTTTTCGTTGGCTCATTAGTCTTGAGTTTAAATGTTTTTGTTTAAGCCACGTCATAATTTTATTTTAAATTTGACACAATTTCGCAAATGATCGTAAAAGTTTTTATTACACAATTTCGTGAAGTTACATTATAAGGCGTGGTTCACACTGATGCTCATCATCTTAGTTTTATATACTGTGTGCCTTTACACACATTACATAGTGCAGATGAATGAAATTGTCTTTTTTATAACCGTGAGTTTTCTCTGTTGTAACTCATGCAATAAAACCTCTTTTTTTAAATAGAATTAGGACACAGTTCAAAATATTCTTACCTTAAAATAGCTTCTACGAGCTTTAGATTTAAACGTGAAATTGTAACTTAATTAAGTCGCACGAGGGCGCTAGTGTGTCAGTGCAATATACGTACATACTTTATTAACTTAGTTTATGTTGCGGTCATCCGACTTTGCCCGCGTATCAGTTTTAATTAAAACAATTTGTTACTCCTTTACTCGTTAAATAAGGTTTACAGTTTAGTGGAGAATAAATGATATAAAAAAACTTATCCTATCCTCTTAAAGGTCTATTAAATAGTTTGCGAATTTATTATATGTTTTTATTTTTATTATATTATAGGTGGCTCAGGGGTTTTAGCTCTTGATTTGTAAACTGCAGGTCACGAGTTCGAATCTCGCCATGTACCAATGTGTTTTTCGATTTCAGATTTTCATATGTACATATTTACCCGACGTTCTTAGGTGAAGGAAAACATCGTGATGCAACCTGCACATATCGGCGAAGAAATTCAAAGATATGTGTATTCATGCAAAATACACGCTAGTCGTGGAGTTGCGGAAAATGGAGCCCATCATGGGTCGAACCTGTAACCTTTCTAGTATAAAAATTATTAATAAAATTTCTTCCAACATTAATTAACCTAGCTAAAGTAACAATAGTCGAGAATAATAATAATTTTGTACAAAGTTTGTACAATGTAAATACTAACAAAGAGCTTATTATCACGAAACTCAGTTCAAAGGTAAATTAGATTTAGTTCTGCGGCGGAGCGACAACAAGAATTTGATTACAGAAATTCAAATGTACCTACTGACGTTACGCGGTAATGTTACGTCGTAGGAAGAGAAAGATATAGAAGTGACAATAGCGTATACGGTTGAGGGAAAAAACAAGCCTCAGACTACATTATGCGTATGTTGAGTGTGCATCACTTTACGGTGTTAAACCAATAACATAATGTCTCAAGCCTTTGCCTGGGACGTATAAAAAATTAGTTCGCCGAAAATACGCTTGGAGCGCCACAATACTATGTGATACGTCACATTTATTTGGATCTTGTTTCAAGACCCAAACAAACAAAATCGCATACGGAGAAAGGGACCAAAGATCTAAGTCACTGTCATTGTCACGTTATGTATATTTCGTATAAATGTGTCACAGTCGCTGTCAGTATGACATATGTAATGTCATATCTGGTTCTTTTAATTTATGTCGCCAAGTAACACGTTATACATAGATTAAAAAAGGCAGATGGGACGTGACGTATGTCAAACTTACAGTAACGTGGCGCTCCAAGCGTATATTCGGTGAACTATTTTTTTATACGTCCCAGATAAAGGCTTAAGATATCATATTATTGGTTTAAAACCGTAAAGTGATGCACACACAACATTCAGCTCGTGTCGAACGTCATTGTCAAATCCATACATTTTTGACGTTCGCTATCGAATCGCTTTGTAACGAAAGTACTTTGGGTAAACCCCTGATCTTTAGTGTTACGAGCGCCGTGTAACATCGGTGGCTCCCTAGAGATTTTACGGTGCGTTTTCACAAACATCTATAGAAAAGCATATTGATATACACTGTAGTTATGTCTGTTTTTTTTAAAGCAAATGGGAGTACTTATATTTATTCATGATCTTTTGCCAGTGGAAACGCACTCTTATAAACGTTTATACATCCATGCTCTTCGAAAGTTGTTTTATTTTGTCAATTTATTGCAAGATTTAAAAAGAATATTCATTTGTGCCTTGTTAAAAGTTTTATTTACTTTGAAAACAATTAATAAATCTAAATTGAATTTGTTTCTCTTGTTAAAGGAAAAATATTGTTCGAGAGAGATTGTTAACTAACTTTATTTTTTTTTATCGTTGAAAGAATACTTACTTACTTACTCCGCTGGCGCAACGACCCAAAGTGGGTCTTGGCCTCCAACACAAGACCTGGACATTAACATTGAAAGAGGAAGAAACACTTCTAGTGGCGGAGAGAAAGATCATGAGGAAGATTTTGGGCCCGACCCAGAGGGAAGACGGGAGCTGGAGAGCCAGACACAACCTGGAGATCGAAAAACTGGTAGGCAGACCGAAAGCAATGGGAGAAGTGAAAGAATAATTATTTGTTATTTATAAATGATTGATTTATTTTTAGAAAATGTTTTTCACCTTTTTATTATCTATGAATATTTTATTTTTTTATTTGTTAGAAGACAATTCTAATCAATGCACCAGTTATAGTGTTTTTTTTTATAATACAACTAGCTATCGTGCGCGACTTCGTCCGCGCGAAATTAAAAAAAATATAGCCTATGTTACTCCTATGATAGTATAGCTTTGTAACGGTGAAACAATTTTTGAATTCGGCTTAATAGTTCTTGAGTTATTTTAATACATACAAAAATACAAAGTTTCTCTTTTTATAATATTAGTATAGAAAGTGGCAAACCAGCTAGTGGCCACCAGGATTTGTATTTACCAAATAAGGATTTTATTTCTGTACTTTATAAAGACTATTTTGTTTGTATGAGGGGATAGTTAAACTTTATAGCTCTGCGCAGAACACGAATGGCGTCAGCGAATATCCGAATACAGAGGATCCCAGGGGATTGTGTTGGGATAAATATTATAAACGTAAACTATGACTCCGCTGTGGCGTTTATGTGAGCAACTGTATACGAAATACAAACTACAGTAACCTGCCTTTAATTCTATAGCAAATTTCCTTTTGCAAGATTTTTCTATTGCCATTTTTATTTTGCAGGCGCTAACTAACATTCTTTACTTTCTATCTTGTGATAGCTCTGTTAATTCTTTTATCTTAAACAACTTGATTTCTTTTAAGAGTTAATTCGTTTCGCATTCTTTTGAAGCTTATTATTATCAGTATTTTTAATTTATACAAGAAAGTAACACATACTTATTAATTAGCGTTAATAAATGAATTCTTGTTATTAATATAATAATATCAATAATAAGTAATAAGTTATTAATTGTTATAACTTAATTAATTCTATGATAGATAACAGTTACATTAACATATCTGTCGGCTCCTTTGATGTCGGCGAAATCAATCAATTAGATGTAATTCAATTAGCCTTTGATAATCTTGTCATATCCAAATACTTGACGTTTTACGATTTAATATATTAGAACGATAAGAACCTTAACTGCTTTATTATTTAAAGATTACCTACTAGCAGTATTTTCTTGATTACTTTTTTAAATAATAATAAAATCAGTCTTGTAGTTTTCAGTTGTTTTGATATAAAATATACTAACCTTTAGTTTATTTAATATCAGTTTTAAAGATGATTTTTTTAATATAACTCACGCTCGTAACCCAGAAGAGTAGGCAGAGACTACGGACCTCTATTTGGCTAAATCCTATCACACCTATCTCACTTCGATGTTCATAAATTTAAGCATGCATACACGTCAGTTACGCGTGCTGTTAATACATTTTTATCTATATTTATACTAATATTATAAAAAAAGCAACTTTGCATTTTTGTATGTATTAAAATAATTCAAGAAATACTGGGCCGATTTCAAAAATTCTTCCACCATTAGAAAGCTACATAATCCCCGCGTAACATAGGCTTATTCAACGCGGACGAAGTCGCGAACAAAAGCTAGTCAGTAATAATTTGTGTTCATTTCGTTTATTAGAAACCATCAAAGTATTCTTGAAGCGTGTTTGAAGCTTCATAAAAATTGTTTCTTCATAAAAATGATTGCGCCGATAGAAGCTCTCACCAGAGCAATAAGAGCGTCCTTGAGAGCCTATCGTGCAACGTATCAAAAAGTATTTTTCGATAACCTCTTCCATGTAGATTTTCAAAGAAAATTCAAATTGAAATTTCAACTTAAACAAACGATTTTTTATAAATTAAAATGTCTACTGTTACTGAGGAAAGCTTATTAAAATTTTGGTTGAAATTATATTTATTAGATCGTTTGCAATTTACAATAGTTAATAATTTCTGTAACAAACTTCTTCGGTATGTTTAAATCCATGTAAGAAGAATCTATAGCTCTGCTTCCGAAATAACGTCGCAAACGGGTTTAATATAAACAACGTTTTGAAATATTTATAAATTTACGTCAATATCCAAATATTTTGCTATCTCACATTTATTTTACTCATTCTCTCGACCCGGTGACAAGACTGGGTATAGATAAATACCGATTTAGACCTACAGGTCCTTCACATATTAATCATTACATAAGTAGTATAAAACAAAGTCGCTATATCCCTATGTATGCTTAAATCTTTAAAACTACGCAACGGATCTTGATGCGGTTTTTTTAATAGATACAGTGATGGAAGACGAAGGTTTGTATGTGTAACTATCGACCCACTTTGGCTTTTTGAGGCAATTATTATTAGTGGGGCTGTTATGTACAACGTTCACAGTTTTTCTGCAGTGTATTTAGTATCAGCTTTGCACCCGTGCGAAGCCGGGGCGGGTCGCTAGCTTAATATAAATTTCGTAGCAAATTGCAGTATAATATAAAGACAAGAGGCGGAACTAACAAGCAATTTGTCAGTAATTGCTCGCTATAATAGAAACCAGCGCAGACGGAATCCTCTGCGGAAACGGAAATTCTGTTGCAATTACAAATATATACTAATATTTGAAATACACTCTTGTTATAATCGTATGAGCTATATTGTTAGTTGTCTATACTATTATTATAAAGAGAACATTTTTGTATATATTGAAATAACTCAAGAACTACTGGGCCGATTTCAAAAATTCTTTCACCGCTAGAGAGCTACAGTATCCCCAAGTAACTTTGGCTATATTTTTTAATTCCGCGCGGACGAAGTCGCGAACAACAGCTAGTAATTTATAAATTAAAATATGGAAGACAATTAATTTATAATTTTTATTTTCATTTTAAATGTCAGTCTTTTCTAGCTACAAATAAATGTAGCAAACACTCATCATTGACGAATTTTCAACGCAACTAAATACTCGTATTTATGATATTCTTACATGTTAAATCCGCGTTTAAACTCCAAATTCTACAGCGATCTTGTTTAATTTTGACACCACTTAGACTTTAAGCGACACTTTTTGAGTAGCATTTGAACATTCGGCCGATAATGTTTTATTTATAAACCAACATCCAAAAAGTGGGTGGTTCTCAATACGTCTTTCTTTTTTTTTGTTGCCGATAACTCGGCTTCTCGTTGTCCGATTTTCCTATTTTTTTTTCATTCGAAATGTAAAGTGTGTCATTTGGTCCTATTTTAAAACAAGTTTACTAAATAACAATATAATCTTAACCATAGATAAGTCGATCTGGAGAACAAACCCGGCGCTGACCCCACAAGAGTTGGACAACCACAGGAAGATGACCATAGAAAGCAGATGAAACCGATGTTAATTCTAAGCAAAGGGAATAGTGGTAAAGTTGTATTGTCAGTTGTCCTGTGGGATTCCATTATATTGAAACGTTGCCGGCAAATTGCCTGTTAACGCACCTCCCAGCACCTCCAAGCACCTCCCAGCACCTCCCAGCACCTCCCCGCACCTCCTCGTTACTCCCGCTCCCCTCCGCTCTAAGCTACAACAATTTATTGCTCTAGTGTTTGCTACGAATTAAATAGACGTCTCCTGATTTTGAATTAATTAGGAAAATGTACTGTTTTCTTATGATTGTGAAGACTGTCCGAATAGGTAGATATTAAGCCTGTTATAACGTTCAGTTTTAAATTACAGTTACACACGTCAATTTTGAACTACACAGTCGAACTGTACAATTAAAACTGGACGTCTGTAGCCAGCTTTATATTATTGTGAAATTGAATCGATTCTTAAAGTAAGCGACGGTATAATTTAATAGACGTCAAGTAAGTACTTCAAAATGTATATGGAATTTGGAGTTTGGGCGTGTTCTTGCAATTTAAGACACTGTTACATAAAATGATGGTTTAGAATTCGGGCATTAATTTATTTTTATTAATAATTTCATTGTTATTCGTCATACAAGTGAGAATTTTTAATAACGTTATTCTGATAGTCTTAAGTTACAATCGATTTTATTTACAAGAAACTACGTGACCATTTTTTTCTGTAGTAACGAACATCTTTAATTGTCAACTTTTAGAAGGCACGTATTTACTGTAATAAATATGAAATAAATCTTCGTAGAAATACAGTGAAATTATTTCTTTAATTCTTAATAAATATCTGTTTTCAGGTTCAGTTTGTTTTAAGAAAGGAATACGCAAAAGAATTCGTAAAATTGTGAAATGAATTCAACTAGAATGTTATCGGATTAAGTCGTGTGTAGAAAGGTTCTTTGTGGAATGTGTTGAATGTCGCAGGGCGTAGATAATATTATTGTGTCCCTTATCACAATGAGACAAAACATTGCGAGAAATAAGATGTTACGCGTATCTTTGCTTTTATTATTTTATAGCGTCGGTTGATCAGGGGTTTTTAGCTCGTGACTAGTGAACTGCAGGTCCCGAATTCGAATCCCGCCATGTACCAATGTGTTTTTTGCTCATACGTACATATTTACCCGATAATCTTACGGTAAAGGAAAACATCGTGATGTCTGCACGGCGAAGAAATTCAAAGATATGTGTGAAGAGACGCAAAATACGCGCTAGTCGTGGAGTTGCGGAAAATTGAGCAAATCATAGGTCGAACTACATACTACACAATTTGTTTTATCGACAGAATGAATACAGTTACGTTTTAAAAGATGTAAATTTTCTCTTATAAATCGATGTGAGATTAATATTTGTTAAATAGAAGTACTATGACGTTATTATTAAACATCTTAAGATTTTTTCTAACAAACATAAATTATTAAACCAAAAAGATAATAATTTTTAGCTTAAGTTGGCAAGTCAGGTTGGCCGAGTGGTCTAAGGCGCCAGATTTAAGCTCTGGTTCCCAGTAGGGAGCGTGGGTTCGAACCCCACACCTGACAGATACTTTTTTTTTGATATTTTCATTTTGTATTTATGGTGTATGTAATTTATTTTGGGAAATATAGAATTTTGTCTATTTTTATTGTTTTAGAAACATTTTTGGAAATGTTGTAACCCCCAACCACCAAACCGCAAGCCAAATACTAAGCAGTTTGATCGAAAAGTAAGTCAATTTGGCAAGATTCCTTCATTTTGAAGCAAGTTCTTACATTAGACGAGAAAAATTTTCATCACGTTCCTAACTTTTCTCGTTTACTGTCTCACATCTGGCTACGACTTTCAATGTAATATTTATCTAAGTTATTCTTATAGTCTTAAAATTAACTTGACAGTGAACATTATAACATTAGTTATTCTACAAGACTCTTTACCTTACTATATGGATAACAATAAATACGAAAATTTGGACGGATCTCTATGAAAATTTGCACAGATTTAGAACATAGTGTGGAAAGTCATTTAAACTAAGTTTTTATTAGCTAGTTTTAGCATAAAGAAGGTTTAAACTATTAGTATTCTATGTTAATTTAGTTAGGGTTAAACATCATATCATATGTAAAACTAACTGTTAACCATTACGTCAAAGCCTTTAATCTTGGAACACTTGTGAATCACATCTGCACCGGGGTTAGTTACTAATCTTTATAACCTTATATTCCTCCTTAAACTAAACACAGATCTAATCTACATGTGTATTTGATGCTATAACCGAGTTTAACTTAATCTGTACTAATATTATAAAGAGCAAAACTTTATATTTTTTGTGTGTAAATAACTCAAGAATTACTAAGCTGATTACAAAAATTCTTTCACCGTTAGAAGACTACATTATCCCAGAGTAACATAGGTTATATTTTTTAATTCCATGACGATTAAGTCGCTAGTAGCCAGTACTTAATATAGTCCAATAAGACTTTGTATTTATCTTAATTTCCGTAATCTTTTAGGATTTTTCGCTAATGATGATTAATGATGAGTGAATGACAATGAATGAATGACTTGGAGGTTGATGACTGTCCATTTTGACGGAACTTTCTGTAAGAAGAAATAGAATTGAAATTACGAAAATCGAATTGCCATTTTCGAAGAACATTTATAAAATAAACTAGCTGTTTCACACGACACAGACCGTGAGGAATTAAAAAAAAAACATAATAGGCTATATGTCCTAACAGACTATGCTTTACATCTGTGTCACACATAAATATCTGTTCAGACGTTCTGGGTTCTAAGCGATTCTATAGCGAACGTAAAAAATGTATGAAACTGACAATGACGTTTGATAAGTCATGTGATTGTCACGTGTGAGATATCGAACGTTATTGTTTTATACATTTTTAACGTTCGCTATAGAATCGCTTCGTAGCGAATTTACTTGGGTATCCCTCTGGAGCGTAGAAAGAGAAAAATATAGAAGTAGCAATAGCGTACACGGTTGAGTGACAAAACATGCCTTAGACTACGTCATACGTATGTTGTTTGTGCATCACTTTACGGTTGTAAACCAATAACATCAAGTCTCAAGCCTTTGCCTGGGACGTATGAAAAATTAATTCACCGAAGATACGCTTGGAGCGCCACAATACTATGTGATAAGTCACATTTATTTTGTCTTTTTTAATCTATGCTCTGGAGAGCCCTTCAAACAAACGTCTATCCATACATCGAAATCTTCACATTTAAAGTAATAAGACTGCTGAAACACTAAGTTAAATGAGAATTGTAAAGGTAAGAAAAACGGTTTAAAATAAAAATAAAATAGCAATAATATTTCCATTGCTCGTCGAAGCGTTTCTCTTTATAGATACTTACTATAATAGAATTATTGCGCTACAAAGACGGTCTTGTTCAGGTAATCGAGTTTAACGTCTGATCGCTGCTCTGGCATTCTTTAACGATTATTTATTAAAAAAACATGATACAACTTAACAAAATTGTATCATTAATATAAAAGACTTATACTTGTTACTTAAACCTAACTTTGGTATGGTACTTCATATTAAAAGTCGATTTTTAGAGGTAAAGTGATAATCTATACTAATATTATAAAGAGGAAAACTTTTTATTTTTGTATTTATTGAAATAACTCAAGAACTACTGGGCCGAATTCAAAAATTCTTTCACCATTAGAAAGGTACATTATCACCGAGTAACATAGCCTATATTTTTTACTTCCCCGCGGACGAAGTCGCTAATAACAGCTACTAATTAATAAGTGAGTAAGTTAACCATATCATGTTTAGTACAACAAATCTATGCTAAGCGTCAATTTAAGTAACTATTAAATGATTCGGTGTACAGTAAATACTTTAGAAACGATGAATAGACTTTTTAATAACATTAAAAAAGTCTTGCTCTTTTATACGTTTATCTGAAATTGCCTTATATTTTCTTAAGTAGAAATCTCTATCTGTAACAAAGATTGTTAGATCATGTTGTTAATATGTAAGGACATCGTAACTTGCAGATTACGACTTGTACGACATCTGTTGGCGATAATGTGCACTAATAATACAAGAGAGCTGGAACATAGCACAAATAACTCTTTTTTGTATACTGCCTTGATTATTTACACGTAAGAAGATACGTTATTAAATATACACTTAAGTGGGCACTGAGTGTTTATTAGAGTTTTTAGAGTGTGGTACCTATTTATGTATTGTATTCTACAAGTCAATTTAATGTACCTATTTAGGTCTGTTAATAAGAATATTAATACTTACTCGTACATTGTTATTAAACATTCGCGGCTTTGACAAAACACGCGAAATTATACTACCGTTTTAAATGTAAATATTGTATATAAGT
This sequence comes from Papilio dardanus tibullus, assembly GCA_013186455.1. Lineage (NCBI taxonomy): Eukaryota > Metazoa > Arthropoda > Insecta > Lepidoptera > Papilionidae > Papilio > Papilio dardanus. Next base: position 798,163 of record QDHC01003632.1, on the reverse strand, counting down.
CGTTTAAATAAATTAAATTCAGCAAATAAACGCGAACGGTACATGTTGCGGATGGTTTAGTATCAAATGTATTTGACTTTCAAAGCGTTACAAAGCGCTTTGTCCCTCGTGGCGTTGTATGTAGATTAGATTAAAAACAAACATTTAGATTTCCCGTAATAAACTAAATGTGTTCAGCACAAATAGGAGTGTCTGAAGTTTTTTATACCTCCTGTTGGAACTTGGTTAAAAGATTTTACTTCGAACACTATGCTGCATCTGGGTGGCTTACGCAATGATATTCGTCAGCGAGGGGCATTTGTGTACGAACCTTTAACACGGAGATTTTCCATCGTCGTAAGTTCGTTTTTATCGGAAAATTGGTCTAATGAAGCCGTAGTGTAAGAGATTTTATTGCGATACTTAGGCACTAAAATGGAACATTTGAGTCGAATTGTGTTTGTAGGCTAAAGTAAGTTACTCATTTAATATGAGTTGGTAATAACATTCCACAGAGTAAAAATGTTAAAAGACCTTTCGCGTGGGTAAATTCTCGATATGATTTATCAAGAGTTTCGAACTTGCGTCTTTGCGGTTGACATATTATTAATGATGTTACGACTTAAATGTTCTTGAAAATTTCAGCAACACATGTGCTGTAACTTTGATGATGTCTTCAGTCTGAAAGGCTTGTCACTGAAAAAAGGCAAACTCAGAAGAGATAAATGATTTACTTGCTAAGTTAGGATTAAGTTAGGACTATTAATCTATCAGTTAGTAGCTGTTCGCGAATTAATATAGCCTATGTTACTCGGGGATAATGTAGCTTTCTAATGGTGAAAGAATTTTTGAAATTGGCAGAGTAGTTTTTGAGTTTTTAAATTCATACAAAAATACAAATCTTTGCTCAATAATCTTAGTATATAAACGTTTACCTTTCATATAACTTAGCCAATAGCGGGATTTTTATATGTATCTATACTATAGGTTCGATTTTTCTAATTTTATCTATTGTCTGTAGTAGAAAAATCAAATATATGAAAAATGCAGTATTTTCTTACAATGTGTCTACATCGAGAAAAAGGTTCAGGAGATTGCCCGCAAATTTATGGCTGTCTTGGGAAAACATCTAGATATTTGGAAAAGTTGACGCGAAAAAATAAAAGAAGTGTCGCGAAATGAAATGACTTAGCAATTTTATATAGAGTTTTCTATTTATCTTGTGATATTGACAATGTTAACTGTGGCCAGTTTCGTATTTAATTGTGAAGATTATAAAATAAAACAGTGCAATAAACGTTACTAAGTTTAAAAAGTTGTCATTTTTCTCTTTATAATATTCCTTCCACAAGTTTTCCTATTTATAATATTAGCATACATATGTAAATAAAGATATACCAGATGTTAAAATATTAATTAAGCAAATGAATCGTGCAATTGTGAAACAAAATGCAATAATTTATTCAGGAGTCGTGCGAACCGCGGGACAAATGGAATATTCAATAATATCGACGATTGAATGAAATTGCTTCCTCCTTTATTATTCACCGTTCAATGGCGTTAATGTTTCTGTTATGTTTTTTAATGGAAATTCAGCATAAAGAAGCAATTTTTTTTATTAATTTTGAATATCGAACTTTTTTTTGGATTATACTTTGATCTAAAGTTTTGATGAAAGTTTTCTTGGAACCGTAGAAAGAGAAATATATAAAGGACTTACTTACTCACTTACTCCGCTGGCGCAACGACCCAAAGTGGATCTTGGCCTCCAACACAAGAGAGCGCCATCGTCGCCTATCCTGAGCTGTCTCCTGCCAATCATTCGCTTTTAGCTGAAGCAGGTCCAGCTCCACGGCATCTCCCCAACGATATCTGGGGCGGCCGACGGGTCGGCGGCCACCGGGGGTACCGAGGTACGCTAACTTCACGCTCCGGTCTTCACCCATCCTCACTACGTGGCCCAGCCAGCGGAGTCTCTGGGCTTTCACTTCTCCCATTGCATTCGGCCCGCCTACCAGCTTTTCGATCTCCAGGTTGTGTCTGGCTCTCCAGCTCCCGTCTTCCCTCTGGGTCGGGCCCAAAATCTTCCTCATGATCTTTCTCTCCGCCACTAGAAGTTTTTCTTCCTCTTTCAATGTTAATGTCCAGGTTTCGCAACCATACATTAGGATCGGTCTGACGACTGTTCTGTATATCCTAATCTTAGTCCTTCTGCTCAACAACCTGGACACTAGCACTTTATGCAGGGCGGCACTACAACGGAGGGCATTGTGAATCCGGATGTCGATTTCCTCTTCACGCGTGTTTGTGTCCGTGATAGTGTGTCCGAGATACTTAAATTTGGCGGTACCCTTAAACAAAATATCTCCAACCTGCAAGTCTTCACGCTTTTGCCTGGAGCTTCTATAGCGTCTCATGTGGAGATATTCTGTCTTGTCATGGTTTATTCTGAGCCCAACCCTAGAGGCTTCGGACATCAGTGTCCGAATGGAGCACTCCACCTCTTCTTTAGACTGTCCCAGAAGAGCCAAGTCGTCCGCATATCCGATCACCCTATGTTGTCCATTCAGTTTTACGCCGATATCTTGCGACATGACTTTCCTAACGACATGTTCCAGTGCTAAATTAAACAACATAGGGGATAGCGCGTCTCCTTGCTTGAGTCCAGTCACCACATCAAACTCTTCCGTGAGGTTGTTTCCAACCCTCACCCTCATCTTACTCACTTTAGTGGCCATCTTAATGAGGGCGGTGAGTTTGCGTGGGATGCCGAAGTTGTTAAGAATGGCATACAGTGAGTCCCTGTCAATACTGTCATAGGCCTTACTGAAGTCTACAAACAGCGAGTGGATACTTTGCGCGTACTCCCACTTTTTCTCCATAAGCTGCTTCAGGAGAAAAATTTGGTCCACAGTGCTGCGGTTTCGTCGAAACCCACACTGATAATCCCCGATGATTTGTTCCGCGTAAGGTTCGAGTCTGTCAAGCAGCACGTAGGACAATACCTTGTACGCTGTCGGGAGCAGAGCGATTCCTCGGTAGTTGGAGCACGTCTTTTTGCATCCTTTTTTATGGACAGGGCTTATTATGCCCACTCTCCATTCTCGCGGCAGCTGTTCCGAGGTCCAGATCTTGCACAGCAATTGATAAAGTTTCGATTGTGTGGCAGGCCCTCCATATTTCCATATCTCGGCATGTAAACTGTCTATGCCTGGAGCCTTGTTGTTCTTCAGTCTCATTATCGCTTTCCTAACTTCTTCAAACGACAATGGGGCTACATCCGAATCGCAGTTTGTCTCAGGATTAGATGTTACAGGCTGTTCCGGCTCCGGACAATTTAATAAATCCTGGAAATAGCTTCGCCATAACTTCTTGAGGTCTTCTATGTCTGTGACAAGATTGCCTTCGTTGTCGAGAAGGAATTGTGCGGTAGGTTGATATCCCTTTTTAATAAAATATAAAGGACTATAGCTTATAAAAAATGCCTTAGCGTAATAGCTATGTTGTGTGTGCATCACTTTACAGTTGTAAATCAATAATATCATGTGTTAAGACTTTGCCTCGGACGTATTAAAAATTATTTCACTGAAAATACGCTTGGAGCGCCACATTACTAAATGATAAGTCACATTTGCTTGGGTCATATTTCTGGACCCAAACAAACAAAATCGCATACGGAGAAAGGGACCAAAGATCTATGTAACTGTTTTTGTCACGTTACGTATATTTCGTATAAATGTGTCTCATTCACTGTCAGTATGATATATGTTATGTCTCATCTGGTTCTTTTAATCTACTCGTATGCTTGGAACTGAGTTTTTGCACTTAATCGATCATTTAACTAATACTTATTAAGTCTAGAGGTAGGTCATGATTTAAACCAAGATGTAGAAATTAATATTTTATTTAATTTTTATTTTTTATAAGGAAAGGGTGCAAACGAGCAGTGGGAACACCGAGGTGACCAACCACGCCCATGGACATCTGCAATACCAGAGGAACCACAGATGCGTTGCCGGCCTTTAAGGCCTTTACTTTATATGGAAGTAGTCTGATATTTCTTAATTTAATCTGAAAACCTGAAAGCTTTCTGAAACATAATCTAAAACTTCTATGAATATAAACATATTCCAGTAGCTCCTCGAGAATTATGCTGAAAACTTGAACTTTAATATTACTCTTTCAGTTCGAGAAAAAAAACATCTAGTAAATTATTAAAAAGCTTCGCGCTGAAGTTGCAGCCGTTAAGATTCCGCATTCTAAGTAAAATATTCTGCTTTTATTTTATTGAAACGATTCAATAATAAAAGGACGCAAAGACTAAATATAAAAATAGGTTAGAAACTTTTTTATATAAATACGAAAAGTAAAATCTTACAATTTTTTATTAGTAAATTAAATTACTACCAACTCAAAGCTATACATTTTCATTGTTATTTTGTGGTATTAGTTTCTGCTATGACCACAAATTTAATATAAACGAGTTCCAACGTTGTTTCTTTTTCAACAACGATGATTTTCTGTTGCAAATCTCCGGATATGACGTCTAAATTTGTTAAGGGTGGCACAAGTCAGGTTGGCCGAGTGGTCTAAGGCGCCAGATTTAAGCTCTGGTTCCCAGTAGGGAGCGTGGGTTCGAACCCCACACCTGACAGCTACTTTTTGTTGTTTAAATATAAATGGAACATTTATTCCAGTTATAGACTATACTCTGCGTCGTCTCAATAATTTCTAATATTTTATTTTAATAAAAATTCAAAAGCTAACTACATCTGTACCGTCAGCGACTGAGTTTCGTCTCGGAGTCGTGAATAATAAAATAAGTTGGCTGAGATATTCTCAACTTTAACAAAATATCCATAAAGTTACAGCGCATTGCGTATTTTTTCAATAATAACGTTTTTCCCTACATAAAATATTAAAATAAAACATAATTTATAAACCAAGGAAAAAAAAACTATTACTGATTATAGTATTTTACGTAGGCGTTTTAATTTGCTGTCCAAAAAAAAGCAAAACACATCCCTTACATTGTCTAGAAATAACCTTAAAGCTGTTACATTTTTTGTAACAAGCTTATGTTACTCTATAATACGAATAAAATATTCAGAACAAGTAAAATATACTAAACTTCAATTGTAGTTAAATTCCTCTTTAGTGAAATGGCTTCAGTTGTATTAAGTTTATTCCCATATAAAATTTACCTGAAAGGGTTCGCCTTTGTTACGTAACTTTAAACTTTGAGAGGGACTAAAATTAACTCACTTCACTTACAGGTAAGTCTTGTGGAGAGCTTGCAGCTCTCGGCTTTCGCAACTTAAGCTTTTAATACTTTTAACTTAACTGGCACATGTAGAAAAAGTTTTTAACTTAATAGCAAATAATTATTCCAAATAAGCAAGGAATAACTAAATTATTATATGATTTATTGTAATAAGGAGCTTACTAGTGATTTATAGGCGACTCGTAGGTGTTCGTAGACATATCGTAGCAATCCGTAGCAATCCGTAGCAGTCGCGTAGCCACAATGTAGATAACTATTTAATGACATATTTTATTTCTTTACTCATTAATATTATTAAAATTAAAATAATCTACCGGAAACATGCAAACAACATGCATACATATGTATAGGTATTATAGTTTACGTTCATTGTATCAAGAAATTCTCTCTACTGTTAAATTGCAACAGAGGGGTTTGTGAATGGTCAACAAGGTTTCAATTGAAGCAAAAGATCTGTTGTAGCGAACGTGTTGTGCGCTGTTTGTCCGTCTGTAAATACTGCGCTCCAACGCACCTCACTGCAGTAACTGGCATGTATGTCGACAATATCTTTAACTACGAGAGCATGTAATATGAAATGAAAAAATATCAGATTCACTCAGACTCATTTAATGTCTTAGTGTAGGTCTGGTTAAAGAAATCTCCACTAAGGAATTGTTTAAGTAAACATTACAGGACTAAGAGTGCGGAAATATCATACCATAAAATTTACCCGATGGGGTTTTTCGCACTACTCATTTGAATTGTATGTTGTAACTATATGTTTAAAAGTAATTAATAAAAAAAATAAGATTTGATGTTAATTCTGTGACAGTATTTTGTATTCTCCAAATAGAATAACAATAGTATCTGTAATTAACTACATACTTATATTTTGACCGTTTGTTTTTATTGTAGTAGTGTATAAAACATATATTCATCCTATTCTTTATCTATGACAACGACAGAGATAAAAGTACAGGTTTGTATCGGTATTTCCCTAGACCATTCTTTATAAAAAGAGATAAGGTACAAGTAGACTCAGACCGCTTTATTCCGAAACAAGAATCTAATAAAGAATACAAGTTTCTATGGGAAAATTTATTTATGAAAAGACAATAAAATACTTGTCACATGACTGACATATACTTTCATAATATCAAAAACGGCCAGTGCACATCTCAGCAGATTATACTACTCCAACAGAATCAGCTTTATTACTGTTGTACTTTCTACGTACGGTACTGGTGCATTCATAAAATGTATTCCAAAATATAGAACATTCTTGTTTCTGGTACTTATGATACATAATTTGGTCCAATGAGACCTCTTGCCTATCTTATGTAGTTCCGAGTGTCCTCCAGTATTGTTCAATCGACGACTTATTGGTCCTCGTTTATCGCTATTTTTTTCAGAATAAGGGGTAAAAGAGAACCTAGTTCATAGTATTTTAGTAGTCCATTAGGATTATATCTTGATAATATGTTAGCACAATGTTGAGATGCCATCTAGACGTAATAAATTTGGCGCAACCATTTATCCTCATAAATGTTCTTTTAAGACATTTATCTCTGCCAGTTCTCGCAAGCCAAATGGTGTGAGTTCAAAGTTGTACCACTTTTTATTTATTATGTTATTTCAGTTTACTTTTGTAACACGATTTATATAAAGTAAGAATATAAAAGGAAGAATTTTCTTATTAATTTTGAATTAATTTATTTACCAGACATAGATGATAGGCGAATTCATATTCTGTATTTAAGTACAATTAATCGTCACTAAGGGATCTTTTAAGTAACCATTAACAGATAAACGGCCGAATGCTCAAATGCCACTCAAATTTAAGTGTAACTTAGTTTGTAAGTACCCGGGATATTGTATTATTGGTCAGTCTGATTAAACAGCTTGGACTTACGCACTTACTCGTATTTCATTTCGGACACCACAAAAATCTAAGTGGTAACAAAATTAGACGCGATTGCCGTAGAATTTGGAGTTTAAGCATGGACTTAACAGCTAACAGGCTCTTAAATATTTGATAGTGTGTCAAAATTAGGAAGAGACAATTTGTAGTAAATAACAAAATATGTTTATGAAACAAAAGAACCATTCGATTTAAAAAAGCTAGACAAATAACACAATGGCTTGCAATAACGTTTTGATTTTCACATCCATAGTAGCTAATAAACATAGAAATCAGATAGATATGTAATAGAGCAAGTTAAGTGTGTGGGATGTTAATCCTCGATGTCCGAATCTGATAGGATACAGGGAGTGTTGAGGCCTTTAAGCCGATTACAAGGTTTATTACGTAACCATGTCGATTAAGTAGACGTTTGGATACGTTGTCTATTACTCCTTAACCTCACATTAATAAGGATACATTGAATTCAGAAGCATAATATAATATGTTTATTATACAGACTAGTTGTTGTATGCGAATTCGTCCGTGTGGAATTAAATAACATAGCCTATGTTACTCGGGGATAATGTAGCTTTCTAATGGTGAAATATTTTTTGAAATCAGCCCAGTAGTTTTTAAGTTATTTCAATGCATACGAAAGACAAAGCTACTCTCTTTATAATATTAGTATAGGTGTATGATTTTTAAATCAATTATGGTCTCTACTTTGTCTCCGAACTCTACTATTAGGTTGGAGCCATTAATTGTTGTTTTTTTTTATAATTCTTGTGAAAAAACTTAAGATTATTTCAATTTATTATATATTTTATCGTTTAATAAAATCCCTAAATACAAAATATTACTTACAAGTTAATTAAAACAGTAATTTAGTTATTTATTGGTAAAGTTTTCTCTTAAAGGACTTTCTTTTGAACTATCGTCTTTGTGTTGACGTTGTATCGACTCTGTTATTTTTAATTCTCCTTGAACGTTCATTAAAATAGTAGCAGATTTTTTTTCGGTATTCTAGTAGTTGTAGAAAACTTTTTAATTATCTTTGTTTTCAGAGTAAACGGAAATATTTAAACGACCTGGGGGGCTACAAAGCGATTCGATAGCGTACATCAAAAATGTATGGAACTGATAATGACGTTCGATATCTCACACGTGGCAAGTACATGACTTATCAAAGGTCATTGTCAGTTTCATATTCTTTTGTTGATTCTATCAGCGATATCGCTAATCGAAAGATACTTTGGGTAACCCCACTGAGCTCTATCGAGAGTTTTTAATAGTTTGTACATATTGCAAGTTTTAATATAATGGATTTTGTAATGAAATAATACAAGACCATTTTCAAAAAACAACGAATGTAGAATTACCAAATACTATAATAGAAATGTTTGTAATATACTAGCTGTTGTGCGCGTCTTTGTCCGCATGGAATTAAAAATATAGCCTATGCTACAGGGATAATGTAGCTTTCTAATGGTGAAATGATTTTTGAAATCCACCCAGTAGTTCTTGAGTTATTTCAAAGCATATAATAATGCAGAAATTAAAAAATACGAAGTTTCTCTCTTTATAATATTACAATAGTATAGATTGGTAATTTATTATTTAAAGAAAAGTTTAATATGTCCATGTAAATAGAATTATTATATCATTTTAAGTTATGTTATAAAATTAAAGTAAAATAGTTCGAATAATCCATACTCACGGGAGTAGGAATTCAAAGAGATGAAGTTGAAATATTCTTTGAATTTATTATGAAAAAACATTGTTCTTGAACGGGCTTCATTAAAATATTGTAAATATTTGTCTCTGGAAAGCAAATTTACTTTATTCTTTGAGATTGTGAAATGTTCGAAAACATTGTGAATCCCTGAACAGACTCTTAATTTGTTGACTTTGAACAGAATTAATAAAAAAGTTTATAAACGGTTTCTGTTGCTGATGTTCAAAAAGATCGTTTTGTATCTGATAAGTTGAATACTGATTTGATTGTGTGGTAAAAAGTTAAATTATCAGTAGAAATTAAAATAGAAAATGAACAACCTTGTTACAAATTTCTATGGTAAGCGACACTGGCAGTAACTTCTACCGCAGCTGCTCATCAACCTGGACAGCGTCGTGCTGGAGCGTTTACTTAATAAGCCCAAGAATTGTATTTTTTTTAGTAAAACGGCGCTTTTGAATCCTTATTGTGCACAACAAATACAGGTTCGGGTCCTGTGGCACAACCTACCCTGTAACTACGTATGCACAAAGGGTGGCGTAATATTGTAATAATGTGGATAAAGTGGCACTTACCAACTCGATGCACTGTTTCCCTGCCTGTAGGTGCCTAGTAATTCTGTCCGAGTCAGTAAAGTCAAAAATGTTCAGTCCAAAGTCATTATGCACCGCTTCCCGTAAGCGAACCGTTTTTGCAACCGAAACCGAAATCTTCAGCGACCCTGTGCGCTGACCGTGCGTGCCGAGAGAACGTTCCAGAGCCGACTGGTGATGATCGACGACCTCACTCCCCGCACAAGCCGCGAGCCCCGCGCCCAACCGTAGCGGCGGGGTATTTCAATATACCCCCCTTGTGCGGAGAATAAAAATCGTCAGCCAACTACCTACACTAACCCGGTTGCCCGCCAAATTCAAAAGATGTCCGCATTAGAAACCACAGCGCATCTGTACCGAACACTTATCCTTACATAGTTTAAAACAATAACGCTTTTTTATATTTGTCCCTATATATGCTTGAATCTTTAAAACTACGCAACGGATTTTGATGCGGTTTTTTAATGGATAAAGTGATTTATAAAACATGAATAGTAATAATATGTAAACGTACAGTAACATAGTGCCAAACACCACGTCAGGAAAAAACCCATCTTGAAGTATGCACGTTATTCTACTTTGTTTCTATAGACAGGCAAAGACAAAATACTATATTTAGTACTATTCAAATACCTTTATGGTTCAGTATTAGAAAACTGCATTTTCTGGCATTATTAATTAAAAAAACCTATGTTACGTCTATACGTCTTATAGATAGGTAGTAGATATAAGTAAGAGGGAATTATCAATTGATTCTGAGGTGGTCTGAGTCTAATAGGTTTCGACAAGGACTTACGGTCGGTAATAGGATCAGAGCAACGTCGATTCTCGACTAGTGTAAGTCTAAAAAGTAATTTGGCTTAGTGAAGGATTTATCGACACCAATACTGCCTGATATATTGCGACGGCGCGGCGTGGAGATTAACAAGGTAATATATATTTTTTATTTTAATCTAAATCACATTATTTTACTATTTTATATCGAATCTTTATCCTTATCCTTACATAGTATAAAACAGTAACGATTTTTTATGTTTGTCCCTATATATGCTTGAATCTTTATAACTACGCAACGGATTTTGATGCAGTTTTTTTAATAGAGTGATTCATAAGGAAGGTTTTCATGTATAATACATTCACAATATAGTAGAGTAACACTGATAATTTAGTTTTTAATATGATGTCGTAAACTAATTTTTTCCGCATTTTTGTATTGTATTTAGTATCAGTATTGCGCCCGTGCGAAGCCAGGGCGGGTCGCTAGTAGGAAATAAACACAGGTCTGGGAAGTTGCCTGAAGTAAATTCGCTACGAAACGATTTTATAGGGAATATCAAAAATGGAGCTGATAATGACGTTCGATATCTCACACGTGACAAGTAAATGACTTATCGAATGTCAATTTCATTTTTGTCGATTCCATCAACGATATCGCCAATCGAAAAGTACTTTGGCTAGCCCCCTGGTGGTGTTACGTGTTTTGTGTTATGTAATTCTCTGCCGAATTAGCTTATTTATTAATATTTTAATGGAATTGACAAAGAAAATATTGTGTCGACAATATAACTGGTAACAATTTTTATATTATTTTAGGTATATTTGCCACGCAGTATAAAAGGGTACCGAAGGGTTGGTTACTGCAGACGGCAGCGAAGGGTAAATTAGATTCTAAACGCGTTGTAACATACAAGATCTTTATAAGTAACGTATGTTATTGCTTGTTTCTAAACTATAAGGGTAATATTTTTAGGCATCAAGTTATAATAATAAATTCTTTTTAGTTAGTTGTAAGATATTTTTGGATGTCTAAATGGTTTGATAACTGAAGAAACTAAGACAGAAGTAAAACATTGTATTTTTTGTGTAAAAAACAATAAAAAAGTATCTTGTCAGGTGTGGGGTTCGAACCCACGCTCCCTACTGGGAACCAGAGCTTAAATCTGGCGCCTTAGACCACTCGGCCAACCTGACTTACTAAGTGATGTCAAAATATAGGTCTTATTTTAAATACGTACCAATTTAATTAAAGGTTGCATAATTCTTATTTAAAATTACTTTTTCACATATAAATATTTTACGCAAATTACTTGATTTTATGTTCCTTATATGTAAGTACGTGTATAAAAAACAGTTTTATTTCGTATTCATACATTTTGAATTCAATTCATCGTCACGAGAAGTTTCTTTTAAAAAGTGTCATCTGAATATATTATGCATTTCATAAATGGGACAGCGTGGTATACAAACTTATATGAAAAGTGGAACTTCACGCCGGCCGGGTATGGGAAATGAGAAAAAATAAATTCGTTCCCAGTACGCCTGGGGCGCTTTAAAAAGAAAAAAGTACCATACTTAACGAGTGGAATGATATTCAGATTTATGCTAGCATAGTCTCAGTACTAAAAACTAACACTTCCATGTTTTATAATGTAAATTTACCCCAGCAAAATAGAAGAACGACGACGAGGTGGACGTTTTCTAAAATTATCGACGGATTTTAGGGACGATACCTTATTTAAAAATAGTGTTTATTTCAGTTTAAAAGTGACTTTGTTCTAATTTTTTTCTAATGCCCTAAACATTGCCTGATACTATCTTTACCTATACTAATACTTTGGTAAAAATATAACTATGTTTCTGCGATTTAGTGATCTCCTCCTATTGTTATAAGAGCTTCCTTACCTTATCAAGTATCCAATCCAATCCGTATCCAAGCGGCGGTAGGGTGTGATAACACTGCATATGTCACTACACCCTATGCTGCAGTCTTTTACCTTAATTTATGTGACAGTGGAACCCGAGCGCCACTCTTGTTACTTTTAATTAAAATTAGCTACGTCCTTTGTTGTCTTTGCTACAAGCATAAAATAAACTCGTTTAACGAATAATAGATTGGATAGAAAGCTTACTAAGTAATATTATTTTTTGGTTTATTCAAGTAAAGTAAGTTGATAAACATAATTATTATTTATAGTATCTTATCTAATGTTATTTGTTTATTTAATTAAAGTTTTAAGTACAAGGAAACTCATTTAAAATGTTAACTAACTATCTAGGGTGACACTGTGACCCAAAGTGGGCCTTGGCCTCCAACATGAAATCTCTCTGTACTTTGTGATCCCAGACCCAATCCTGGACGTCGAGCTGCCTTAGATCTTTTACCACATCATCAATCCAGCGATACCTGGGACGGTCGATATTAAATGAATTGATTTAATTACGTTTTTCATCGTATACACACTTGAGAGACTTGGTGAAGGTTTTTCACTTTAGAGTAGAGTAAGCGTGGAACATTTTTTGGAATGTTTTTTTTTAGGAAAACAGATAAACTCCTGATTTTTATGTTTCAAAGTAACAAATAAGCAAATGACCAGGATCCGCTGAAAAATTCGAAGCGGGCCGTGCCCATAGACATCTCCAATTGCAGATGCGTTGCCTACCCTTAATCTACGAAGGAGGAGACGCACAGCAAGAGGATAATACCACTTCCTATGCGTCCCTTCCCTCCCCAATCTACTCCTTGTAGATTATCATGCCTCTAAGAAAGTTATTTCATGCAATTGTTAAAAATGAATATTGAACGATCTGTAGAAGCAATGCAACAAGTAAACAAATGTTTCCCAACTTTTTCTGGCAATCAACAACTTCGTACAACAATGGGTGTGCACTTGACTGGAGCCGAGATCAAGCACCAACGAGTGCTTCAGAATATTTACAAATTACGAACAATCCTCGATACAATATGAATTGTTGAACATTTTTGTTGGATCGAACTCGGTAATGAATTGTTTTTTGAAAACTGTAGTTAATTTTTACAACATTTTTTACAAAGTTACTGATTTGTAACGAGTGGTGGAATATTTCATAGTTATTTTCAAGCGCAACTTATACATACTTTTTAATAAATATACCGCAACGAAACGTAGATATATAATCTATACTAATATTATAAAGAGAGAAACTTTGTATTTTTGAATTTGTATGTATTGAAATAACTCAAGAACTACTGGACCGATTTTAAAAATTCTTTCACCATTAGAAAGCTACATTATCCCCGCGTAACATAGGCTATATTATTTAATTCCACGCGGACGAAGTCGCGCACAACAGCTAGTAGTATATAAAGGTATGGCCTCCTTCTGCAAGTTCAAATCAAATGGCCTTGCCTCCTTGGATACTTAGTTTGTTTAACCGACTTCCAACAGGATGTTATTAGAATAATGTGACCATCAAATGCGTTTTATCAAAAATTGCTTGAATATTCAGATGTCCAAATATTTTGCGCTACTTTTATTTATGCACGTTACGTTAAATAAGTAAAATATTAGATTTATTTAGTTGTACCGAGTCGGGATTCACGGAGGCTGCATATAAATGTGTGGAAGGACTGAATTTAATTGGTTAAATCTTGTGTAATTTTATTATGTATATTAATCTAATTCTTAATATTATTGTGTGTATAATTTTTGTATATTTCATGTAGCATCGCATTGGAAATTGTCTGTAATGATGTTTTATATTGTTGTTAAAAAAATATATTTACTATAATAAAAAGGCACATTTCAAGATATTCTTTCCACAGTATTGTTGGCAGCTTATTTATAAGTGGGACAATAAACATAATTATGTAAACTTCACAATCTTGATTCAAAAGTATGTCAAGCCGAGTACTCTATCTGTTTTATTTTTAGACCTTTAATGAGAAGTGTTTTTAACGTATTCATATTTTTTTATAAAACGTAAGCGTTGACGAAACATCTCGTGTTTACTGCTTAATTACTACAGTGATCTAACGAACACCAATTAGGAAGGATATAACTTTAATAGGTAAAAAAGTATTTAGTCTAAGCAGGATAAATATATATTAAAAGCTAGGAAATATTAGATTACTTTAATACTTTAGAAAATGATTTAATCACTATAAATAAATCATATCTATCAAAACTAACCCTAAACTACAGACACTGAGAGTAAAAAAGCTGTTATTTTCTCTATTATTTATTACTTTAATAATTTATATTCTCTAATTTATTAGATTTAAATAATATAATTTAAATTAACATAATATAGAGCTTAGTTCGTCAGAATCTTTATAGAGCAAGTCCGCTGACATCAGAGTGACAAGGGTTGCTTTAATTATGTTAACAATTTCATAATGTTTTCATATACACAAATAAACACTGTGTAGGTTTTATCCCAGTTGGAGAAAATAATCCTTTTTAATTAGGTTTAACTTGATTTAGTATAAGTACTGAAGATATTAAAGAAAGAGTTCTTTTACTAATTAGAAAGACCAAACTCTGTGCGAGACAGTGCAAGGGAAAACTTAATAAATTAATCTTGGTACTTTTCTTAAAATCCGGTCGGTTACTCATAATGTACCGCTAGCTACCCCCATTAACGAGAAACTCCGATTAGAGAGACACCTTTATAAGGGTGACCAATATTGCGGTCCCTTGGACTGTCGCTTGTCCAGGTTCGACTGTATTATAAATTAACTCAAGTAAACTAAATAAAAATAGATCATAAGCCGCATAAAATAATAAATGAATATTCAAATTGCGTAAAATGCCACAAAAAGGTCTAAACAAAGGGCATTATTTAGGGCTGAGCGCGCAGGGGACTGCGGCCCTTACTGCACGCTCCCGACGAAATGCTCGCGTTAGCCCTAATTTAATGTTATGAAAGAAAATTTGACAGAAATATTAACACGCAATGGAGCGAGCTTATTTCCGGACTTGAAAATGAATTATTTCTTGAAAGGTGACATGACTAAGAAGGGAGTGACAACTGAAATTACGAATTATATGTATACCAGGAGGATTACCCAATGTACATGCGCTACAAAGCGATTCGATAGCGAACATCAAACATGTATGCAACTGACAATGACGTTCGATACCTTACACGTAACAAGCACATGACTTATCGAATGTCATTGTCAGTTTCATACATTTTTGTCGATTCCATCAGCGATATCGCCAATCGCAAAGTACTTTGGGTGGTTGTTTAAAAAATAAATTCTTTAAAAGTCGAAATAGATGTTTTATTGAGAAATAAAAAATTCCCGTCAATTTCTATTCATATTATAAGTGAGTCTTGTAATACTAAAGTGGTTTCGTCAGATGAATTCTATTACACAAAAATTGAATAATGTTGGAGTCCATTCAATATTCATGAATAAAATGTTCAAAGTGGTCTTGTGTTTCTTAAAATGTTTCTATTAATCTAATATTATAAAGAGGAAATATTTATATTTTTGTATGTATTTAAATAACTCAAGAACTACTTACTATTCCGAATTTCAAAAATTCTTTCATTATTAGAAAGCTACATTATTCCCTGCAGAGATCGGCGAAGAAATTCAAAGATATGTATAAAGTCACGCAAAATACGCGCTAGTCATGGAGTTGTGGAAAATAGCGCCCATCATGGGTTGAACTACACTTCACTACTACTTGATAATTTTGGAAAATCATTTGTACTAACTTGGCAAACACCTGAACGTTATCCTTATCCTTACATAGTATAAAACAATAACGCTTTTTTATGTTTGTCCCTATATATGCTTGAATCTGTAAAACTACGCAACGGATTTTGATGCGTTTTTTTATAGATAGAGTTATTCATAAGGAAGGTTTTCATGTATAATACATACACAATATAGTAGAGTAACACTGATAATTTAGAGGTTTTTAATATGACGTCGTAAATTACCACATTTTTAGCGCTTACATTGCAAACGCTGCAGTATTTAGTATCAGCATTATACCGATTCGCACCCGTGCGAAACCGGGTCGGGTCGCTAGTAATTAAATAAGTCGGAACGTAACTTAACCATACATCTGCACGGAGAACAGCTCGCTAGAGTTAAATAAGTTAAAGTTAGAATGTCTATATCCGTGGAAATTGAACGAGACAGCTTTCTGAAACTTCAGTAACAAGTTGACTCGGCTATTTGCAGATCTAGGTTTCATCTCGAACTTTCCGTAGACCTTAATACAAAAAATAAAATACAGTTGGACCTGGATAAGCGAGAATACAAGAGACCGCAATGTTTGTCTCGCTTATAGAGGTTTCTCTCTAATCCGAGTTTCTCGTGTATGGACTCTGCTCGTGGGGACAAGAGAATTATTCTCGCTTATCTAGGTATATAACTAAAACAGCTATATAACTAAACTGCCGTAGTCATGAACGTTATTCACCCCTAGTGTATATTTGGTTTGAGAAATCTACACTAAGTGTGTCCCTTAGGGGTCAATTAGCACTCTGAGTTTGGCGATTAGACAAAGTACATTATTTTATTAAGATTTGTCATTCTTATTGATTGGGATGAATAAAAAACACCTTTTTATTTTTGCATGTTTAATGAACAATTTTTTCAAATAATTTTGTTTTTTTCGTATTGTTCAAAATTGTATAATATATTGTATATTTTAAATAGAATGCTATACAATAAGATACAAGCCCTGTTCACTGTAAGCCTTATGATATATCAAGACAACACTCCAAAGACACTGCGATGTTTCCGATCAAAGTGCAGAAGAAAAACTCCTTAAATTATCAAGTTATAAAAAAAAATTATAAAAAAATTCAAATTAACAAAATTAATTAAAACAACTAAAGTTTAATTAATAAAGTAGATACACGGAAAGTAAATAGTTTTAAGGTATAAAATATTTTATTAACCCGTTTAAATTTAATTAATTTAATGCAGTGTCTCGGATGGAGTAACTTCGTTCTTGTTTATTAACTTACAACAAAACTAATACAATACAACAAACAATTAACTGAAGTACTTTAATTTAAAACAAAAATTGTATTAAAGATTTATTTTAACGTGGTCCGCAAAATGAATTGAAACTTATGTGATTTTTATAGAAAAATACGAAAGAAACTTTTACAATTATCAAGCAAGGTATAGATTATACGTAATGCCTAATTGGTACGTTTTTCGTTATACAATTTGTAAGCATTTTTATAGCTAAATTAACATATAAAATTCATATAAACAAAACTATGTGCTATCTAAAATTATATTAATTGCATTTTATGCATCAAATAAAATAATAAAAACTCCAGTTATTGGGCTAAATGTTTTCGTTAACTTAATAGTAAAGTTTTTCTTAAAACATCAAGGGTCCCGTTTAATTTAGACATTTCTTTTAATTTTTTTAAGTAATAAAATAGCTAATAAATTAAAGTTAAAAGATTTTCATTTACAAAAAGTACTATTAAATTTTATTGAAACTAAAATTAAAATATTGTAACATAATTTATGCTTGAGTTGAATAAAAAATATTTTCGGTGCCTACAAAACATCCATCATTATTCATTCCGTAACTACTCGTACGTCTAAAACTTAATTAATACTAAATTATGAAAATTTTATTTACTTGGACATTTTAAGTCTGTACTACTCACGAGCTTTGATATTTTAAAACACAATTTAATTTTGTTAAATCTATCTACTCTTACATCTATATTATATTATTTATACATTGCGTAACAACATCGAGAATGAGAGAAAGTGCGGATGATATGTGTCTAGTGATGTTATTCGTCAAATATAAAAGTTTTAACATTATTTATATATGTATATTTACATGTGACTTACGTTGAATATCAGGAATAAGGGAAGAGTAAATATGTTCGTCTACAAACACGAATAATGAATAGATTCTAAAGGTCACTGAACTTTATGAAGTGAAAATTGAATCTAAAGAGATGATACTGTGGGTTTTCACTAGTAAAACATTTGTATAAAACATATAACCGTCTCATTCATTCTGTTTAAAATTTACAGAGACAAGAATATGTTTTAATACAAGTGTTACAGCAATTAAATATCTACTATGAAATGTCTACGCGATATCACTTACGCTTTGAGAGTCACTTTTTTAACGTTAAATATTATTATAATGATTATGATAATATGAAGGATATGTGTAAAAAATTCTACTGTGCGATATACACTTTTCTTTCTTAATTAAGTTATTTTATCTGAAAATAAAATTTATTTCAGGAAAATATTAACTACCAGTACCAATGTAATAGTAACACTGAAAGGCAATCGTATAAGCTGTTTTTTTAATTTTCTTACATCGCGATATTTTTAAAGCCTAACATCTGCAGTGCAGTTTATTCCGTATTTTAGGCAGGGTAAAAACAAATGCGTGAAATAGATGCAAAAAATCATGCGGTTTTGAACACGTTTTGAAATTACAAAGTTAGATTTCTAAATAGGCATAAAAATGTTTATATGCTACTCTAGAGTTGTTTTGAATAGTTTTAGCATGATTTAGCATTCTAAGAAATTTTATGTTTTTTCATATGATTTGGGACACTTCTATTCAAGTAATGCAGCTTTTATTTATTATTGTGATGTCGTCTATTAGCGTGGAATCTAGTAACAAAAATATGGAACTTATGTTGAATGGATTAAGATGTTAGAATTAATTGTATTATTATAGAAAATATGGCCCTTAATATTTTTACATTGATATCAAATTTTTTATCAGATTACACAATATTAATAAACTTTCGAAAAATGTTGCGGTGCTTTTTCAATCGATTTAAATAATTCTTAGCATTAAATATCGAAATTTATTAAAATATTTGGTCTCTTTTTGAATAAGCGATCGCATACATATTGAACTATACATTATGTGGATGCAGATGATTTTCTTTTTTCAACCTTATTGTCCCTCAGTTTCGTTTCGTCCAGTGATTCGATCTTATGATCTCTCAACAGTGGTGTCCTAGCATCAATTTTATCAACAGCATTATCCCTATATAATTCATTTTTATAATTTTTCGCTTTGACTGTACTAGTATTACTTTCTGTTGAATCCTGTCTGCTTGTCTTATCTGTGTTATCTTGTTCGTCAACTTTCTCGTTGTGAAAGGCCATATTATCGAAGCACTGTGTGGGTACGATGTTGACTGATTTCATCATCGGTATGGCGATGGCCAGGGCAGGGCTGAGGTCTCGAGGGCTCGGCGTGAGGCGCGCCGCCACTGATAAATCCATCGCTGGCATTAGGCTTGCGACTGTTGGATATAACAACGATTAGAATAATAATAATGATGTATGTCTTCAATTGGACTTCAGGGATAAAAAAGTAAGATATACGTATAATGAAACAGTTTCTAACTGATATGAAGTTAATAATATCATTTATAACTTTGATTATTAATAATTTAAAGATAATCTTAAAATATATTTGGAGGGATTTAAGTATAACTACACGAGCGTCCAGTAAAATTAATAACTGTCATGCTTCCATGCTTTTCACGGTATCTATCACGAAGATATTAATAACTTGATATACATTAAATGTTATTTAATTAGATTAAAAATAACATAAAAAGCTTACACGATGTTTAAAGGCAGATTTTAAAAGTCAAGAGAAATAAAAAAACAAATACAATACAACTTGATACTCGTATGAAAATGTTTTGTTAAAATAACCCTTACCAAGGTTATTGTCAAAAGGAATAGCAAATGTAAAATGTAAAGCTAAATATTTAAATGTTTTTGATGTACGTACAAAAGGACGAAAAGATAATACAAACAGCGAACGAGAAAGACGAAAAAAAATGTATAAAAATAAACAGACAATATTAACGAGGACAAACATTGAGAAGCAATTTATTAGTCAACATAATTATTATCAAAATGTGAAAACTTTCGTTACAATGTCTTAGGTGAAACCTAAATTATGGATGTATAGATGCTGCTTAGAGACCTCAAGAACAGCTATATGGATAAGGATGAAATTCGGTATAGATATATAGTGTCTGGATTAACACTTCTAACAAACTTTTTTAAAATTTTGCTCGGACGAAGACTAGGGCAAAAATAATATAAAAAGTATTTATACATAAAAAATTGTTTTGTGATTCTTAACAAATTATGTTTATCTTGACTTTATTCTCCGAATTTTTCGTCTATTAAAATGTACCCATGTTTGTATTGTGTTAATGGAAAAAATCTAGTGTTGTTTGAGAGAAAATTGCTGAAGCTAATATTGGTTTGAATTTTAGATTAATAAGAACAGCCTTGAATTATATTGATTAGTTCGAAAAATACGAGAGTTTTCACATTTGAGGTTAAAATGTTGAGGCACATTTATTGTTAGTGTGGAGGAAATCTGATGTGTACCGCCGTGTTGAGTTGTGTCTGAGTTGCTGCAGGACTCGAATTAATGTAAACTGAAGCTTGGTGATTGTTCCCTGAAAAAAATCTTATTGCTTTTGTATTGATCATCAAAAGCTGTGAGGTCAAAAACAAAATCTATATCATCGATTAAGAGTAATAAATGCTGAGTCGGTAATGATGTATTTGATGAAACATTGTTTTTGACCAGTACAACATGTTTGAAGAGGTCCATAATTATTTAACTAGTTAAGTCTACGTTACATTTAGATAAACTAGAGGTCTACGACATTGATTTGTAACAAGCGGCAAAGCATCTAAAAGTTGCAAGAATGTTCTTGAATAATATTGATCAAACTATGCCGAACCTTCCTTTCGCCACCGATGAAGCGATTGGACCTAGATGTTGGCTTCTCGTGCTGCTTGAAGATATCGTATAGTGCAAATGGTGATGAGGATGATATCAGGTTAATTATGAGTAAAGTTTCAGCATTCCCTTAAACTAATTCCTTATGTGCAGGCGATATAGTAAGCCCGGTCTGGAAGCATTCTGCACCAGTACTGTGTGTCGCTTTTTAAAGCATGTTTATGTTTTTTCTTTTGCAGTTGTTTGGTGTTGTTTGTATCATAGCCTCAAGCTCGCTACGATCACCATCTGTGAAGGATTAGACTGCGTAAGCTATGGTTAGTTTGATGTGTCCCTAGTACTATCCAGTATTAGTAATTAAGTTACATCCTCTGAATTAGTAATATTGGCTAATGGGAATGTAGTTATTTTATCGCCATTATAATTTAGTTCTAATTAAAGTTCTGTGAGTATTTTATGTAGACTATTTCGGAGCAAATTAGTGTTAGTCCTTGGAGAAATTTTGGTGTAAGCTTTTGCCAATTGCTTCAATACTAATTTGCTGCTAAGTCATTTTCTAACAGCTGCCTGTGACCCAATGTATACAGTGCCGGATATAATTACTACCGGTGAAACATTGAACTTTGAAGACCAACTACATTATAAGATTTTGTTGACCTTTTAATGAATAAAAATGTTAATTGGACTTCAAAGCATCATTAACTGTGGGAAATATCAGATTTTCAAATTTATTACTTTATTTTATATTTTAGTTTTAACTGAGGGTAAAAAAATATTTTTTTTAATTTACATTTACAATATTATTTCTTATCACACGTCTTAAAACTCTCTTTATAGGTGCTTCATTGTAAGATACAGTGCTCGTTGGTTGAATTCTTTCTTATATATATTTTTCTACGTTGTATAACTATTTGAGAACTTACCCATGTTAGGTCCGATCATATCTTTGGGGTGGTTAGTTTTTATAGCATTCATTCTTCTATTGACGGCCTGGGGGCCCATGCCGGGGGCTAAGGGGCCAGCGGGAGCACCGGGCACACCTGGGGCTCCTGTACAAAGAAATTTAATTAAAAACAGTAGGTAACAAAATATTAGACCAGTAAGCATTTCCACAATGTTGGGCACAATGCCCAATAAAACTTCAGAAAAGAAAACAAGTAGAATGACACTTAAAAAAAACAGTAAGGCCATTTGAATTCAGGTTTGTGGTTATATTATTTCGTTTAGACGCAATACTGTCTTACTGAGAGGCGGCCTGGTCGGTTCGACGTTGATCACTCTACGCCTCTTCTTGGGCAGTTTAGCTCTCGCTTGTGTGTGTGAGTAGTACATGGCAAAGTTGGACACTATAACTGGGACCGGCAGAGCTATCGTCAGCACCTGTATAGGAATAATTGCATTAAACCAAAGTTTATATCAAACAGGCAAACCTATAAAACGAACTCTTCAAATAAGGAAGAAGTAAAGATGGCCCTGTTAAATTTAATTTAATTAACAAATAATACTTACACCGGCCAAAGCACAAAGAGCACCAACAAACATGCCAACATATGTTTTGGGCGCCATGTCTCCATATCCAACCGTCGTCATGGTAACCAGAGCCCACCACAATCCTAGCGGTATACTGTTAAAGTCATTGTGGGGATTCGTTTGTATACGTTCCGCGTAATAAACTAAACTGGCAAATATAACTATACCGAGTACTAAGAAAAAGACTAGAAGAGTCAATTCCTTGGCGGACGCCCTAAAGGTTTGTATTAATATTTTAAGACCGGACGAATGTCTGGTCAATTTGAAAAGTCTCATTATTCTTATGATCGAGAAGAACTCCAGAATGTCTGCGTTCTCGACGTGAGAGGCGTACTTCTGGAGGATCAGGTCGATGTAGAAGCTCATGGTCGCGATGTAGTCGATGATATTGACGGAGGATTTGACAAACTCGCATTTATTGGGGGAGGAAATGAACCTGACTAGGATCTCTAGTGTGAACCACGCATTACACACGCACTCAATGTAGAAAAAAGCTATATGGGCGTTCGTTTGCACTTTGTCCAGCGCCCAGCTTTGTGTTTGGTTGGCCGTCGTCACTGTATAGTTTCTGATAACGGGCACTCTCATGTCCGGGTGCGTCTTCAAACAGAACGATAGAATCGACACGCATATAAAAAACACTGAAATCACACCGATTATCTGAAACAGAAAACAGTTGTGAGCAAAACAATATTAAGTAACTAAAATATCCTTGTTCTGGCATTTGTATTTCTGTCACCTTTGCCGCATTAGAGCTATAGGGTTCGTCGAACAGAGACCACATCTGCGGCTTGATCTGCTGCCACCAGGATACTGTGCCGTTGTAGTAGTCCTCCTCGAAGCCGAACTTGCGCGCCACCTCCTCGTCCGAAGGCTTCTCAGTGTCGAGGTCCAGACGGTCAAGGACGGCTAGGGTCTCCTGGGTATCTCGATGCTAGATAGAAATATAATGATGAGGTTTCATGTGTTGCTTGTTTATTTTTGGAGTAAGAAAATACAATTGCCTCTTTCAGAAATCCATCGTCTTTTACATGTATGCTTACCTGAGTGTAAGTCATCCAACAGCACGGTTCGACTTGATTAGCGTCTAGGCCCCAGAACTCGAGTTCTTCCTCAAAGAGAGGACCACATACATCTGTCGGATAGTGCAGCTTCCCCGTCCTGGACACAAAAAATATCTATCAAATCAAGTCAGACATTATCTTGCACACTTGGAATAATTTCATTACTTCAGTGAATAAAATGTAAATCATGAATGGCTAACTAGAATACGTAATGAGATAGTCGTAGATATTTACAAAGCTAAAATATTTAAAGGCCACTAACCAAATATATTTCTATGAACGACATGAGCGATGCCTAATTCTATAGTATCTTGATATCATAATATTCCTTGCTGGGTTAAGGAATTTCATTAAACCCAATAGCTAATAATCCGTGTCCAATATGCCGTAACTTTTAAGCAGCTATATAAATCAATACAGAGATTGCTCCGTCGTTGGCCCAATCAATCTTTGCACATAAGGACTTGACCCGAATTACTACAGCAAACTTCCACAAATTGTCTGGCCCTTATCAATGGAAATCAATTTGCGCCTTTATGTGTACAAGACCAGAAATAATAGAGCCCTACTGTAGAATGGGAAATATGTGTAATCAGAATGAAATAGGTTTGGAAGTCTATTACACGCATTGATGCGCCAATGTTTCGAATTCTATTGATGTCGTAGTGAGGATAAAAACAAATGAAAACGAAGCTGATTATTGTTTTTTTTTTGCAGGTTTATGAGCTTTTTTTTAAAGATTTATCGAGTACTTCTAAATGTATTGCAGTAACATTAGGAGTATTAATGTGTGTATGAAGAAAACAGTAAGTATAACAAAACATACAAGGAGCAATCCTCTAGATTACTCCTTCCATACAAAGTCGAACTCCTGTCTAATATTGTTTGTTGTTTCTTGTATAAAAAAGTAAAAATGAAACTTGGAAATATGCCTGAACGAGAGCAGTTTTTCTTCGTCCAAAGAAACTGAGTTAATAATGTAATTCAAATGACGACCGACGGAGAAAAGCGAGAGCTTTTTGTCGAGTATTTTATAAGAATTAGATTTCATCTTTCATTCGACTTAAATGTGATACAAAAATTATGAAATGTACTTACAGAGAAGAATATTATTTTACAAAAAATCCGAGATTTGACTAGAAATTGGATAGTAATCTTGATTTAAATGGAAGAAAGATTTTTGTCGAACATAAACCTTTTCTTAGATAATAATGACTAAGAAAAATAAAGAAATATTTAGTTTTTCTTAAATGTCTTCTTGTATTTCAATAAACGTAGTTCGACTTTGAAAATAAAGAATTCTCAAATTAATATTTTTCTAAACCGCCATTTCATTTCTTTGAGGTACAAAATGACAAGCAGAAAGCATTCAACGTTTGCTAGAGAGGTCTCGTTCCAATTATCTCTGTGAATCACGGGGCAGAGTAATAGTCGAGGATTTGAAATACTCCGCGCCGTCGGTCAAAGTAGTACTTATTGAGTCCGCGTAAAATCTGACGTCTACTGAGAACTTT
Source organism: Papilio dardanus tibullus (assembly GCA_013186455.1). NCBI lineage: Eukaryota > Metazoa > Arthropoda > Insecta > Lepidoptera > Papilionidae > Papilio > Papilio dardanus. The sequence continues at coordinate 773,051 of QDHC01003632.1, read as the reverse complement.
TTACCTCACCGTTAAAAAGGGTTCTGAATTGAAATTGGCGTCATACCGAGAAAACAGCAGTGGCAAAAAAAATTGCGACAGTTTACAATTTGCTACCGTTTTTGATCGTCTTTTTATAAAATCGTTGAATTTAAATGGAAGGAGAACTTTTCTTTGTCGATGTTTCTTTTTTCGCGTCTGTCGAGTACTTCTTAAGTAACAACTCAGAAGAATTCTAAGAAGTATTCATTCTACAATTCTAGAGCAGCTTAATATGGTAAGACTAAAGCAAGCATGATACCTGTAATAGTTGAGTACTTGTGCGAAGACTCCGGGATGCCTATCGAAGAAGTACTCGTTGAGTACAGGGTCGTAGTTGGCGAGCGCCTCTGTGAGCCGCGACAGCCTCGTCGCGGGGATCTTCTTCAGCGTCGCCTTGTACGTCTCGTGGCGGATGCCGCCCACGTTCAGTACCACGCGGTTCTCCGCGTCCATGTTCAGGAGATTCATCTCTGTATAATGATTAATAGTTTAAAGCAGTTGACAACGGCAGTTTAATACTGTTGACGTAGTATTATCATCGCTGATAAATGTTTATGCTGTTGACAGCATGTCGTCTGTTTGAAGCTGTCGCTGCTTGTTTGAACCATAGATGGAGAAAACTGGAATTGCTATAACCGTTTTTTTAAAACGTCAGGAAATGCATTTATGCACCCCTACGTCGGGCTGTGCAATGGCGTAGGGAGTGTGGAACTTGCCGGCCACAGAAGGAGACCGGAATACCCACTAAAACCTGACGGTCCTCAAACGTATTACGGCGTTGTCGAGGGCACTATGTTTCGTTCGCGACAAGCTATAACCGATCGTAAGTATGGACAACATTATAATTTCACAGCCCAATAGAATTGGGGCAAATTGAGAGACTGGTCTTCAGTTGCTTTCCGTCCTTAGACAAAAATCACATTTGCTTACTTGCGAGATCTCCTGTGGTGTAGTGCGCGAGTAGCTAGGGCGCGGGGTTGCGGCTCTGTGCGCGGCGCAGCATGGCCGCCGTGCGCTCCTGCCGTCTCAGCACCGCTGGCCGCCGCATCGCTCACACATAACCACCACCTGATAAAGAGGGAAGCTACATTTAGCATTTATACTGAGATTAATCATTATAATGTAATCATCGTAGTTACATGGAATTGTTGTACTCAGAAGACTAAAGATATCTATTAAAAGCATGTATTGATATTTTTTAAATAGAAATGATAGACAAAGTAACACTTCTCGGCTAACTAGAATTTGACCGAAAGCTGAAATTCGTATAGAGTCGAATTAAAATGGAATCCTTTAAAAGGACTGTTACTTTCTATAATACCAATCTCTTTAAAGCGATTAAAATTAAATTATTTAATAAATGGCCACCGTTAAAGACTTTATAATATAAGGAAAAATTCAGGGCAAAGCTACGTAAAGCCCCTGAAAGCGATACTAAGCCTTGTATCAAAAGGTTAAAGAAAACGCCCTGAAATACGACAGCTTTCAGACATTTATAAAAGTGAGAATAATAAACGAAACGCTAGACCGGAGGCTTCCAAACTTTTCACTATAATGGCCGCTCTGGTATTTCTGCAAAGTTGTACGGACCAAAAGTCAACACTTATAACAAAAAACAAAGACAAATAAAAACACTCATAACTTTTTAATTAAAATTTTTCATTTTGAAGTTTTAAAAATGTAGAGACAAAAAAATATTGAAGAGTGATTTTATTAGCTTAGTATTTTAAACTAGACATGATTTGTTACTAGTTATGTCATCTCTATTCAACCATAATTTTAACAAGTATTCTACTTTTTTTATAAAATAACTTGTTTGAAAAAAACGTAAGTATATCCTGGTTATTAAATTAGTAGAACAATATATCACATGAGTTAATCTTTGTTTATTTTTTTTAATATTTCGCGCATAAATTGCCTTCAGGTAAAGCTCGACATCTGGACAATGTTTTATAAGACAAAGAGACGAGTGCTTTTGAAGTTTAAGACTTCAACTCTTAGTGTTTTCTCTGTTGTCTAGCTTTCTAGTGTTATAAAAGTTAGGTACTGGAACTAAACTTCATATGCACCCTAGTAAACAAAGGAAGACATTTACTGCCGATCCCTACAATAATTGATTCTTAAGATCCTTTATAAGAATAAGTAGAAAAAGGTTCGATCTCAGTCTAAAGTCGATTAAAATTATTTTTTAAAAGCACAAAATGCTTCCAAATCTTTAGATATTTGACTAAGTTAATTCAATTACCTTTTATGCTAGAAAATACACTTGCTTAATACTTAATATTCTTCATAAATAAGCTATAAACATAATCTATACTAATATTATAAAGAGAGAAACTTAGTATTTTTGTATGTATTGAAATAACTCAAGAACTACTGGGCCGATTTTAAAAATTCTTTCATCGTTAGAAAGCTGCATTATCCCCAGGTAACATAGGCTATATTTTTTAATTTCACGCGGACGAAGTCGCGAGCAACAGATAGTATTATTATGACATTAAACTATTCTGTTTCCTTTGAGCCATGTATCATCGACGCAGCTGCACAGAACATTAGCCAGTACACAGTCCGACAATGGTTCATAAACAACACTTTGTTATTGCATGACATCTGAGTGTTCACACTCTAACAAGATGCTAATATCAACTATGTAAACAAGCAATATAAACTTCGTTATTATATTTGGTTGGTTGGAAGTGAGTTACAGCCCTGAATTCGGCAAATATACTCAAGGTATTAATGGTAACTTTAAGAATCCTATAGCGAACAGATTTAATTTTAAGGTTAAACTTAGGAACTCCTTAAGCCGTTGTCGTATTAAAAAAGCAATAAATATGATATGATGAATGTATAACCGCTATAACAGTATTGTTAACCTATAAAACCTTATTTGTCATCTAAACTTTTGAAAAGCAATTAACTTTTTCAACTTTCTATCAAGATTAGTTTGTAGATAAATGGATTAATATAGGGCAAATAAATGTTGAAATCGCCAGCGCGTACAGCTCTATCATTTTCCAGCTATAAGGTAGTGCCAGATCGATATCAGCTGCAGTCACGCTATAAAGACCCACCCACACAATTCTCTGTTGCCAATATTAACTGTATTTAATTTATAAGTAATATATTTCTAGGTAAAGTAAACTAACCAGATTCGTGTCTTACAGACCGAACTGTCCACACTTTACGGTCCTGAACCACCTTGGCCAAGTCAAAGACTTGGCGCTTCAGCAGATTTCTCTTCTCCTAAACCATCCACACTAACAATCTTATTCCAACAGTATATTTCTTGATCAAATTTAATTCAAAATGTTATTTTAGTCATTCAGATATTCAGTTCACATTAAGGTATTCATTGAATATCAACCAAAGATAACATGGACCAACCAAGTTGTAATTACTTACAAAGTCCACGCGTCTCTGGAATAACAATAGAGGGCCGAGCGTGATTACAAATTTATGAGAGAGTTTATACCACGATATGCACGCTGCGTCAGAGGGGAATCTGTGTCAAATTTACAAGGAGAATTATTACGTGTTATACGTGCGGAAGGCCGCAGACGTTGAATTTGCATAAGCAAATACAATGGATTTAAAACTAGAGTTAGAACGTCGTCGGTCCCGGCCTCGGAAACGAGCTCCACAGCTCGCTTTGTTGAATTTCCACTCGACTCAGTTGAGCCACATTTATATCTCGTGATTTCCAATATTATAACTTTGTTACTTGCTACGAAGTTAGTTAGTGTTTAAAGTTGACTATATCATACGTTTCCACTCCTTTCAATTGCAGTTTTGTGCTTGGTATAGAAGCGAAATACGGAAAACATTTGTAAAAGTATGTGATAAATTGTCTTTTCTAAGATATTATTCTTTAATTTAAGGTTTTTGAACCTTGTTTATGAAGTCCTTTCTAATACCGTCCTATGCCAACATCTTGACCTTCTAATACGACACGACGTCCACTTCCTTCTTATTTGGTTTATAACTTGTCCTCGGTCTTCCTCTCTTTCTCCTTCCTTCTATTTTCTTTTCTAAGATATTATTATAAAGTTATAAATAACATATACTTAAATGTTCCATTATACAAAGGATATTATTACTATAGCTTGAATATTATCAGATTTATAAACAAATGTTTCATCCGCATAATTGGGGACACATTTGCTTTGTATTGGAATTTGATAGCATAATGACAGTTCCGTTTGCAGCGTGTATTTGGAACGAGGCCAGCAATTTTGAAAAGCAATTTGCTTAATCGTTAGTGTCTATGAAATCGCTTTCATAACCTCTAATTAGCTGTAGACGTAGACTTTGATTTTAAAAATAATAAAGCCTGAAGAATCAACACATCTCTCTTTAGGCTTGCCTACTTGCTCTACTTCTTAATATCTTCTTTAAAATATCTGGTTTCTAGCTTCATCACTCTTGTTCTTTATCTCTATACTTAATTGATTTTTAAAGGTTTCCAATCAAAAACAAATATCTAAACATAGGAACACGTAAATAGCCACCTACATAGTTTACTGCCGCCTACGTTTGTATGTTTGTTACACTCATGCATTTCAACTACTGGGAGAACATAAATTCTCAAGACATTTACAGCAATCTCAGTCTACGAATACACCATAACTCACGTCGCCTAAAACTCTTTATCCCATGTTGTTATCAAAAATATTAGAAGTTCGTACTCCATACATATTCTGTGTTAAAATCTGTTCTATGTATATTTAATTAAATCTTTGATTAAGAAAATTATTAATGTTTCAGTTCTTTAGGTATATCAATTGGCAAATAAAATAACTATGATTAAAACAGCAGTATTCTATGAATACAGTTTCTCAGAGATTGAAATACAAAGAAATCTATTTAAGAAAATAGAATTCTCTGAAATTACACATTCAAAGAATCTTTCGATTGTTTAATATTTCGTAAGTAAAAGATAAACTGAACGCAATTCTAAACACAATATAGAAATAACCATCTGGCCACTGTATTTATTACAGAGAGCCGATCGGTGCGGCGCTGATAGAAATGTAAACAATCTGATCACTGTACAAATAATTTCTTGGAAATTAATACTTCACACAGTTGATGTAAGAATAAAGAGGATTTTGTTACAGAAGTGGATGAAATTGTTGACTGTTAAAACTCTTCAAATAAAAATTTTACTTTTATAACTAACAGAATTAACTATAAGTATTGACTTACTAAGAGTTAAAAGAGTAAAAATTTCATTAATAAAACATATTCTGTTTAAATTCTGAGATATTTGATCAAAACAAATACCATAATAATATTACAATAGCAATGATAGGTATAGTCTGCAATTGGGAGAGAAAAATACAGATCTTTGTACAAAAGAAACTACTGCAAACGTGTTATCAAAAGTCACAAAGAAGTATCTTTTCAATACATCACATTTATGGGGATAGAAAGAGATATTTAATATCTCGATTACAATAACCTTACTAATATTAGAAGTTAATTAAAGGAATAAAAGTATACATACAACATATCCTGATCAAATAACATGTTAGTGAAACACGTTATTTTGCTGGAACGCACCATCTGGTCGCAGAGGCCACGATAAAAGTAGTAATAATGAACATTTACGAATACAAACGGCAGATATCGCGTCCGATTTATTAAAGGAAGGAGATTCTTTTATTCTTGGCTTCATTTCAACACAAATGTGCATTTAAGAGATAGTTTTTGGATGTAGTTTAGCAGATTGATGTACTGTTTAGGTTATTAACAAGACTACAATGTTATTTATTGGTGTTAGTAATAAATCCTTTCCTTTATCAGGTATAGTTTGTATTAAAATAGTCAGAAATCAAAAGGTAATGGACAGTAAGGACGAGATGGATTACGTGTAAGGTGATATGGTAAACAAGGGTATGATGAATGAGATGGCAGAGGATATATTAACGAAGAGGACAAAAGCCTGGTGCACCCTACGGGAGGATAGGATCCTACGTCCTAGGATAAGATAGTGGAGATGATGATGAGCAAACAATAAGTAATATACAGTGGATGGAAGCCAAAACTAATACAAAATTATTCGAGATGAAGTACAGTTGCTAAATAATTAATAAAATTCAATTTACTGTTACAGATACAAAATGTAAAAAGACTTTGTTTTGAACTACTGGAGAATTCATACAGACTGTCGGATGGCGTATGAAATATTGAGTAAACAGCGCGGCATTCGTGGCTCAGTCTTGCCGGAATGTAATAAAGAAGCCGTGAATTTGTTGTTTTTATGTTGTTGCCAGTACATTTTTGCGGTTTCTCCCGGCATATTGTTAGGTTATACATCGCTGTGTGTATGAAGAACGTGTCTGCGTTCACTTCGGTAATAATGTATGATTTATGACAAGCGAAGCCACGAACCGCCTGTTATGTTCCAGATACGATGTTACTGACACGTAAAATTGGTACTGAATGAAATTTTATTGCTCCAACTCATTTCGTCCCGTGATTCATCATTGTTTCATCGAGAAACATCAAACACATTCTTTTAATATGAAATTGAAAATTCATTGTTTTTAAGGTTTGATTGATATACATTGACATACATTTACCTTCTCTATTGAGTTTCCATTAGTATTAGATTTGTAAAGTACTGAACTTCGTTCACTAAAAGATATCGTACAGTAATTTAAGTATGTTTTTATTCGTTTATCTATCTACCCTCACGAAGCTAAGGCTTGAGATTTTTTTTAAAAGGCACTACGTGTTGTATACTAAAGTTTACTTTAAACTTTTCTATTATAATTTTAATTTATTTTGGTAATTGTAGTTATTGTCTTTCCAAATATACATTAATCTAGTTGTAGTTCGCCCCATGATGGGCTCAATATTCCCCAACTTCACGACTAGCGCGTATTCTGCGTGACTTCACACATATGCCGATATGTGGAGGTTGCATCAACATGTTTTCCTTCACGGGAAGAGCGTCATGTACATGTGAAAATCCATAATCGCAAAACACTATGGTACATGGCGGGATTCGAACTCGGGACCTGCAGTTTACAAGTCAAGAGCTAAACCCCTGAGCCACCGACGCTCTTTAAATCAAGTAATATAACTTGGTAAAACGATTAAATTAATAGTTAACAGTTTTTAGTTATTTAATAGCGTTAATGTTTTTACGCATAATGGTACCAGTGACGCAGTGTTACGGCCGCCATTACAGAAAACACGGGAGTGAAACAGTGAGGTAGAGCAACACAAAGTTCAGTACTGCTATTGTTTAATCGCACAATAAAAATCACTGGTCATACACACTGCACTGATTTACTACTCTACATCATTGTTCCGTCCTCGTGTGAAACTAGCATTACGGTTCCCATTATTGCTAAGAAATAGAATGCTGTAAAACTCTATAACAATAAAATTTGACAGTGGTAGAGCCCGCTTTAAGATCTTCGCACGAATTGTCCGGCTCGCCCGGTGAAATACCACGACCACACAGAAGACAGGCGTGAAATGGAAGCAATTCCGTGTTTCGTCTGAAGAGTGTGGTGCCGGAGGACTAATTTTTAATCCGCTTTCCCTTCCTATCCTTTTCCTACAAGGAAATTATGGGAAGAGGAAGTGGATTTTCCGGGGGAGGGGACGCATAGGGAGAGGAATTATCCTCTTGTTGTGTGTCTCCTCCTCCGGAGATTGTGGGTAGGCAACGCATCTGCAAATGTAGATGTCTATGGGCAGCGGTCGCTTCGCTATTTCAGCGAATTAAGGTGGCCGCTTGCTCGTTTGCCACTTTATAATATAAAAAAAAAAAAAAATAAAAAATAAAAATACCGAAGAATGAAATTATACAGTTTACGAAGATTGTAATCACTAAATTGATCAAACTTATTAGACTAATGTATCCTTAGTTTCCAATAAGGAAGTATTTGTACAAAGTCAATAGTTATTTCTGTCTTCTGTCTCACCTAACCTACCCAAAGTACTTTTACGATTGGCGATATCGCTGATGTAATCGAAAAAATTGTATGAAACTGACTTTGACATTCGATAAGTCATGTGCTTTGCTTGTCACGTATGAGACATCGAACTTCATTAATCAGTTCTATACATTTCTGATGTTCGATATCGAAACGCTTTGTAGCGCATGTATTTTACGAATGAAACAAGCTGTCTGGAACAGTAAAACTCATTGGCTTCATAACATCCTTCTGTTGGAAGTCGGTTAAAAATATTAACGTCAAATATAAGAACCACAAGGTAAGAAGGAACAAATAATTCAATTTAAAAAGGAAAACCTTTCCAATAGAACTACGTAACGTTCGGCCTATCTGATTACGTTAAAAATGTTTTCAATTTGTTCGTTGTCGGCCTCTATTTCACGTTATTTCTCCGACGGGAGAGGAAAAAAATGTAGTAACGCTCGCGTTTCATATCTCAGTCTCCCGAATGATTGTACTTTACAAAAAATTCTGTTTTATTTCATAAAAATGATCTTTGTGAGTAGATTACTTTTCTTTTGATGCGGATTATTTTGCGAAATGTTTAAGAATGAAGAGAAATAAAAGGTTAGAGATTTTTATTTATAATAAGAAAATTCACAGTAGCAGACGAGTTAAAAGATTGAAAAAAAAAAGTTTATTAGCAAACTGTTATACATAAAGCCTTGTACGCACCAGGATAGTATTTTAGTCGAGTAGCAAATGGCAAGTATCCAAACAAAGAATTTACTAATCTACTCTACTAAAATGTTGCTGTTCAGATACGTTTAGTTACTAAATGACTATCCTAGTGTCTAGGTTTAGGCTTAAACGAGCCCGAACAGTAGTAAATCCTTTGTTCGGATAAATGCTACTTGCTCGACTAAAATACTATCCTGGTGCGAACAAGGCTTAAGACGAAGTGTTCAGCGTTCTCGCACTAGGAGCAGCCTATATTACGAGGACCTGATCTTAAGATATAGTTAATTTCAACATAAGTTTAAAACATAAACTAAGAATTTGCATTTTTTTTAATATTATAAAGTGTCAAACGAGCAAGCGGCCACCTGTATCGCTGAAATAGCGAAGCGACCGCTACTCATAGACCTCTACAATTGCAGATGCGTTGCCTACCTTTAATTTACGGAGAAAGACGCACATCAAGAGGATAATTCCTCTTCCTTTACGCTTCAATTTGCTTCCTTATTTAAAAATCGATATCTACTATCTTCTCTAACCCTGTTCTATTTAGGGTAATAGGTTTTCGTAATCCAAATCAATCCAATCTGAAAGATGCATAGTGAAAGCCTGGCGCTTAACAGCTAATTTACTAAAGTAGTGGCTGAACGGATTTAAAATCTATATCGATTGAAGTCGAAGCCGCAGTGGTATAAATAAAACTGATGAGTCGCATCTGTTCTCTTTACATAACGTGACCATATTATTTTGTACTCAAAACGGGACATTGGTTCAATTTTATAGAATTAAAATAAATCATGAATTATTGTCATCTGAAATACCTAATAGAATAGAACTAACTGTTCCAGGATCCTTGCGCGCAGCCTGTATCGCGAGGATCTACCTCTGACACTTAACAAGAAACATCTTTAGACGTCAACATAAGAGTAATATGAATTTTTTAAACAGAAAAAACACAACATTTTTTTAATTATATCGAAAAAGTTAAATGTTTTCGAGTTCTCGCTAGAGTCACATGAGTAAAGTGTACAGAGGCTATATAAATAGTTCACAATTTTAGTATGGATGTCACGATAGGTTAAAACAAATTACTCACATTTTCGCGCTGTTTCAGAGAACGGGACAATTTGGCGTCCTCGACAATCCTTTCAGGACTAAACGGGACAATTCTTTCGGGGACATCGGGTCTCGTGGTTATAAAACGGGACAGTCTCGTTCAAAACGGGACGTTTGGTTACATTATCTTTACACGACCTTCACAATCGCTCATCCTGATCGAAACAATGATAGACACAATGACGTCATTTTATGTATCTTTAAAATCAATTATAAAACAATTGGTGTATACGCTGTGAGTTTTGAGTGTCCAAGAATTTATATACAATAAAACATAGAGAGAGGTTTCTTATTATCTTCAAATAAATAGAGGCATGTTTCAGTAAAAGTACGCCAGTGTCCGTTAGACTCCAAGAAGAGTTTAAGCTCATCATTATTATAAAGGTCGTATATATTTTATGCGATATATTCTGTCATTTACGAACATAGTTTTATCTCTAGGTTGCTCTCCAAATACTGGTTTTTATCCCCAATCACTGTATCAGCGTCAATCTGAACAGCGAAACGCACAACCGAATCCCCAATGTCGTTTCGATGAGTTTTTGAAGTGTTTCGTGTCATTTGAAAACAAGAGAGTATTTGAGTGAGGCTCCAGTGGGCGAGGACGCCACGATCGATACTCGTCAAATATGTAACGGACGATCGAAGCACAAAAGCTCTGCGGCTTTCGTTTGTACAGTCAAAGAATTATATTTCCTATCCCATTTGTGAATGTCATTTGACACTCAATGAAATTGCGTCGAAGGTCAACATTATGCTAAAAATATATGTTTAGGATAACTTCGTGTAATTTTATATTCAACCAATTCCGAATTCCTTTAGAAATTTTATTAGATACTTAACCTAAAAGTGTTTCTAGTCAAATTAATTATTCCTACACCGTAATTTGTAAATGTCTTTTTTACTCTATTCACAATTATTGGATTGGCGGGGGAGGCGCATAGAAAGAGGTTCCTCTTGTTGTTCGTCTCCTTCTCCGTAGATTAAGGGTAGGCAACGCATCTGCAATTGAAGATGTCTATGGACAGCAGTCGCTTCGGATTTAGCGAATTTAAGTAGCCACTTGCTCGTTTGCTGCTTTGTGTTATAAAAAAATTAACTCTTTGTTAACTCCGTTCAGTTACATAAGGCAGTTTATTCCCTATCCATAGTTAGATAGGTCGGTCGTGCCGTTATCTGTTAGTAAGGTGTTATCGCGGGGCTTGTTGAATCAATATTATATATCTGAACTCCTGGTATACCTGACAACGGATTAACTATTTCGTATTCTGAGTGAGTAGTTTAATATTGGAAAATTATATTAGAAATTTGAAATGGATTCTATAATGAAGCTTATAGTTTCGATAGAGCAAGCTTCAAGGAAAATAAAATTGTTTAATGTAGTGGAAATTTAAAGACAGATGTTGGGGCATCTTATACGACACGACGGCCTGTTAACCACAATTATAGAAGGCAAAATAGAAGGAAAGAGAAAGAGAGGAAGACTGATGACGAGTTTCATTAATCAAATAAAAAAGAAAGTGGACGTCGTGTCATATCAGAAGGTCAAGATGAAAGTACTCCATCGATAAGATTTCAAAAACCTTAAATTAAAGAATTAGAAACTTAAATATAAAATATTGCTATCTATATTAAATTGACAACGTTTTTTATGTTCCTTTTCTGATGTATTTTATTAAATTAAGTACAACGTAACTAATTAATTACTATACTATTATAATTAATTTTCAGTCATGAAAGCAAAATTGCTTGGGTTTGGCTTCAATTTTAAAATAACCTTGTATAATATTAGTAGGCAGTTTTAGTATTTCATCTCGTATGTACGTAATAAATTAAAAATTACCTCATCTAACTAATATTATAAAGAGAGAAACTTTGTATTTTTGTTTGTATTGAAATAACTCAAGAACTACTGGACCGATTTCAAAAATTCTTTCACCATTAAAAAGCTATATTATCCCCGAGTAACATAGGGTATATTATTTAATTCCACGCGGATGAAGTCGCGCACAACAGCTAGTCTAATATGAAAATAAAACTTCATTTTACTTGTCGCAGTACATTAATAAAATAGTAGCTTGAATAGCTATCCGTTAATAAAAGCCACAAGAATGTACTTGACGTTACCAGTCAACGAATAATGGTACTCATTGACATTACCCAATTAAAACCAACAGCTCTCGGCAAAATTATAAGCTTTCCATCATAAAATTATATCATTTGACAATATTGCCTACAATAATACTCTATTGTGTATAGCTAGCTTGATAACTAAATAAATCTGGAATAAAAAAATATTGTGTTGTTCTCTCTCTTACTTCACTTACGTTGTATCTTTTGTTTCTATCATGTATATGTATAACAGATACCCGTGATCGATTTACTCTATGTTATAATTCTATGTTGTTTGAGACGTCCCCCGCGTGGAAAAAAATAATATAGCTTTGCTACGTAATGTGTTCACTGTTATAGTTTTACTTGGCTGACTAAATGGATATGTAATAAAAGACGTTTTTAACTGTTGTCATCGTGTATTCCTTTGTCTACATTTCGCGGTAGAATACCGCGCTTTTTCTCCCGTCAGATTGACAGTGACGTGTCGTTCAGAAATCTGAACGCCACATAGCCAATGTTACTCGGGAATAATGTAGCTTTCTAATGGTGAAAGGATGTCTGAAATCGGCCCAGCAGTTTTTAAGTTAATTCAATACATACAAAAATATATTTTTTTACTCTTTATAATATCAGTATAGAATTACTATAACTATCACTACATAATATAAAACAAAGTGGCTTTCTCTGTCCCTTTATCCATGTATGCTTAAATCTTTAAAACTACGCAACGGATTTTGATGCGGTTTCTTAAATAGATAGAGTGAAGGTGAAGGTTTATACCATCCATTAAATAGTAGAGAAATACTGTTATTTTTAGGTTTGTAATGTGATGTAAATAATCACATTTTTCGCATTTTTGAAATGTATTTAGTATCCGTGCGAAGTCGAGCGGGTTCCTAGTTCTTGTGTAATTACAATTCTTATACTGTTTATGTTTAAAAATATAAGCGAGAAATTCAGTTATTTATTTCGAGTAAGCCTAAATATATTTGGTCGAGTAAGCTTACCGGCGCTTGTCCACGGCTTGGTAAACAACAAAGGGTTGAATTTGAAAGGACTGATTCGATACACTGACTTTGTCGGTCACATTCGGTTGGCGTTAAACCTACACAAATATACTAAATATTAAAAGAAACAATACATCAAAGGTTAGTATTGCAAGCTGTGATGCAATGCTGATACAAAATACACTACAGAAAAAAAACATACAGACGAATTGAGAACCTGCTCCTTTTTTGGAAGTCGGTAAAAATGCGGAAAATGTAATTATTTACATGATCACATTAGAAACTTTAAAAATAAAAGGATTTCTCCACTATTTAATGGATGTTATTACATAAACCTTTATCTACAATCACTCTATCTATTAAAAAACCGCATCAAAATCCGTTGCGTAGTTTTAAAGATTTAAGCATACATACTAAAAAGAAAGCTCAAGTTCTTAAAATCATTGTAATCTAAACTCAAGAATAATCTTGTAAGAATAGTCTAGTAATTTCTGAATTTTATAAAAAAATCAGAAATTACTATAAGAACTTACTAAAGGTTGCTTTTGAATATCTTTAAGAGATCATTAATATAAGAGAAAGGGAATACCTACTTATACATTTTGCTTCGTAATTTATTTATAGATTCGTCCGGATCCCGCCCCAATTCAATTTGTCTCAAGCAACAAATCTAAATGGTTTTTACGCCTCAGTAAACGTTATCTAGAAATGTTACACTATTTTCCATTTAAGTATTATTTTCGTGTTATACCTATTATTAGAAAAGTAACTCGGAAATAACACAATATATTTATGTCTATTTTTTATTTATATGGAGACTAGCTGTGCGAGACTTCGTCTGCGTAAAATTAAAAAATATAGTCCATGTCACTCGGGGATAATGTAGCTTTCTAATAGTGAAAGAATTTTCGAAATCGGTCCACTAGTTCTTGAGTTATTTCAATACATACAAAAATTCAAAAATACAAACCTTCTCTCTTTATAACATTTGTATAGATTAGTAAAGTAACTCGGAAATTACACAATATATTTATGTCTATTTTTATGTATATAGAGACTAGCTGTTGTGCGCGACTTCGTACGCGGGATATTATTAATATAGCCTATATTACTCGGAAATAATGTAGCTCTCTGATGTAGTTTTTGAGTTATTTCAATACATACAAAAATACAATGTTTCTCTCTTTATAATATTAGTATAGATTATTAATCTTTTGTTTTTACTTCTGTCAAGCAAGCTTTCTAGCTGTTTTAGTTTTAGATGTTTTTTACCCGTATAAAAATGTATGTTTAAAATTGTTTAACGTACATGTCTTGCTACGTATATTACACGTGTTTGCTAGCCGGTAACTTAAGCAGCAATCGACGTGTAACAATGAAAATCAATGGCTTACAGCTGTGCAGTACTGCTACAAAAAGCTTTGCCCGACTCCCGTGTCAAGGTTGAAACATTTCCAACTTGTTTGTACTTTATAACTATAGTTTTATTTATAAATATGAGGTTTAAGTATATCTTGCTACTCATTTATTGTCCTTCGGAGCGTCATTTCAGTCGTCACTACCTTAATCATGTCATCTTATACGGAAAGTACCTACACATCTCTTCGCAAGCCGGTAGGTATGTTTATCGAATCTCCGAAACGGCAAAACGGATCTTGGTGAAATTTAATACGGATGTAAAACACAGTCTGAAAAAATACAAACGCCATCTACTAATTTAAACGGAGTCCAGGGTTGCAGCTAGTTGATGAACCAGACATATATCTGTGAAATGGTAGTTTAGAATGGTTTGGTAAATTTCTCTTTTCTGACTTTGACTGTAGTAATAAATCAATTATATTTCTCCCGGAGAGTAACAGGATGCACTAACTATCGTTTCCTTCAAATGTTATTGTTTGACTTACATTAAAGTTTCCGTAGTACTATTTATTTTTACAGCATTTTGTATTCTTGTACATATTCGAGTCAATTTGTTAACGTGAAAATCACAGACATTTATAAACTTGCGTTTCAGTACGTGTTTACATTTTCACTAAAAAAATACATCGTCAAAACCAAATATTTACATTAACTGGATACTCTGTGGTTATTTTTGCTAAGAGAATTGAAATCCCCGTAGTTTACGAGTATATTCAATTATTATTTACATTTACAATGTCCTTTTTGAAATGTTATACATTTTTATGATATACTAACTGTTAGGGCGACTTCATCGCGTTATTCATTTTTTAAATAGCAGAAGGGGGTAAACGAGCAGCGGATCAACTAAATTAACTGTTCCGACGCCCATAGACATCTGCAACGTTAGAGGAACCACAGTTGCCGTTGAGGGAGGCGTACGCTATTTTCTTAAAGGCCCCTAAGTCGTAAACGTTTGGAAATACAGCTGAGGACAGACACAGTTTATATAGCTTTTTAATAGTGAAAGAATTCGTTATGAAAGAAGAATGAAATCGGCTCAGTAGATTATCCTGTGGTCCTTACCCAACATGCTTTTCGATCGGCGATGTCGCTGATGGAATCGACAAAAATGTATAAAACTGACATTGACATTCGATAAAATCATGTGATTGTCACGTGTGAGATATCGAACGTCAATGTCAGTTTCATACAAATTTGTCGATTCCATCAGCGAAATCGCCGATCGAAAACCATGTTGGGTAAACCCGCTGTTTATAACATTAGTATAGAAAAGTATTTAACTTAAAATGTCCTAATAAAAAGTACTTATCCGTAAGTAACTAAAAAGTCTTATTGTATAAAAACTCTATTCAAAATTTGGCAACGATTTCAACAATAAAAAGTCACCGGATAAGAATTCTCCAAATCAATGTTCCGTTCAACGTACAAAAACCACGGAAAGCTTTATCGTACTGGTGTCTATTTCAACATGTCTGCCTTGTTACTAAACCTTTTTAAATATAAAACATTAGCTTGTTTTTCTTATATAATGTATGTAAATATATGAAAAAGATATTTCTAATAAGTTATCGTTTTAAATACTGTCAATACTTAGAAACTGTATATCAAGTGAGGTTTTAGTATGAAAAAGGTATTGAAAGATGTTCAGTGTTACTTTTTATAACTGATTCTGAATCTAATCATGTATTGTCAAATCTTATCTTTTTTCAATTTTAAATATCTAAAGATATACAACAGACCTTCGAGTACTGAAATTAGCTTATTTTTCATATCGATACCATATTATTTTTATTTGATTCTATTTGTTTATATCTAAAAGCCTTGATTGTAAAAAAACACATTCAATTGTTTATATTGTAGTTTTAGAATTGACAGCTAAAACTAAATATTTGTACAAACAGGAAATTGAATTGTGTATTTTTGTTAAGGGAATTAAATTGGTTTGCGGTATAAATAATTCGGTTAGTAAATATCGGAAAATTTTGAAAGCCTACAGACAGTTTAACGGAGAATAAATAACAAAAATTTCGATTGCCTTTTCAAACCCCTTTTTCATCGAATACTGAGGAGTAACCCAAAATATCTTTCGATTGGCGAAGTCGTTGATGGGATCGACACAAATGTATGAAACTGACATTTGTAAGCAATGTGCTTGTTACGTGTGATGTGAGATATTGAACTTCATTGTCAGTTTCATAAATTTTAGACGTTCGTTATCTAATCACTTTGTAGCGAATGTAATTTGGGTGACCCTCCTAAAGTTTTTTTAAATGAAATATAGCTGTAAATTATAATAAACATTATGCGATCTTTATAATAGTAAATTGTTAATTTATTTTTTCTTGTGTATTCTTGGTAGACAAAAATTACCGCCAGATCACGGTCACAATGACAGACTGCCAATTCCTTAACGGTTAGGGCGGTCTGCCAACTGTTGCTATTTTCATTGTGGTTTTTCCTTGTAAGGAATCTTGTTTTTATTCGTGAGATAGAGCCAATCCACTAAGGTAAGTATTGTAGTTCGACCCATGATGGACTCCATTTTCCGCAACTCCACGACTAGCGCGTATTTTGCGTGACTTCACACATGTATTTGAATTTCTTCAACAATATGTGCAGGTTGCATCACGATGTTTTCCTTCACCGTAAGAGGGTCGGGTAAATATGTACATATGAAAATCGAGAAACACTTGATTCATGGCGGGATTCGAACTAAACGCTAAGGTAAGTAACGAAAACCGTGTATTTCTATGTATTTTATATTTTTGTATGTATTAAAATAACTCAAAAGGTACTACTTAGGTCGATTTAAAAATCTTTCACCATTGGAAAACTAAATTATTCCCGAGTAATATTTTTTGATTCTACGCGGACGAAGTCCCAAACAACAGCTAGTCTGTTAAATGTTTATATACAGAAGACAAAGCTCCAACAATCTTTTGCGGGTAAAAGGTTCATTTTGATTAAAGTGGTGTTTATCAAGCGAACCGTGAAAGCAGGATACATCCTTTACATATAATGAGGCGTGTGCCTGCGGTGGCCGGGTTTTTGTACAAAAAGGCCACCTTTGAAAATACCCTTTTTAATTTAAGCTATTTAAATTGTTTAGGTATAGGTTACGTCTATACTAATATTATAAAGACAAAAGTTTGTAATTTTATACTTTGTATATTTTGAAATAACTCAAAAACTACTAGGCTGATTTGTATATTTCTTTCACTATTAGAAAGCCTCGTTATCACTGTGTAAAAAACGCTATATTTTTTTTAAATCGATTCAATTGCGAACAAAATGTATGGAACTTACAATGACGTTCGATATCTCACACATGACAAGCACATGTCCTATCGAATGTCATCGTCAGTTCCATAATTTTTTGTTGATTCCATCAGCGATATCGCCAATCGAAAAATACTTAAATTGTAACGTGTGTACGTCAGTCTTTACTGCACAGTTAAAACTGCACAGTTAAAAACTTAACGTGTGTAGGCTTTAGTTATTTAAGTACTGAGTTAATTGCGTTTTTTTATATTAAAAAGTGACAAACGAGCAAGCAGCCACCTTGATTCACTGAAATAGCGAAGCGACCGCTGCCCATAGACAACTGCAATTGCAGATGCGTTTGATTTTCTACTTAACAATAACCTAGATCTTAGTTATTGAATGATCTGGAAAATGTTCAATGTTAACAAACACTATATTTAACAACCGTTTTGTTGTATCGAAATTTATGTGGATGACGCAAACTGGTGAAGCAATGTTTGAACTCTTGAGTGGAATCAGAGCGTCTAATCTAAAATCATTAGTCATTATGCAACGTACGAGTATGTACAAACACAACGCTGATATATCTCCAATGAGTGTCCTAATAACGGAAATTCATTCACTATTTATAGGAGACTATTTGTGCGCGACTTCGTCCGCCTGGAATTAACTAATATAGCCTATGATACTCAGGGATCATGTAGTTTTCTAACAGTGAAAGAATTTTTAAAATCGGCCCAGTAGTTCTTGAGTTATTTCAATACAAACAAAAATACAAAAATACAAAGTTTCTCTCTTTATAATATTAGTATCGAAGAGTGAAAGTGATAACTACTAAAAGATCATTTTTATGGGTATTTTGACAATCGGAGTCTACAGAAATGTAAACTTATTGTACAAACCTATATATAAAAAAAACACAAACAAATTATCACATGTTTTCTCTGTAAAAAGAAATATATGAACCACTACAACGAAATTCATTAGTACTAGCTTGTTCCTCACTTGTAAATCGACCATAATGAGGCTGTAGCCAAAATTAAATTAGCGATTCTCTAAGAATAAAGATCTGTTAATGAAATGTCTTTTTACTGAATAAAGTCTTTGTGGTTTGGTTTAATTTTTTGATTTATTTTATAGCTTAATAATCCAATTAGAGCAACTATTTATAAGCCCATAGTGTAAATGTAGTGTCCATTATTTTTTAAAATCCAATAGAGTCTTAAAATATGTCAAAAAATGGTGTAAAATGAATCAAAATGAGCAGTTTATCAAAGAGAGAAATAATTTAATAAATATGTGAAAATGTAAGTACGAAACAAATAAATTAGGTCACGCTTAAAATATATCTCGTAAATAACCTTTGATATTCGTATTCCATTGAATAAGATTTCCATAATCAAGATACGCCTTAAATGTGCCCGAAATATGTCAGGTATATCAGGAGGCTATTCAAAATGACTGCGCCCTGACGTATCTAGTCTCCAATCTTAATGTATTTTATGCCTCGCCAAATATAGGTAGGGAAGTATCGCTTATCAAGTTGGGTAGAAAATTGGAGGTTATATCGCCACGGCTGCTTCGAAAATACTTTGATATTTTCCACAAAAGCTTTTCCTTGAAGGGTAGAGTAATATTTCGGAGAGCCTTTATTAGGCTGGGCATAAGTTGAATTAAGTTGAAGCTTGAGCATGTTTAAGTTAAGTGATCTGATGATTATGTAAATTTGAATTATACGTATTCGAATTAAACCTTCCTTTAAGATGTTACTTATAATAATCTCTAAAATTATTATAGTCAATTAAGAAACATAGGGAAAAAACTAGATGTGTCCCGTGACTCCGTCTGAGCGTAATTTACAAATTTAGCAAGTACTAAGTAGCCTAAGTGATTTTTCAGGATGTGTTCTACATCTGTTGAAAATTTCATTGATGTCCGTTCAGTCATTATGGAGATTTTTAAAAAAAACATCCATACATTATAGTTTTTCTGTAGTGTATTTAGTATCGGCATTGTACCCGGGGGAAGCCGGGGCGGGTCGCTAGTGTATTATACATGAAAACCTGCCTTATGTATTGAAAACCGCATCAAAATCCGTTGCGTAGTTTTAAAGATTTAAGCATATATAGGGACAAACATAAAAAAGCGTTATTGTTTTATATAATAGTGTAGATAGATTATGATAAATAAGAATTAAATATTGTATAAACTTAACAAAAGTTGTAGCTTAGAGCAGACACAAGCGGTCACAAATCCGCGACCTGAGTCAAGTTAACGGCACAGTAAAGTAACAAAAATCTCTCTTTTTATTGTCCAGATTAAACATTATTGGATCGTAAACATTTTGATTGTGCGCGCGAGTATCGGGTGACGTCATTCACACACACAAGCACAACTTTATATCCACATACGTCACTCTCTCGTCGTCTCGGTAAGGCCGTGGGAGTACAAAAAGTCCATATAGAGGGTTGTTTAGTCGGTATGGGACTCATGTTAGGATAGGTGAACACCAATGAGCCTGAGCCCAACACCGGACGTGTAGCTCCCATGTCTTATGGTGCCTTAAGGCATTTTTCTCTCTATAAAAAACGTACGTCACTCTTATTACTACTGGATATATGGATGTTTGCAGGTATCTACGGAGCGTTAATACGGATCATAAGCCTTGTTTGCACCACGATAGTATTTTAGTTGATTAGCAAGTAGCATCCGAATAAAGGATTTACTACTGTTCGGACTCGTTTAAGCCTAAACCTACGCACTAGGTTAGTAATTTACTAAACGTGTCCGAACAGCAACATTTTATTAGAATAGATTAGTAAATCCTTTGTTCGGATACTTGCTACTTGCTACTCGACCGCTACTTGTTATTCCGTGCGGGAGTTGCGGACAACAGCTAGTTATTAGTGAGATTCTTTGCTACATTTCTCATTTATTTATGCTTTAATCTTCTGATGTCAGTATTAAAAAATTTATACAAGATTTCTTAGAAAAGGATGAGCTTCTACTATTAGCAGTCTCGTCCTGTTTGTCTTAGTAAACAGTAGTCATTCTTGGGCAGTCACATTCTATTCGTCTAGTTATACAGTCGCCATTCCTGAGTAGTTGCCCTAATTGTTACTTAATACTTAATTTGCCCTTTAGTTAAAGTTTAGTAAAGTCATTTCATACATAGTTAGTTAAGTTACGCGCCATGTACGCAATGTGTTTTTCCATTTTCGATTTTCATATGTACATATTTACCCGACGCTCTTAGGTGAAGGAAAACATCGTGATGCAACCTGCACATATCGGCGAAGAAATTCAAAGATATGTGTCACGCAAGATACGCGCTAGTTGGAGTTTTTTTTTTATAGGAAAAGGGGGCAAACGAGCAGCGGAAAATGGACCCATCATGGCTCGAACCTTAGTTAAGTTACTAAGAAGGTGAACAAATAAGTAGTTCTTGTTCAATTCTCATTCAGATCAAACTAATGCTGTTGGCAAGTTGCCACTAGTACAGTTTGCGGTGTGTACAGACAACAGGCGTGCAGTTTACGACACTTGCATTATCGTGATGTATTTAGAATGTTTAGTCTGTAATTGTATCTTTATACTTGTACTTATGCATCTGAATGTGCATCTGTTTGGTTATAAATGTAGCTTTTTTTAGCTATACTAACATTATAAAGAAGTAAACTTTGTATTTTTGTATATATTGAAATAATTCAAGAACTACTGAACCGATTTTACAAATTCTTTTACCATCAGAAAGCTACTTTATCCTGGGATATAGGCTATATTTTGTAAATCCACGCGGACTAAGTCGCGCACAACAACTAGTCACTTCACGTAGACAAACGTTTCGAAGGTATTTTAGTTGAAGATTTTTGACTAGTTATGGGGTAGATTCTACAGTTATAGTCCATTACCGCGTCGTATTATGACGTCAGATTAAAGTCAAAAAGCTCACAGGAAAAATGACTAAAATACAATACAGCGAACGCATAATTTAAATCAAATTTAACTTTCTTTTATTTAAAAATATCAAAGGTGAATGATATAATAATTGACCCAAATAACAAAGAAACAAAGAGTGGGCACGTTCAATGAAGTCGGGATAGTTTTGTAGGCGGCGGCCTAATGCCGCATTAACACGCAAACAGACCGACCGTTATTGATTATTTTGTGTTATTACGATTATTAACAAATAGACATACTGTATACGTATTCCTAATAATTACTGACCAATTTTATCGGTCGTAGAGTAGACATAATAAATAATTCCCTACAAATTAAGTACCAAGTTTTAAGTCGTGAATTAGTCTTCGCTTGAGTTCCAAAGATTTTTAAAGCCTATGTTTCTAAAACAATTATTTTTTTAAATGTAAGAAAGGGATGGCATTAAATATGTTTTTCTGTCGATTTAACGAAACTCCGTAATCAATCAAGAATTTTAAATATAAAAAACGAAATTAATGTTGTTACCACTTGTTTAAAAGTTAATTTTATAGTTCTTATTATTAAAAAAAAACTTTAAAATAAGCTAACATTTTTTAATCTGAACAAAACAGAACAAAAGGTTCCACCTTATAATACAGGACACAAAGCGAAGTGAAAAGGGACGAGAACAGGTTTTGTTACCTTCTTAGGCATTTTATTATGTTTTATTTTGTACTTTGTATTGCAGAAAACACAATAAGGTTTTGTCCGAGGATTATATAAGAAAACTTAATATAATAGTAATATTAAAACCTTCAGAAATCACTACATAGTATAAACCAAAGTCGCTTTCTCTGTTCCTATACCCTTATGTATGCTTAGATCTTTAAACTACGCAAAGGATTTTGATACGGTTTTTTCAATAGATACGGTGACGGAAAAGGAAGGTTTATATGAATAACTATCAATTATTATTAGTATGGCTGTTATATAAAACGTTCACAGTTTTCCTGTAGTGTATTTAGTATCAGCATTGCACCCGTGCGAAGCCGGTATAAAATAAGTACTGGCTTTTACTTTTGACTTCGTCCGCTCGGATTTAAAAATATAGCCTATGTTATTCTGTGATAATGTAGCTTACTAGTAAAGAAAGAATTTTTTGAGTAGAGAATCTGTGAAAAAGTTATTTAATATAACGTGGAAATATTTTTTTAATTGTATTATATTTTTATTCAAAAGGCAGTAACAATATGCGAGTTTTACTAATCATTTTTTTACCATAAGGTTCCTAAAAAATCACAATTTGCGAACGAAACTGGATTGATAATTTCGATTTCTCTTAAAAAAATATAAAATTCTTCGTATATGTGTTGATTGCTTTCGATATTTCAATAAATATCTGCAATATTTTTGTAGGAACCGCTCCAGTGCTTCAATATTCGTAGTTTCAATAAAAAAATATACCGATATTCCGTTTCAATACATTATCTTGAAATACTATCTATTGTTTTAAATAACAAATATAGCAATCTAGAAACTATCTAACCTTTTATTAAAAAAAAAAACTTCGCGAATTTTTCATCTCAGTATATTATTCATCAAAAACTCACTATAATTTAAAAATATCGACGAGAAAACATCGTGATGTCTGCACGTATCGGCGAAGAAATTCAAAGATATGTGTAAAGTCGACCAACCAGTATTGGGCCAGCGTTGACTTTGACCTAGTCACCCCTTAATAATGAGCTGGTGATGGTCACCCCTTTAGGGGGTATCCTCTGTAACCCTCGGTGGGGACGAATAGTGAGCTGGTGATGATGATGATGAATTCAAATTATTCAATTAGAAAAACGTGACTTACTAATTTGAATGAACTTTTTTATATGACAGGCCCAACATAAAGTAGCGATGTGAATTTCTAAAAAACGTAGTCTTTGTTTAATTTTCATATTTAATTAGACGTATATACTGATGAGCTTGTCTAATTCATGTATAAAAAAAGGATATAAAATGCATAAAACACTGCTTCTGTCTCTATAGACATTCAGGCTTTATAAAAACTTAGCAGCGTAGCGTCTCAACTTAAGATAGAACCTTCATTAACCTAGTAATTTCACTCGCCTACGTCCTCTCACCCGGATGCAATAATGACGTCATATGCCACCTTGTCAATTTACCTTGACAGCCTCCCCGTAAGTTATACCTTTAACTTTAATAATCACCCTTATATGCTGATTTAATTACGTTTTTGTATTGATAATCATAAAGAGATAAAAAACATAAACGGCCGTATCTTCAAACGTCGCTCAAATACTTCGTTACGTAAGCGGCGCTTAAAATCTAAATGGCGACAAAATTAAACCAGATCGTAACCCCCTTATTACAAAAAGTGTATAAAATACTGAGATAACCGAGGACCAATAAGTCGTCGATTATACTATACTGGAGGACACTCGGAACTAAATAAATTAGACCAGTCTCATTGGACCAAATTATGTATCATAAGAAGTAGCAGGAACAAGGATGTTTTGTATTTTGGAATAAATATTATGAATGCACCAGTACCAAACGTAGGAAGTACAACAGTAATAACGCTGATTCTCGTTTGGGAATAAAGTGTTAAGAGTTTAAGCGTAGACTTAACATGTGAGACGCTCTTACATATTAAGTGAAACATTCGGGCGAAAGAGATTTAAATATATATATTTTTTTAATTGTATCGAATCGCGTTTGTTCTCTATGTTTGTATTTTCTACAAATTTTCCCTATCAAGTTATGTAATTAAGTTCAAGAGGGATCGTTATCAAGCGTTACTTAATATTTATCAAATTAATTAAAGTACTATGAAGCTACGTTATTCTCAATGAGATTAAAAATAAAGCTTTTAATTAAAATTTAATAGAATGAGGTTGTCCGAACCTACTTTTAAGGCTTAAGTTGTAAAAGTCACTAAAATAAAATTAATTTAATTTGAAAATACACTGGCCTAAATTCTCCTAATTTTTGGGTAAACACCTTCAATGGAAACATGTATAAGTTGTAAATTAAGTATGTTACAAATCACAATATTTTATGTTAGACATCGGTCTCTATCCATCTGGATAAGACCAGGGATCCAAAGTACATGCGCTACAAAGCGATTCGATAGCTACAATAACATCAAAAATGTATTGAACTAACAATGAAGTTCGATATCTCACACGTGACGAGCACATGACTTATCGAATGTCATTGTTAGTTTCATACATTTTTGTCGATTCCATCAGCGATATCTCTAATAGAAAGTTACTTTGGGTAATCCCCCAGTAAAAAGTCTAAAATTATATGGAGTAAATCATATCTCTAAGTTAGGATAGGTTCAATGGGGACAAAGACTTAGATTATTTCACTTAAATTATCGAAAATACATACTTTAGAATGCTTTAGTTAGGCAGTCTTTGTGTTAAAAAGATTTACAAAAAAAGAGAATTGTCACTTTCAACAACAAATTCCATAGCTGATATAATTTATACTCGTACATTCAAAACTCCAGTTTGATTGATTGCCCCGAACTGTCACACTCTGCTAACTTTAAAATGAATCACAATTCGCAAATTGAGGTATTTATTACTGTCACAGTGCCGCAAAGATTAAGTATTTTATCATTTATACGAAATGACAAATGATTTTTTAATTAAATATTTAATAATACTATTTTGTATGTAGTTTGACCCATGATGGGCTCCATTTCCCGCAACTCCACTTGCATTGCGTGACTTCACACACATCTTTGAATTTCTTCACCAATATGTGCAGGTTGTATCACGATGTTTTCCTTTACCGTAAGAGGGTCGGGTAAATATGTACATATGAAATTCGAAAATCGAAAAACACATTGGTACATGGCGGGATTCGAACTCGGGACCTGCAGTTTACAAGTCAAGAGCTAAACCCCTAAGCCACCGACGCCCTGTTAACTATTATATTGTTTTAAAATTTGTATTGTGTAGGTAGGTTATCTTGCCGTTACAACAATAATATGCTTTCATACGACAAAGATTGGTTTTTATATGAAAGAAAGAGACCTTTGACTAAATAGTGTTGAAAACCTATTTTTGTTAACGTAATGTATTTTTAGTTTATTTTATCATTTGTTTCGAGAGAGCTTTTCATTTAACGCAATAAAATAATTAAAATTAAACAATAGTAAGGCTTGATTATACAATAATAATTTAGAAAAAGAATTATACTAAAAACCACGTCTAGATATCAAAAAATCATTCAACAGCATGGCTTGAGCATGTTACTGCTCTAAATTGGGAATAAGTGACAAGTCAGATTTACGTCCCAAAAGTAAATGACAGTATTAATAAATAAGACACAGTTAGTCTTTCATCCGATTTTGTATTGTCCGGATTTGTAAAACATCTAAATGTAGAAGAATCGAGAACTTTTTAAATGTTTTATCAAGACGACTGACCAGCTCTCTAGAAAGTTGTACGACAATTTTGAATACATTTTCAACTTTGAATTCAAAACTTGTAATAAATAAATATGATATTTTTTGTAAAAATATAAAATATAACTATATTAACTTATACGTAACTTAATATGTTTTTGTATAATAGAAATGTAATGTAAAGTTATTCAATACGTTTTAAAAAATTTCAGTGTAACATTTCCGTTTTAAAAGCAACGTTTAAATAATTTCCAACGTAATGCCGTACTGAAGCGAAGGGTAAACGAGTTTTCCGTGCCCTGAATATTTAGGCGCGGCGTCAAATAAAAACAAGTAATAATAGACTTACAACCTTTTTACAATTAACATAATTATGCGTGCACGCGAATTAGTAATCGAAATAACAAACCTTTGTAGAAAGCCGTTGTTCGAGCCTCACGCTAGTGGCGCACTTATTAAAAATTCCAATAAAAAATATCACATCACTAGTTTTTGAATAGTGTTGCACACTTCAATATCGATATCGATGTATCGAACACTTTTGTATTTCGATTTACATGTTTGTGTGTGAGCGACCGCTTGGCCGCGCCAAGCGAGCGCCTGCTCGTCTGTCTTTCGCCTCACTGACGTACGGCGGACGGCGGACGGTGGCAGCAACGCATGCGCTATTTAAAAATTGTACAACACTAGTGTTGCCACTTGAAAACTGAAGTCGGATAATACCTGAACTCGCTACTTGAGGTTCGATAGTTTTTATCTCAATTCTGCCCTGATTTTATATCACGAACGCTCCGTTGTATAATTACGTTATTTTGCAACTATATTGAATTCAATATTTACTAGAATTCACTACATCTAATAAGTAATTATTTAATAAATGGACCAAATTAACTATCTGTAAAAAACTACTTAATTTTTTTCATCTTACGTTTTAAATAGGTAATTATTTATTTGAAAATAGTTATGATATTGACGAGGAAAGCCTGCCACTTGACATAAAACTTAACAAAAATCAAATCGATTCAAATTGTGGAAAGTCCTGGATAACTCAAAATTATATGAACCCTAACTTTGTCGATATGAACGCGTTTCATTTTGTAATGATATAAAAGTTGCTCTACCATCCTGTACTTTAAAACCGCACAAAAAGCTTTTTTGTTTACTAGAGATATTGGAAAATACATTACTTTAAGTATATTTTAAAACTAGCTGTTGCGCGCGACTTTGTACGCTTGTAATTAAATACTATAGCCTATATTACTCGCGGATAACGTGGTTTTCTAATGGTGAAAGAATTTTTGAAATCTGCCCAGTAGTTCTAGAGTTATTACAATACATACAAAAATACAAAGTTTCTCTCTTTATAATATTAGTATACATGAGGATCCTCTCCTAATCTCTACCACTATATCTTTATTGTACTCGTATCTATCTATGTACGTATTCAATTCAAAATAATCGACTTTTAATGCAGCACTGCACGGTCGTGGCACACTTTGAGAATATTGTATATTGATTTTGTACTAGCTTTTATAATATAAAAATAATATTACCTTATATTCCTAAGAAAAAATACTCTATAGGTATCTTTTTTAAAGGCTTGAGGCACTTGGTAAGATACAAATGCAATTAATAACAATGTAGATTTAAACTTCAGTAACTCCAAAATGAATTAAGGAATTAAAGAATTGTATAATATGTAGCTGTGAGCAGTCAAAGTCTGAACATGACGATGATGATAAAGAGGATGATGATGATGATACACTATTTAATTGCAGAACTGCAATTGCTAAATTTAATTATTGTATTTATTTATTTTTAATTAACGTGCTATTTAACAGTTGCGTGGGGTGAAAAAAAGAAAGGCAAAGCCGGACCAAAAAAATCGCTAACGCGTGAATTTTCGGACGCTTCGCCACTGCTGTTCAGGAAATCAGGTTCCTTACGATACTTTAACAGTAGCTCAGCGTAGATTTTTATACTACTCGTAAATCTAATTATAAAGACCTTTTAATGACCATTAAGCAACTCTGAGTGGGGCATTTAGCTAGATTGAAATTTTTCATGTTATTTTTATTTTCCACTTTACACTCGGATGAAAAGTATTCTGGATACAAAATGAATAGTGGAGAAATACTGCGCTGAAATAAACCGCATTAACATTCTCCAGATGACCTAGATGTATCCGTTGAAAATTACACAAATAGAAGCAAATGAAAAATATAAAGGTTTCTCTCTTTCTGAAAGCTTTGCTCACTGAAATTTTGTAATAAGTGTACCCGTTCAAAGTGGTGTCCGAAATCAAATATATAGAAGTTTTTAAAAGTTAAAAATTCTTAAAAGATATCAATTTTGACATTTAAGTAGTAAGTTTTTAGTTATTTCGTTATGACATTATTATTCATTTTTTTATTATTTTATTGGTGGTTAAAGTAGTTTTCTTTATGTTTATACGAAATGCAACCATACTGTTATTTAAACATCCTTTAGCGTAGGTTCATTACTTTAGTAATGTATTTCGACCCATGATAGGCATCATTTTCCACAAATCCACGACTAGCGCGTATTTTACGTGACTTAACATATATCTTTGATTTCCTTTGCCGATATGTGCAGGTCACATCACGATGTTTTCCTTTACCGTAAGACGGCCAGGTTTAAAATTAGAATTGTGGTGTCGTATCCAAAGGTCTATTAATTATTCACATCAACAAAATAATCAAGGTTGTGGTATTAATAGTTTAGGAGAAAATTAATAAAAAATGCAACATTTCGGGTATTAGCGAATGATGTTTAAAAATGTTAATTTCTCGAAGACTATAAATTATGGCAGAACATGGGGGTGTTTTGATAGCCCCTAAACCCCTCTATCGATGGTTTTCGTTTGGACTATATGAAACACGACACCCTGTATATTACTTTATCAGTATTTAAACTCTCCCTTAGCGAGCAACGACTCTGTGTAGACAGACACACACCAGTAACTCTCTAAGTATAGGCTTAAATATATACTTATAATAATTTCTAAAAAAACCTTATTTAACAAACATTTATAGAATAAAAGCAAGTAAATCAAATATCAAATTTCCTTTTATATTTCCAAAACTTGCCTCGAGGTAAGTGAAATTATTTTCCGCAACCTTTCAGTACATTATTATATTCTCTACTTCAATATTGTAACAATTTCCGGCTTTTTTCTATTTACTGTGTCAAAAGAAATTGGCGGATAAATAGAGAATATAACATGTGTAGGAATAAAGTGAAATATTTTATTGAAAGACCATTATTAGCTTACTTAGCTTCCAATCTTAACCCTTGTTCACACCAGGATAGTATTTTAATCGAGTAGTAAGTAGCATTTACACTACTGTTCGGACTCGTTTAAGCCTAAACTTACGCACTAGTGTAGTAATTTAGTAACTAAACGTGTCCGAACAGCAACATTTTACTAGAATAGATTAGTAAATCCTTTGTTCGAATACTTGCTACTTGCTACTCGACTAAAATACTATCCTAGTATCTACAAGGCTTTAGTAGCAGTAGTTCAACCCATGCGTGATTCCAATCTTACCAATATTATAAATGCGAAACTTTGGATAAATAGATGATTATTTAATGGTGTCTCCAAAACGACTCTATGTATGTCGATTAAATTGTGCACAGATGAAGGTAGGCTACCCAAATTACATATGCTACAAAGCGATTCGATAGCGAACATGAAATGTATGAAACTGACTTGTCGAATGTCAATGTCAATTTCATACATTTTTGTCGATTCCATCAGCGATATCGCCAATCGGATATCACTTTGGGTAATAATTCCTTCACTATTAAAAACAAAATTATCACTGCATTACATAGGTTGTATTTATTGCCAATTTTATTTTAATACCGTACGAATAAAGTCTCGGATAATATCCAGTTTCTCATATATCTTCTAGTAATTAACGGGTTTAATATGATTGAAAATCTCAAAGTGCATGTAAATCTGCAAGATAGGTCGTATCCATATTTAATAGCCAGTGCTAACGAGCTAGCAGACTTATGAATTAATGAGAACCGAGAGTTCAAAGTAATTTTGTCATGTAATCAAAAGCAATGCAAGTGCATCTGGATTATATTGCTCTAATAAATTTTAGATTTCGAAAAGAACTAAATTAATTTTGAACATTAGTTGGAAAAGTTATTAATTTACAATAGATTTAGAACGACTCCTTTTTTTTGACAGTAACTAAGCTTCAATATTTGTAGTCATGTTTGAAAATAGAAAGGAAAGTAATTACTTTCCTTTCTAATTAAAAAGCTTTTTATCTTTGGTTAATTAAAACAATTGCTAGATGCACAGACTTATTATTTCAGGGGTACATTCGCTAAGAAGCGATTCTATAGCGAATATCAATTATATAAAAATAAAAAAAACTGCGTTTAAAAAAACCGCCTTCCAAAACAAAAAAAAAAAAACATATTTAAATAAAAAGCATAAAAAACTAAAAAGTACAAAATAACGTAGTATAGAATAAATTAATTTTATACACCTCTTATGCAAACCATTCAGACCTTTAATATTAATAAAATACTATTATTTGTGAGCTATATCTATTTATTGATAGGTTTGAGGTCGGAGCCAAGTAAAATATAATAGGGATACATAACACCTACGAGTACATGCGCTGTGAGTTAGGTTTGTTTACGTTGGCTAATTTTTAGTATACAAATTGTATTACAGTAAGTAAGCTGTATATAATAGTACGTTTTATTTTGTTTAAGGCTTGGCTCCGCCTTCAAACCTATCAATAAATAGATATAGCTCAGAAATAATAGTATTTTATTAATATTAAAGGTCTGAATGGTTTGCATAAGAGGTGTATAAAATTAATTTATTCTATACTACGTTATTTTGTACTTTTTAGTTTTTTATGCTTTTTATTTAAATATGTTTTTTTTTTTTGTTTTGGAAGGCGGTTTTTTTAAACGCAGTTTTTTTTATTTTATTTTAAGCTTTTTAGTGTCTTTAATAGGCAGTTCTGTAAACTACAGTAGAATTTTTCTATCACACCATATACATTATAACATTCCGTTGTGTTTTATTATCTTAATATATGAAATAAATAGTTTATTTTAATTATAACTACGAAATGTGAAACAAACAAATTAAAGCTATTTAATACGAGTACTAGTTGTTGCGGGAGACTTCGTCAGCGCAGTTATTTACAACAAAATACTTAATATGTACTCCATATTGCTGCCATCCTTATCTGATTGGCCTACAAGACAACAATTATTATATCTTAATTTAATTATATACAATAGTTAAGAAAGATATGTCGTGTAAATACTATTACAACAAACATACGAGTATTACATCGCCGCGAGCATGTAAGTATTTCTATGCGCCCGCGCGCTTCTGTTGCATTTTCGAACGCGCTTAGTTTGTTTTAATTATGTAATATCTTCTAAACAATTGGTCAGAATCTTATACTGTAAAGGACAATTATAATCTACGTTTAATACTCTAACGCAAAATCATATTTATTTGGATAAGGATTCATACCGAATACGAAATAATAGCGTCGTAACTTGCAAAATGCATTTTAATTGAAAATTTTTTGAGAAAATAAATATTATTGTGATACAATCATAGATTATAGATAAATGCCACCAAAGACAACTATGTAGCCAATTTCACTATGTATTGTTCGCACATTATAGTTTTTATGTAGGTCTTATAGTTTAGGCTGTATACGGCAAGAAAACACTTGTCTCGCTCAATTTGGAACGTTTTTGTAATTTTTCACGTTCCGCGTGGTTTAAAACCTTCATATCTTCTAAAGTATTGGTCAAAATGATTACCTTCAAAGGTCAACTATAATCTGCATTAAATTCTCTTGATGTTAAACATATTTATTTGGATAAGGATTCATAGGGAATTCTAATAATAGCGTCCAAAGTCGAGTAAAATTTTCTTATGAAAAAATGTTTTTTATGAGAAAACCATAAAAGATAGATATATGCCATCGCGGACTTTAAATTAGCACATTTAAAGAGCTACGATCTGGTACAACCCAAGTTTTCATGGGGCCTATAGTTTAGGCTACGTAAGCCGAGAAAGCAAAAAAGTCCCATTTTTTTTTCATGTTTATTAAAAATAACACAAAAACTACTAAATAGTTTTTTTAAAACGTAAATATGGGACCAAATGGCAGCTATTTTGCATCGAGCAAAAAAAGAATCACGTAAATCGGTTCAGAACTCGCTGCTCGACGTCCGAACATACATAAAAAAAAAAAAAACTCATTGACTTGATAACCTCCTTCTGTTGGAAGTCGGTTAACAAATGACAATGACATGCGACGTCTCACACGTGACAAACAAATGACTTATCGAATGTCAATGTCAGTTTCATACATTTTTGTCGATTCTATCAGCGATATCGCCAATCTAAAAGTACTTGGGTAGCCCCCTGATGTTATAAATATGACATAGTATTTCTACCTAGATATAATTAGGTCATAGACTAGGCTCGTGTTAATTATTATTCCATCTTGGTCCCTTTCAGAGACGAGCGCTATTAAATCCTCATTTGCATTATATTTCAAGCTCTCGAGTATTTCATTCAGAGAATACACGCTCCGTGGTACCTACCCTTAACTCATGTCAAATTCATAACGCCATGGAAATGCGAACTAAAAAGATTATAATATACCAAGTGGGATAACCCAAAATACTTTTCGATTAGCCATATCGCTGATGGAATCGACAAAGATGGGGGAAATTGACAATTACATTCGATAAGTCATGTGCTTGTCACATGTGAGATTTCGAACGTCACTGTCAGTTTCATATATTTTTGACGTTCGCTATAGAATCGCGTCGTAGCGAATGTACTTCCGGTAGCCCTCTAAGACATAATTACCAGTCAGATACTTTATAAATTGTACGGAATTATCAAGAAAAAAAAATACAGAGTTTGGGAGTTTTCCAACTTAAATGTATTAAAAACATAAATCAGTACATAGTATAAAGTCGCTTTTTGTCCCTATATCAATATGTATGCTTAAATCTTTAAAACTACGCAACGGATTTTGATGCGTTTTTTTAATAAATAGACTGATTGAAGACGAAGGTTTATATGTATAACTAGCGAACCCCGGCTATTTATTTAGTATGACCATTGCACCCGTGCGAACCCGGTGCGGGTCGCTAGTTAAGGAATAAACTATTGCTTAATAGCATGTACATATCATCTCAAAATAGTTTTGGCACTTATTCCTAATTAAATCCAAGCAATATCCAATCAGTTAAAAACCCACGATGAACAACCTATCCTTTCCTAGTTATGCCTTCCTAGTTAAAGTACATATCGTGTATATAAATAAATTATGATAAACTAGCGACCCGCCCTGGCTTCGCACGGGTGCAAATCGGTATAAAGCTGATACTAAATAATGATTTACTACAAAAATATGTTTGTATATTCAATGTTCAGTCAGCGTTTGCAATGTGGGCGCTAAAAATGTGTTAATTTACGACATTATATTAAAAACCTCTAAATTATCAGTGTTACTCTACTATATTGTGAATGTATTATACATGAAAACCTTCCTTGTGAATCACTCTATCTAGTAAAAAAGCCGCATCAAAATCTATTGCGTAGTTTTAAATATTCAAGCACATATAGGGACAAACACAAAAAAGCGTTATTGTTTTATACTATGTAATGATAAGGATATGCTATTTAATAAATAAAATGTCTTTTAAATAGTTTAATTATCCAAATAAGAGAAGCGAAGGTAACACGTGTGTTTTACATGAATCCCCTTTGTTGTAATTTCCCTAAGGACCAAGACCTAATTACTGACGCTACGGATTTAATTGGACTTTTATAAGATATTTTTTGAACTATAATTTGAATTAAATTGCCCTAAGTATTTAAATATTTATTACAAATCTATTCTTGAACAAGTTAATTACTATTGTTTTACTTTTTTAATATTATAAGATGGCAACGATGGAAAGATGGAACGATCAAGCGGCCACCTGGATTCGCTGAATAAACGAAGCGATCGTTGCCCATAGACATCTGCAATTGCAGATGCGTTACCTACCCTTACTCCACGGAGGAGGAGACGCACAGCAAGAGGATAATTTCTCTTCCCATAGGTCCACTCCCCCGCCATATGCACTTCCCCTTCCCATCATTTCCTTATAAGAAAAAGGAAGGGAAAGTGGACTAAAATTAGGCCTCTGGCACCACACTCATCGAACGAAACAAGGTATCGGTGTCGACACGGTTGGCACCGTGTCTGCACACTCTTGTAGTCGACAATCCGTAGAAATGGATCATAGTTCATAATCAAAGGTTTTTAAATAAACAGCTTTAATGTTTTCTACTGCTTCAAATATCAATATAATCTTATAATTGAAGTTTTAAAGTATTGGTAACGATATTAAATGGATTTAGCTTTTATGTGTAATGTTAGATATTTAAATAACTTTTTAAATGGAAATTTTATATAGAAAATATAGGTAAGTTTATGTATAAAATACTTGAAATTTTATAAATGTTTAATTACAAAGTAACCTTATTAAGCAAGAGTGTACAAAGTGTGTTATTAAAATTCCGGTTCTACAAAATGATATTATATTGAGAATAAAGTATAAATAAAGCCTTTAAGTATTAGTGGAGCGCAGGTTAACATTGTTTAAAGGTAACTTAGATTTAACATTGTTAAAAACTACTTTTATTTAGTAGCTGTTGCTCGCGACTTCGTCCGCGCGGTATAAAGGAAACGTTGTATTTTTGTATGTATTGAAATAACTCAAGAACTACTAGGCCGATTTCAAAAATTCTTTCACTCATAGAAAGCTACATTATCCCCGAGTAACATAGGCTATACTATTTTATTCCACGTGGATGAAGTCGCGAACAAAATGAAATCAGAAATAAAGATAGAATATGTTCACTTTTTTACAATACATATTTCTGAACTAAGTGCGAAATAAAAATTCAAGGCACTTGTACCTACTGTAAAAAACTATATTGATATAGTTACATTAATTTTATTATTTAAAAGGTATAAAAATGTTCATAAATATATGTTTATGACGTTGTAAAAGTCCAACAACTTGCATTATCATTGCATATTTTACGAACGATTTTATGATTCACGGCTTTCCGTTTTCATTGCACTAATGAAACTCGTAGGTGAATTGGTGCAAATACTAAAAACAGCTTTAATAATAGGTTGGGGAAAAAGAAATCCATTATTTTTACGTGAACTTCAAGACTTTATTTAACATGTTTTGCATTGTCCGATTTAGGTCAAATATGCACCATTTTGTTCTATAATTTGTTGCCATTTTAATGGTAGCTTCATTATGCCTCTCTCATAAAAGTCTTGGTCCTTATTAGCGAAAAACTCCAGCAATTGATTTTCACACTATTCCCTTGATGCCAATTTCTTATCACTAAAAAAGTTTTGCAATGCAAGAAAAAGATGGTAATCGCTTGGTGCGAGGTCCGGACTGTATGGTGGATGCATCAAAACTTCCCAACCAAGCTCCTGGAGTTTCTGACGAGTCACTATAGAAGTGTGTGGCCTGGCGTTGTCCTGATGGAACACGAAACCTCTTCTGTTGGCCAATTCTGGCCGTTTGATGCATCCAAAAAACAAATTATAGAACAAAATGGTGCATATTTGACCTAAATCGGACAATGCAAAACATGTTAAATAAAGTCTTGAAGTTCACGTAAAAATAATGGATTTCTTTTTCCCCAACCTATATATAATCTATCCGGTTAACAAAAAATAGCTGAGAATCTATTTTATGTATTGTAGTTTGACCCATGATGGGCTCCACTTTCCGCGACGACCACGACTAGCGGGTATTTTGCATGACTTCACACTTATCTTTAGAATTTCATCGCCGATATGTGCAGGCATCACGATGTTTTCCTTCACCGTAAGAGGATCGGGTAAATATGTACATATGAAAATCGAAAAACACATTGGAACATGGCGGTATTCGAACTCGGGACCTGCAGTTTACAAGTCAAGAGCTAAACCCCTGAGCCACCGACGCTCTCAAATATATTTTTTTTTATCATTTTTGTACGTCTGTTCGCAAGTCCGCGTTTATTCCGGATAATCTCCAAAATGATTGTATTGACGTTATTTTTAATGCAAAATAGCTTATGTTTAGGAGTTACATTATCTATTTATTGTAATTTCATACTGATGAAGTTGTGGGAAACAAACGCTCAAACTTTCTTGAAGGTCAAGATGCAGTTTGCTTATAAACTTTGATAGAGTTATTAACTTAACTGGGTTACGTGCTTGTATAATAATTTTGATATTAATCCATTATGCAGAAAGCCTGTTGCTTAATGCTGTAAATGCATTTTTGTTAGTATATCATTAAAAGGAATTGAGCTATTGCCAAAAATCTCTCGATATAAATGTATTGAAAGTTTGTTCCAGTACAATGGTGATTTTTTTGAGTTTATTCCCATAAGTAATAGCCGAATATTTGTTTATTTACATTTGTATGTTGTATTTAGTTAAGTTACTCTATATCTACTAATATTAAAAAGAGGGAAACATTGTTTTTTTGCATGTATTGAAATAACTCAAAAACTACTGGACTGATTTCAAATAATCTATCATTGTTAGAAAGCTACAACACCCCAGAGTAACATAGACTATATTTTTTATTACGCATGGATAAAGTCGCGAGCAACAGTTAGTTTAATATATTAGTGTTGGAACAAGTAAATTAACAACGTCGCTAAGCTTAAAAGCTAACAAAGGTCTAAGCAAGCGTTGCTTAAACACTACTAAGGTTCGTTTAGATGCAAATTGGCCAAGTAAACTTTGCACTTGAAGCCAACGGAGCAAAGGCAAGCCTCCAATCGTAGCTGACCGCTAAGCAAATTTATATTGCCTTAAACATAGCTAAGACAACTACATTTTCGTAGATTTATTTACTTTAGTGTTTTTTTAATTAAAAGTTAAATTAAGGAACACACGTACGCCCTCTTTATTATTTTTAATTATGATTCAGATTTTAATTGATTTGTTATTGTGTATAGTTTTCGATACAATAAGCCTCTTGTTTACGTCATTAAAATGTTTCACTCGTTGACAATTTTATTGGTGTCGAAGAAAATAATTGACTTTTCAACATTCGCTGTATAATTTACGAATAAAATTCACAAAGTAAGACAAAATAACTATACCTATTTCTCTCATTATCTGTTTATTAATGCGTGTTTGACGAAATAATTAGGGAATGTGTTTTTTTAAATGAGTTAGTGCTGACTGATACAAAAATTACTTCATTCATATATTGCATAATTTCTACCTAATATAGGTAAAATAAACAAACCATCTGCAACAGGTAATTCGTATTTTTCCTATGTACACATATTGCCCCCAAGCTTTACTTTACGATCCTGAAAAACATTTTCCTTGTGAGCAAACTTCTCTCGGCTTAATTGGTATTGTTTATTTTTACTATTATCTTCTAACATGTATATTTAGTAAATATGTAATCTATATCTATACTATTAAAATAAAAAAACGTTGTATTTTTGTATGTATTGAAATAACTCAAGAATAACTGGCCCGATTTCAAAAATTCTTTCATCGTTAGAAAGCTACAATATCCCCGAATAACATAGGCTATGTTTTATAATTCCGCGCGGACAAAGTTACGCACAACAGCTAGTATTTACAATAAATAGTCTTCCTTCATATTGATAAGTTATAAGAGTTTTAAATGGTTCTAAAGGTAATATAAAAGTAGTTAGGTTTAACCAATACAATCTCTAAAAATCAAAATTGAATTGACTAGTGTATCGTTCTACTTTTTGGGGTATATTACGACTCAACCATCACTACACCATGTATATAATCGTATTCAACATGCGCACCGCATTTGGTCCAAAGTGACGTCTGTCATTATTGACACATGGCGTGATACTAAAAACACCCAGAGACAATACAGACCATAGACAATACACCACGACTAGAAAGATACTTTTCTATAAACTAGCTATCTAATTTTTCTAAGTACATAAATAGTAACTTTACTTAGATATCATAGTAGTTATTTTTTTGGTTTGATACTGTAACCCTTGTGCACAACAAATACAGGTTCGGGTCCTGTGGCACAACCTACCCTGTAACTACGCATGCACAAAGGGTGGCGTAATATTGTAATAATATGGATAAAGTGGCACTTACCAACTCGATGCACTGTTTCCCGTCCTGTAGGTGCCTAGTAATTCCGTCCGAGTCAGTAAGGTCAATAGTTCTCAGTCCAATAGTCAAAATGCACCGCTTCCCGTAAGCGAACCGTAAAAGAAACCGAAAACTCAAGCGACCCTGTACGCTGACCGTTTGTATCGCGAAGGCGTTCCAGAACCGACTGGTGATGACCGCGAGCCCCGCGGGTATTTCCATATACCCCCCTTGTGCGGAGAATAAAAATCGTCGGCCATCTACCTACATAAACCTAGTGTCCCGCCAAATTCAAAATGTCCGATATTACAAACCAAGTGCGCATCTGTACCGAACAACCCTTAAATGCATGGTTTGCGGCCTGGAATGAATGATTACAAAATTACGTAGACGCTTCTTATAACTCTATAAACTTAGTCAAACGTAAAATAGAAAAGAAAAAAATATAGATTTGCCGCTGAAACTTGCATAACTTCTTTTACATATACTCGTATATTTTTTAAAACACATACCACACGACTTCAATAAAATAACGTGAAACGTGGTATTTACATTTGGCAACAAGATGCATTTAAGGGTTAAATAATCTCAATATTTGTCCACTCTGCATGTTCCCCTAACTTAATGTGTCTGTTCTATAATAATCACATTAAAATTTCAACTGTAATTTCGTCCCTGGTCATTCAAAGGGAATAACCGAGTCCCACTCTGGTTATTTATTCGTATGTTAAAACACGCTTATTAAGAATTTGAATATTTAACTAACGGCAGAATGTTCAAACCCTACTTAACTCTAAGAGCGTCTTTCATGTTAAGTTCACACTTAAATTAAATACTGCTATCTTGTTGACGCCAATTAGATTTTAAAAATACGCCCGTAAGAAATATTAATAGAAAGATCATTTTTCTTACATAATTTTAGTAGCGTAGGAATCTGATGCATTATTCGGAGTAATAAAACAACTCAAAATTTAATTTAATTTATTGATAATTAACGAAATATATTTGACACAATAAAATTGGAAATCGTAAGAACGAATGTTTATATTAACAACAGAAATAATATTTCTTCAACCAATAAACATAGTATAAAAAACTAGTACTTATCTATTTATAGGATAAATAACAAAGATTAAACATCCTTGAAAATAATCACTAAAAGTTTCTTAAATCCTACTTCAAAATAAATATTTCAAAAAAATCTCTATAAATCTATTAATTTAAACTAGAACAGCCACGTTTCCTATCTTAAATATCGAACTATGATTTAGAGAACAAATACTTTGGCACATATTTATTTGGCCTCTTAATGTGAACCACAAGACCATTTTGGAAATACAGCCGAACCATAATGCCTTGCACGCACCATGATAGTATTTTAGTCTAATAGCAAGTCATTAGGTAACTTACGTGTCCGAACAGCATCAATTTACTAGAGTAGATTAGTATATTCTTTGTACGGGTACATGTTACTTGCTACTCCACTAAAATACTGTCCATGTGCGAACCAAGGCTTAAGCGAAAGTCAAAGGTACTGCGTTATTTATCTCACTTATAGAGGTTACTCTTATATTTGAGTTTTATTTATAAATGTTGCTCCCAGAACTACAAAATGACTCGGTTATCAAGGTTCAACTGTATATTTTTAGACAATAATACTGACAGACACTTAACTTTAGCACCAAGTAAAGTTTCATTATTGATTAAGTCAGTAGACATAAGTTATATTTTTCTCCAATATTTTTAAAGGAGGATCCCAGGAAGGGAGGAGTACTCGTATGTATTGGGTTGTTCGGAAAGTCATTTCGTTTTTTTGATGCAAAATTATAGACAATTCTGCCTATACTGACAATAGTGCTAGGTCTGGGTATATCGTTGTATCCCATTCAAGCTGTAGAAGCTATTGGCGAGTGACAAAACTTTATTTTGTATTTATCAGCTTCAACCAGCCTTCAAAACTTGAAAATTCTCCGACATAAAAATTGCCGGATGGAAATTTAGCGAACCAGTTCTGGCACTGGCGTACAGTCAACACACCTTCTCCATTCACATCGGTCTATTTCTTTCTGACTTCAACAGCATTTTTATCCTTTCTGTAGCAAAACATAAAATAAGTCGAAATTTTTGCTTTTCGCTCTCCATATTTAAAAGGGCACCAACCAAAAACTATAACGTAGAATTAATTGAAACTTTTCACAAACTAGCCTTGTTAGCTTTCAAAGCATATAATAATTATTAAGCATCCTCTATCGGGAAAAAACGAAATGACTTTCCGAACAACCAATAATATAAGCGAATGGGCATTGGCGCGTGGTTGCGCAAATGACCAACTGGACAGGATAACAAATGCCCATTCGCTTATATTACGAGTCCTATCTTATCGTATATCAATTAAACTTGTAGACATAAGTGAGGTCTGCTGCCCTTAGGATCCCGGTCAATTATACTCAAGTTCTCTGCAACGCGTGCATTATTACCATGTAATAAATAATAAATGTGGAAACACACGCGTTTTAAAATGTGTCTCATACAATTCTTTTAATATCTAAAAGTATTAAAATTTTAAATATTTGAACAACAATCAGATTCTCAAGAAAGATGAAGACGTAAAAACACATGATACAATATTCACGTATGTTTGTTAGAATTTGGCACATTTTTTTAATATTATAATTTTAATTAACAGAATTTCTAGATACAATTTTACAATTTGATCACTATTACGTCTTTCGTTTATAAAATATACAAAATGTTTGGATTTTATTTCACAACGTTCTATCGACTATCTACAGTTGGTCGAACCGTATTTAAATTTTAAAATAAAATATGGTTTCTATTACTGTATTTTCAATTTACATGACAATCAATTTTACATCACAAAAAT
This sequence comes from Papilio dardanus tibullus, assembly GCA_013186455.1. Taxonomy (NCBI): domain Eukaryota; kingdom Metazoa; phylum Arthropoda; class Insecta; order Lepidoptera; family Papilionidae; genus Papilio; species Papilio dardanus. The sequence continues at coordinate 731,961 of QDHC01003632.1, read as the reverse complement.
AGATATTTAATCAATCTACTAAGTAATACCTTTTATGGAAAAGATTTAGTTTCATTTATTTTAAAACTCTAATCTAATGGGAGACTAATCTAGTGGGGTTTCACTGATTTAAAGGTAAAAATTCAATAAGTTATATCTACAAATATAAAATCTAAACTAACACGAATTGTTATTAGGACTGCTTAGATTTGAACTGCTAACTAAACTCGAATCCGTTTTATCATTTACATCTATATTTGAATTTATTTCATCTTTATTAAACAAATTATTACAATCTGATATATTATGATTGATACTTTCTATTACATTAAGTTGTCTATCTACATTTACACAATTTTCTTCTTGAGTCTCTTCAATACTATTCCTATTAGAATTTTCTGACATCGATTCTCTTTTCTCAATGATAACATCTACACTCGGCTTAAATATCTCGACATCTTTTTTCATCTTATCCGGTAGATCAGGAGGTCTGACAGTCGATAGTGTACTGGACAGGAAAGATGATTGCAGGTTATACCCTGGCAGGAGTTTAGGTTGGAGTGGTAGCATCAGATCAAGAGCTCCTGTGGTTGCAGGTCGTGGCTGCAAGGGCGGGGCGGTCATTAATGGCGGTTGCAATGATGCCAATGAGATGGCACCACACTGCGTGTTGATGATGGGACTTTCCACTGTAAAATGCAAAGTGGACATATCAATATTCATAATTTATTAATGTTTGTACCTACTATTGTGTAACTTTTGTGGTGTTCAGAAATCATGCAGGCATTTAACTGAATATTACTTCATAAAATGTTCATTATTTCTACATTTTTGAGGGTCATTGTTACAATATTATTCATTTTCTTTTACCTATTGGTGCTCTTGCTTGTAGCGGTTGAGTAGTGGCCGGTGGTCTGAGCAGGTTTGGTGGACCTTGAAGTGCTATGCTTATCATATTCATTCCGTTAACACCTGGAAGAAGAAAAACGTTCAAGTTTAAAGAAAGATCAATGGAAAACTATAGACGTATAAAGAGCGGTTTTAAATTTAGTGCCATCTATTTTTCAATTTGTAAAACATTACTACCCCTTACCAAACTTATTATTCACAGGCGATAGGTCTTTCATAACCACCGGATGTTTAACTGCGTTCACCCTCCGGTTGGAGGCGCTGGCATCGCGTTTCCTTCGAGGTTGTTCTACGGGTAGAACTCGTCGTCTCTTCTTAGGCAGTTTTGATCTTGCCTGAAAATAGATGGGGCTGATTTAAAATATGACATTTGTAGCAAAACAAAAAAATGTGACCCCAAAATTCCCTGTGAATTTTAGGCTCACATTGAATTGTTATTGAAATATATATTATTAGTCTGTTTACAAGACTACGCCATATCACAAGAAAACAACACTTTTAACACATTTTTGTCGCTATCATACGCTACTTTATTATCTTGTTTTACACATCTTTTTCTTCAGTTTAGCTAGAGAAGCATATAATAATTTAATTAGACAATTAATTAACCGAATAAGAATTATATAATATAACATTAAGAAGCATTTGTTTCTTGGAATATTACAGGCAGTAAATTAGTCGCAAGCGGGCAATTTGTGCCACCTCTGATTAAATTCTCTCGCCTTACTAGTGATTTGTAGGCTCAATCTTTGTCGCCCTTATTAACTAAATGGTTGCAGATTCTGGTCTTATTTAAAAATATATGCCACTATAATTAAATATTGTTTTATACTAAAACAGTTTGCGACTTCGTCCGTGAGGAATTAAACAATATCTGATATAATGTATCTTTCTCATTAGAAAGATACATTATATCAGATATTGTTTGTGTGGTGGTGTATACACCATTGTGAAAGAATTTTTGTAATTAGCCCAGTAGTTCTTGAGTTATTTCAATACATACAAAAATACACCGTTTCTCTCTTTATAATATCAGTATAGATTAGCGTCCACTTTGTACAAAGCCCTATAGACAACTACCTTGCTAGTCATTTAAAAATGCAGTTTTTTTAATTGTTGGGTTCTTTAATTGGTTTATATAACTATAGTAACTCAGTCTAATGATGTACAAAGTAAATCTACATGTTACGTATTTCAGCGAGGTCGTATTCCTAAAGTCTGCTGGAGGTTGCGCAGAGGATTGTGTAATATTATCTCTGCTGCTCTGAGACTTGAATTGAAATGCTCTCAGCGTGGATATTCTGAGGTTACGTTATTTAGAAACTACAATTAACTTCTATTATTATCTAAGTATGCTATCATCTGAATGTACTTTAGTAAGAATATTTACTAGCAAGGCTAAATATTAGGAAATCTATATTTGTACTATATTATAAAAAGAAAAACTTTGTATTTTACTATGTATTGAAATAACTCAAGAATTACCGGGCTGATTTTAAAAATCCATTCACCATTGGAAAGCTACATTATCCCTGATATATTTTTTATTCAACGCGGGCGAAGTCGCTTAGAGCTGGAAAAAATAAAGTTAATTATTAACGACCAATTTAATTGACATTTATTATGCAGATAAAGACTTTAAACATGCATCTTTAAGGAATAAAAAAATAAACGATAACGCTATAACGAGTCTCAAAATATTTTTGGTAATAGACAGTGAAATTATAGTTTTATTTTCTAACTAATCGACTCGTCTCAAATCAGAACTTCGAATCAGTAAGAACATCGTTTGATTGAGTTAAATGGAGCAACCACCGGACAGCTCGAGAGATACGAACTACTTTCAACTGATTCCCTTGTTACCCGTCTTACAGATAACTTGAATTCACAACTTGTGCCTTTGTCAGTCAAATAAATGTAAATTCGGAGTTTTAAAAGTAAATTTATTATTTCAAAGATTCAATCATGTCGAGGAAATTAAGTAAAAAAGTTTTTATTAAGAAAACACAAATATAGAATAAGCAGTACCTTTTTACTTATTTACAGTAGATACATTAGCGAATCTTTCTTTTTTTTCCGCTCGGCCGCTTTGAAGCTTAAACATCATTAATTCGAGGTGTAAATGATAAATAATGACTGAGGCTTTTAGAGAGGACGTAGCGGTCTGTGGAGCTGTAAATCATTTTGTTTTATTACCATTCAAGATGTAATTTATACGACGATTTAAACATTTGAAGCATTCGTATTCATATTTGGCCGATATTTTAATAATGTGAGAGTAATTTGTCATATTTAAAGCTAAAATTGAAATCTTCAGAAGATATGTTGATCCTTTTTTATAAGAGAAGGGGTCAAGCGAGCTTCGTCAACACCGAGTTGGTCAACGATGCCCATGGACATTTGCAACAGAGGAACTGCAAATGCAATAATAGCCTATTAAAAAGGGGTAGGCTCGCTTCTTACTTACTCATAACAATTGTGGTAAAATAAATATGTTACTACCGGAATTCTCAATAGAAATAGTATCACAATGTTTATTTTAATAGTTAAATACGAACGATAACGATACAGCTAAGAAATAATTTATCAGGCCGGCTAAAAACGTTTTTAACTATGCAGTTAAAACTGACTACGAAACTAATTTGAACTGCACAGTCGAACTGTACAGTTAAAACTGAGCGTCTATAGCCAGCTTTACGAAACGTTTCATTATAATTGAATGACAATTTAAATTAATTAAACAAGATACGAAAAAGCCATATTTCTTGTGTAAAGTTGTCATGTATTTAATTATGTCAAGCTCTTGACATATGCCATGCCGGGGCCAGAATTTAATAACAATCCTTCGAGAAGTCGACAGCTGACACCTCGCTTAGCAACATTACTTAATGAATAACTGCTCGAATTATAAATTGACAAGGTACAACGTGAATAACAGACCCCAACCTTTCTACATTCATTGTAATTGTAACCTAATAGTTACTTTTAATACTACACAGTGACAAATGGGAAGAACTAAAAACACTTAAATGGTCTTACTGTTGGCAATAGATATCTGCTGCCAGATGTTTTTTTTTATTGTAAGTCCTGCTATTACTCCTGCAGCATCCTTGATGTCCTTGACATAAGGAACACTTGTTATTTATTTGTTGCCTGCCTTTAAAGTACGCTGGAGAGACGTAAAGAGGACAATTCATTCTCCTATCGAAGCCTGCTGCCATATCATTACTCAGTATCTTAATGTACGAGTAGATGTATTAAATAAAATCTACGTTACTATATTTTATATGAGACAAACTCTATAAAGCTATAAAGCGACACATTATACTGACACGAGGTCTAAATGCGGAGCCTATATTTAGCACGTCAAAGCTCTGGTATTGATTTGCCTTGCCTGTAGCTCGAGCACCTAATTATAAAAGGTGATTAATTAATCATGACCAGGTAGTAAATTAGACACTAAATTACAAAAAAAGAATTTTGGAATTACAAGTAAATTTTGTTTATTTTCAAACAAAACATTTACATTGGAGTGGATTGCTAAAGGGCTACGAGGTTAGCTACGTAGCTACGAGAAATGCTACGGCTACGCTTTATGTTACGTAGGCGTTTTGGGTTGACGTAGATATATTTTTACTTTTAAGAAAATGAAGAAATAAAGATAAAAATACCTTACCCATAATAACTCTCTATTGTAAGTTAAATAAACCTTTAAAAATTGTAGTTTATTTGTATAATGGATCAAATAAATTGAATTTATTTTCAATCTCAATTTAGGTCAGAACCGTCGACCTTTTCAAATACTAATTGAAAACTATTTGCATTCAACAATTTTACAGTAAGCTGTATGTATTGAAATTAAATACGAGAATAGTCCACTTTATTGTATCAAAATAAACTATCAAATCTACAGACAAATAATGTTTTTTTTTAATGTTTGCAGAATCAGGATGAAAAGGCAAATGGTTGTTAACTTTAGTTATAAAACAAGAGAAAGATAAGTAGTTAAAAGGAACAAGAATAGATGGTCGCTGCAAAAAACCTTTTTAAATTATAATTTAAATACGTATTCAGAATTATTTAGACTAAATTAACAATTTTGTTCTGAAATCCTTAAGAGGATCGGTTCTTCAAGCGTTCCTTGGTATTTTAATTTGCAGTTGAAAAATATGAACTGAAAAATCTTATACCTTTGAACTTTAAGAAATGAAATGTTATTTTTAAATTTAAATAAAGTGTACAAATGGCGAGATATTTAGGTCGTTTCAAGCTTTCAGAACTAATGGAGGCAAACCAATTGACCTTTTAGACGTCTGATCTAAGTCACTATTTAGGTCAAACAGTTTACAGATATTTTCAAATGCAATAGATCAATTTCAATTAATAAAAATGACTTTAATGCATTTTAAATTAAATAGAAAGACTTGTAGTAGTTCTACCCATGATGGGCTCAATACGAGAAGTTATTTAATGGTAAGAAAAACTTTTTTTTTTACGAGAAACGTAATTGAAAATATCGTTCACTTATTTCAGTGTCTCAATTTAGACGATACAGTCAAACCTGGATAAGGAAACCTCTACAAGCGAGAGTGATTCTATGGTCCCGACGAGCTACCTCCATAAGCGAGAAACCTGGATTACAGAAACCTCTATAGGCGGGACAAATATCGCGTCTCGTCCAAAAGTCATATATTGATTATCGACATTAGCCTTTTAAGAAAAATATGTGACACTTGAAACCATAAAAAAAGCAAGTCATCGAATAAAATTGCTAAAAACATCTTATGATCGATGAAGTTTACTCTTTAAGATATTTTGGAGCTTTTGTATTTATTTTTAAGGATATTGTATATTTTATATTAATTTTTTATAAAAAAAATATTTAAAGGTCACCCTTACATGACATGAATGTAATAAAGGGATTGATCGATTGAGAGATTTTCAATACGTTTGAAAAATATATATGTTTTTTTAGTATAATGATCTTGTTATGGATGGTTTCAACCACCATTAGAAAGCTAAATTGAATGTACTCAGGCAAATCAATACCGGAGCTTTGAAGAGGTATGTTACTCATCATCATCATCATCAGCCTCTCTCTATCCAGTACTGGACATAGCCCTTCACCAAGTATAAATATAAATTATGTCTTGGTCTTGGGCTTGGGCCCGAGTAGTCTTGGTCTCTTTGAATCTGCGTGAACGAATTCGCGAGCAAAAGCTTGTAATAATTTATATATTATGTCCTTACCTGTGTATGTGAATAAAACATTGAGAAGTTAGACACGATGACTGGAACTGGCAATGCTATAGTCAATACGCCGGCTAGCGCACAGAGCGCGCCCACGAACATTCCTAGATACGTCTTCGGCGCCATATCACCGTACCCCACTGTTGTCATGGTAACGATCGCCCACCATAGCCCCAGCGGGATCGACTTGAATTGATTCTCTGGATTATCCTGGAATTTAATTCTTTTTTTATTAACTCTCAGTTACAATAGGTGATAACGATATTATAAATAAACTAGCGAACGTCCCCACCTTCGCACGGGTGCAATTTTAATTATTTTAATCATTTTTTCAGTAAGTGACATAGGCTATATGTTTTTTACCGTTCAGTTTTTCTGTATTATATTTAGTATCAGCATTGCAACCGTGCGAAGTCGGGGCGGGTTACTAGTTATACACATAAACCTTCCTCTTCAATCACTCTATTGAAAAATACCGCATCAAAATCCGTTGCGTAGATTTAAAGATTTAAGCATATATAGGGATATAGGGACAGAGAAAGCGACTTGTTTTTATACTACGTGCTGCTCATGATAGAGCGGTAATTATTCAGTAATTGCTGAGGAAAGTACCAGTATATTTATACTCATATACCAACCAGCATTTATTTCAAGCAAAAGTTTTCGACGGAGCGTAATTGACAGGCAATTAATTTGCCGCACTGTCGCTTCCATGAACGAAAATAAAGATGCATTTCCAATGCCATAAAATTCTCGCATGCCAAATGGACTAATACAATTTGCAAATTGAAAGAATCAATACGACATAAAACAGTTAATGGAACGAACCACAAAACTGTAATGTAATAAAACAAAATAGTTTTAAAAGACTTTAAGATAAATTACTTTTGGTTTTAAGATAATTTAACTAAAGTTTTTTGAGTTAACTAGATTCAAACGCCAATTAAATTTAAGCGTCGCTTAAAATTTAAGTAATGTCAATATTAACTGAGATCGCCGTAGAATTTGGAATTTAAGTGTGGAGTTACATGTAAGGCAGTCTTAAATATTTAAGTGGCATTTGAAAATTCGGCCGAGTTTGCCATTTAAGATATTACTTGCAAATATATTGGACTCACCTGAGATTTCTCCGCGTAATAAACTAAACTCGCAAATATCACTATACCTAGAACTAAGAAAAACACTAGAAGCGTCAACTCTTTAGCAGACGCTTTGAAAGTATGCACTAATATTTTTAAACCCGGACTATGTCTCGTCAACTTGAAAAGTCTAAGGATTTTTATAATAGAAATAAACTCTAGGATGTCCGCTTTGTCAATGTTCCTTTTAACTACAGTCAATTCAACAACAACGTCCATATAAAAACTCAGCGTTGCAATAAAATCTATAATATTCACTGGGGATTTAATAAACTCTATTATGTTCGGTGCTACCTGAAACAAAACAAAATCAATATTAAATAAGACTACACATTAAGCCTGCATTCAAACTTTTTAACGCTCTCGTTATTATGAACATTCTTAAATCAACCTTGTCTCATTCAAACAGTGCTCAAAATGCAACGCTGCGGGATTGGCATTTAAAAGCGCCACACGAAATGCATTTATTTTACCTCAGCGCTTTTTTAGCGCGCGTTGAAAAATCGCACGCATAATGCGGATTAATATTATATCTAAATACTACGACTAGAGTCACGTGTTATAACAAAAAAAATCTTCCGCGTTGACAAAATATTACCGAGTTCTATTCTCACACTAAGGCTCATTACTCCGATGTCATGCAAAAAACGGTCTTATGCCGAAGAAAAATCTCCATTTTTTGCGTGATAGCGCCATCTATGAACAAAACTGTGGTACGCATTAATTTTTAGCTCGTTATTTAGCGATATTACAAGTAATAAGTATGAAAACCAGTTCTATTTTACTATAGTATAGTGTTTTGGAATATTTATCAACGATCAACAAATATACAGATATGTCAATAGCATTGTGAAATATCTCAGAATTTTCTAAATATTAATTTACTAATAAACGTTTAAATTATTGTCTGTGAGAACAATTTTTCAATGCAGCAATGTAATTTGGTACATTATTTAAACTACATTCGGACCTGTATCTGGCAGAGCTCCAACACGTGAGCTTAAAATTGAAAAGCAAACGTAAGGTTTCGAATAGCCGGAAATATCTTATCTTAAAATGTATAAAAATATCAAATTACACCAACCAGAATACAGTTATTCAATTAGTTTTATAAGTATACAAGCTGTTGCTCGCGACTTTGTCTGTACGGAAAAAATTGCCTATGTTACTCGGAGGTAATGTAGCTTTATAACAGTGAAAGAATTTTTGAAATCGGCCCAGTAGTTTAAATTATTTAAATTTATACAAAAATACATAGGTAGAGCCCGCATTAATATCTTCGTGCGAATTGGCTGGCTTGCTCGGTGAAATACCACGACCACACAAAAAACAGGCGTGAAATGAAAGCAATTCAGTGTTTCGTCTGTCGAGTGTGGTGCCGAAGGCCAAATTTTAATCCACTTTCCCTTCCTATCCTTTACCTATAAGGAAATGATGGGAAGACGAAGTGGATTTTCCGGGGGAGGGGACGCATAGAGAGAGAAATTATCCTCTTGCTGTGCGTCTCCTTTTCTGAAGATTAAGGTTAGGCAACGCATCTGCAATTGCAAATGTCTGTGCAGTGGTCGCTTCGCTATTTCAGCGACTCCAGGTGGCCGCTTGCTCGTTTGCCACTTTATAATATAAAAAAAAATACAAATCTTTTATCTTTATAATATTAGTATAAATTTGTAAAAAATATTAACAATGTTTAATTACGTTCTATTTTCATGAACAATACAGCTAATTGCGAGCTCTCCACCCAGCTCAACGTGAATAGTTCTCGACTTGTTCATTTTGTAGACGCAGTGTCAAATACACGAAACACGTGACTAAGCACGTGGCCGTTTAGTGCTGAGACAAATAAAAAACTGTCGAAAATACAAATGTTGTTGTTATGTTATTAAGTTAGCATAAATTGCACAAGTTAGTTACCGGTATTTTTGGTATGTTTAAATTTTTGGTATATTTTGGTAGGTGTAAAATTAGTTTTGAAACAAGACTTTAAAAGGAATAAAAAGTGTTTAAAGATACAAATATCTCATAAGAATCGTATGTATTTCTCGGAGACAAAAAATTAACACCTAATCAGTTTCTAATTTCATCAAAATTCATTTAACTCTAGAATATTGTTGAACGAAGTATCCATACTTTCAAACTTCCGTATTCACAACTGTTATATTAGTAACACAGTACCTTTATATAACCACATCTTTTATAACAATATATTTCCAAATAGAGAAGAATTAGAGCGCGTTCCCGAGGGATCGAGCTGGAGTTTGCCATTCCCACTTATCCGTTCCCACTAATGAATATAATCTGACATCTTAATCGCATCAGTTATAACTACAGCCACTGAGAATAAGATTCTTACTCAATTGTTGCCATCAACCTTGTTTGGGTGATAAAATATAATGATATTGCGTATAAAGAATTCTTAGGGTAATTTCAACATTTATTGGACAGTGTTGAAAGAAAAAATTTACAATTGCAAATTGTTCACTTATAGTTTAAGAACAAACTGAAAAGACCTGAGGATTGGCATAAGGCTGTTTACAAGGTGAAACGATAAAATAGTAATTTAAAGAAGAAAATTGTTAATCTCAACTTGCGAAGTGAGTTATATTTATTACTTTTAACGTACATATTCGTATTATTTTTTTTAATTACTTTATCTTCCTACTAAGGTAACTGAACCTTCTAAAGAAAATGAAATCAAAGAGTTTTAATTACTTCTCTCCGCACATACCTTTGTAATTTGGCGAGCGAAAATCATTCACTTCAAAATGAATGAAAGGCGAAATATCGCTTTTCATTCAGTATTATGAATGACTTTGCTTTTGACTTTCTCGTTGGATTTAAAAGGAAATTATGTTCAATAGAAGCAATTGGATTGAAGTCAAATGTATTGTCAAATCTTATTTCGGAATAATACTTTAATTATTGGATAATCTGAATTTATTTAATGTTACTGAGGAGTTAAAAATTTAGTTTCCAACCGCAACGCTCAAAACTATTATATGGTATTTTAATTATAGTCAGTAATAAGGGACTGTGACTATTAAATAATTGAATGTAAATAATGCTATGCTATATCTTTACAATTTACAACTAATACAATCGGAAATCTGACTGTTACAAAATTTCTCTTCTATTTTACAAATAAAAAAACTATAATAAAACTTTACCAAGAGATTATTAAATAAAGGACCGAACATTTTGTATCTATCGAGTAACAAATTGAAACCGGAATCAAATAGGAAGCGTAGAGAAGTGGAACACGTCCAATTTAGTGGACACTTGAACTGTAACTGTTGCATGTACCCTATATGTTGAGACTTATAATGATATTATTTAAGTTTAAATTGTTTAAAAATATATTATAAATAGATATATTTGAGAGAAGAAATATATCATAATTAAGTAATACTGTTATCATTTTTAGTCAAATACCTTCCGTTTTATTCCGAAACGAGAATCGTCGTTATTATTGTTGTACTTTCTACGTTTGGTACTGCTACATTCATAAAATGTATTCCAAAATATAGAACATCCTTGTTCCTGGTAATTCTTATGATATATAATTTGGTCCAATGAGACCCCTGCTCTATTTAGTTCCGAGTGTCCTCCAGTATCGTATAATCGACGACTTATTGGTCCTCATTTATCGCAGTACTTTATACATTTTTTCGGGATAGGAGGGCTTATGTTTAATTAATTTGTTTCGACTCTTATTTGTTAGTAAAATTGTGATTTATACTAAAATCTTGCACGGGAATCTTGCCAATTAGTGCTAGATAAAAGAAAACAAATCCTATCAATTTGTATCCAGACAGAAAGGCGGACAAGTTCAACCTTAATCTTCTCCGAGTCGTAATTGGACTAAAATATAAGCCAGTTGAATTTGTTTTACTTACAATTTTCTTTTACTTAAGAACAAATAAAGGTTCTTTGTATTTTTAATGTTATGTGTTAATATTGCCATAATTAAGTATATTATAAATATTTATTCAGGTGCATTAGTAGTGAAGTAGCTTGATTTATATTTCTAAAAAAAGTATTAATTTTTAACCATTTTATTTTCCTTTTATTTTTTAAAAAACGGCAAATTGTTTTTTGAGAATATGTCTATCTATACTAATATTATAACGAGGAAATATTTGTATTTTTGTATGTTTGCATTTTTTTATAGAGTTTTAGCCGTTTTAAATCGTGTATTGCAATAATTCAAATACTGCTAGGCCGATTTCAAAAATTTTTTCACCGTTAGAAAACTACATGATCTCCGAGTAACATCGGCTATGTTTTTTTAAATCCACACGGACGAAGTTGCGAGCAAAAGCTAGTAACAAAAAAATGTGCAACCTAAAAGAATTAGATATACAATAGTTTGTGATTTTATCGTAAGATTTAAAGTATGTATTTGGAGATTACGTTCGGTTCGACTTTAGAATCCGACGCCGAGTAACGTTATTTACGAGGTTGCTTAGTCGTATTTCTCAAGCAAGAGGCTTATATTGTTGGAGGAAGTAATTTACTGGAAAAGGACACATTTTTAGGAAAGAAAATGAAAAAGTTCGTAAGCAGATTTTAAAGTAGTCTTTAAGTACTTTATTTAAGATGCAAAAAAAAATTAAAATAAACTTCATTTAAAAATTTGTAAATTCTTTTAGAAATAAAAAACTTTAACCACAATAATTTGGCTCTGTCTTGAACATTTTTTTGAGTATCTGAAATATTCTTTGTAAACCATTTTACATAGAGAAATCTTTACCCTTTTAAAACTTATATTCTGGTAATCTAACTTATCAGTAACTAGCGACCCGCCCCGGCTTCGCACGGGTGCAAATCGGTATAATGCTGATATTAAATACTACAGCGTTTGCAATGTCAGCGCTAAAAATGTGTTAATTTACGACATCATATTAAAAACCTCTACATTACCAGTGTTACTCTACTATATTGTGAGTGTATTATACATGAAAACCTTCCTTATGAATCACTCTATCTATTAAAAAAACGCATCAAAATCCGTTGCGTAGTTTTTAACATTCAAGCATATATAGGGACAAACATAAAAAAGCGTTATTGTTTTATACTATGTAAGGATTTACTTGAAAAATATAAATGTATAACGATCCGACTTTACATATAAATACTAGAATAGCGTAGTAAACATAAAGAGCGCATCTTCAACATGGCATCTAAATGAACAAGCTTCGCTCAGACCTAAGCGCACTTCAACAATCACATTTTTCTCATACAAGAATTTATATACGTTAAATTAAATTTTCTGTCGATATCAAGCATTTTTGTGGGTTATTTAATTTTAAAAAAATCACAAAATATGGGATGGATACTACTATAGTATGCAGGAATATTTGAAGAAGTGAGGCTGCAAATTGCAGTTGCTTTTATAAGGCATAGTACTTTACTGAAAATATCAAGGAATATACTTTGTTTTAAGCCTTGTTCGTACCAGGATAGTATTTTAGTCGAGTAGCAAGTAGCATTTATTAAAACAAAGGATTTACTACTGTTCCGGCTCGTTTAAGCCTAAAGCTACGTACTACGGTAGTAATTTAGTAACTAAAAGTGTCCGAACAACAACATTTTAGTAGAATAAATTAGTAAAGCCTTTGTTCGGATACTTGCTACTCGACTAAAATAATATCCTAGTGTGTACAAGGCTGTAGAGACGATTGAGAGGTCCCTAAGTGATCATTAAGTGACTCTGAGTGGTAGTTAAGAACTCGTTTTAATGCTAACAGTTGAAAAAGAACGGTATCATAAATAATAAAATTAAATACAAAGTAACTTTTGTTTCAGTCACGTACTTAGCGGGGTCCGGAAGTTCTCCGCATTCACCCTCATCATAATAATTAATTGATTATGCTTCGTTAATCATATTTATCTTTTAATTACCATTTGTTATTGAGAAGGTATTATATTATTGAAATTACTAGCGACCCGCCCCGGCTTCGCACGGGTGCAAATCGTTATAATGCTGATACTAAATACTGCAGCGTTTGCAATGTAAGCGCTAAAAATGTGTTAATTTACGACATCATATTAAAAACATCTAAATTATCAGTGTTACTCTACTATATTGTGAATGTATTATACATGAAAACCTTCCTTATGAATCACTCTGTCTATTAAAACCGCATCAAAATCTGTTGCGTAGTTTCAAAGATTCAAGCATATATATAGACAAACATAAAAAGCGTTATTGATTTATAGTATGTAAGGATAAGAATTATCATAGTAAAGTTTAATTGGATATTAACTAACGATTGTCTTTTGTTTCTTGCACAATAATTTGCCTTTATTACCCTTTTGAACATTTTCAAATATGTTTATTGTCGTTAAAGTTTATTTTTATAGAAAGTAATGTAAATCTTCGTCTTTTTCATGACATTATTATTAGTTAATAAAAACGGCTGCACTCACGTTATTAGCGGGCGAGACGGGCCGCGACCGCGATATAATACAAGTCCCACTGATCCCTGAAGAGCCTCCGACAGGTTCGAAACTAGTCGGTACCGTTACCAGATCTTAACGTGAGTGCAGCCATTTTTATTTACTAATAAATCTTCGTCTATGTTTACTTAGATTTTACGAATTAATTTTAGTAAAAATATAAAATCCGTTTTAAAAATAATATTTCAAAACGTTCCTACTTCAATATGACTTTATTTCGAAATCCAAACTTTATATATCTGTATCCACTTTTATATTTTTCAGTTATTCGATTTCGAAGTTCGGGCAAAAAAAATTATTGCTTCTAACTTTTTTATCGCAAACTAGGTCAATGTTGCGCACAAGTTGTATTTCGTAAATGTAAATTCTGGAAAGTTCTTCAGATTTTTATGAATAGAAGGCATATGCGTGTTAGCGTAGCATAGCTAGCATTGAGAAATAGAAATTATTGTCTGTGATATTTTGGTGTGACGTATTTCGCATTAGAAATACGAAATAATGTAATGAAAGATAGTGTTACTACAGACAAACCTAGGTAAGTGAGAAACTTTTATGATTCATTCTCTGGTCCCGGCGGACAGCCTTCTCAAACGAATAATCTTTATTAGAGAGAAACCTTTTAAATGAGACAAATATCGCGGGCCCTGTACTCTCGCATGTCCAAGAAAGACAAAATTATTGTTAAAATTTACATTATTATTGATCTTTCTTTCCCGCAAAAGGGTATGTGATACGACTGTTACTAGTTTAAATAAAATTTGCTATAACCTTAAAGTACTCTTATATTAAAAATAATATAAGTGAAAAAAAAACACTTACGTAAAATATAGTACTAGGCCTCAGGCAACGTATTTGTACTTAAAATTCTCTCTAAAATATTTCTCATATTTTGTACTGCATGTGAGTTTGCGTTACGACTAACATTTCCCAGCTAAGTAGGTCAATGTTATTGAAGTTTTGCTTCATTGCAATGGAAATTCAAAGTCTTACTTGTTAGAGAAGTCACAGTAAGATATTTTTTGATTTTTTTATGGCTAATTGGAGAAATTTTAAAGTTTTTTTTAATCAAAGTGGCAATCGAGCAAGTGGCCACCAGGATTCACTGAAAAATCCGAAGCAAACCCTGCCCATAGACATCTACAATTGCAGATGCGCTGCCTACCCTAATTCTATGTAGGAGAAGACGCACAGCAAGAGGATAATACCTCTTCCTATGCGACCCCTCCGTAACCAATCCACTTCCCCTTCCCATCATTTCCTTATAAGGAAATAGGAAGAGAAAATAGACTAAAAGTAGCCCTTAAAGTTTTTTAAAAGGTGATAAAATAATAATTCTAAAATTATTAATATTACAATTATTGATGTATACAAAAACCAATACAATAATATATAAAAAAACAAATTGAAATATTAAAGAAATGAATTTTACCAGAGTTTAAAAGTTTCAAAGTTTATGCTTTATAAGTACTAACTTTTTACTTCAAGACAAGCCAATTACCGCTAAGAACCAGGAGACATAGTTATAAAGTTTGTACCCGGTATTCATTAGAATCCAGCGCTGGATAAAAACTGGAAATATGTAAACCCGCACTGGAACCTACACTGTATTACACTCAGTGTAATCCAGTCGATTGCTGGACTGGAATGAACATTATTGTACCGAGGATTAGGAGAAAACTCAAAAGCTGGTTTTCTGTTATGCTGACGGCTGACCGCCGTTGCTGACGGACGCCATCTATTGACTTCTTTGAAGCGTTTATGGCCGATTTCTGAAACGTCATTTAAATATGTAACAGCATCTATGATAAGACAACGCTTAACTCCAAATTCGGTACTGAATTTGACCACCATTAGATTGTTTCTTACTTTACGTTTTGATTCAGAATTCGTTAGAAACACAAACATATCAGCCTACACGCTTCATAGAAAGTCAATACAAATTATCCGTCAATGCTCTATGACACTAAAACCTTTATAGAACCTTTTCTTGAAGGATTTTTTTCTACGTTGACCTAATAACACGACCTCTCTATAGTAGGTACTCGAGTCACAAGAGCTGCTCCTCTATTCTTAGTTAGAAGAAACAAAGGGCCCTCGATTTCTAACAAAGCTATTGAAATCTATACTAGCAGGGTTATACGCATGTTGCATTTTAAATGTACAGATGTTATGTTTCTGTTAGTGACCAGCGTATTCTCTTAAGCCCAAGGCTCCCGGAAGGCCTACTGGCGCCTGTGTGAAAAAAGGATGTTGGCACCCCTTAAGCATTTTTAATTATCTTTTTTATGGTATATAGGTGCTTGAAATAAAGCAAAGAACTGAACTTTTTGTTATTTTATTTGTTTTTTTTGGGCCCTTGGCTTTGGGGCCCCTTTGCATATATTGTAGCTGGAGCTCTGCTTAAGCCTTAAATACACCAGGATAGTATTTTATTCGAGTAGCGTTTATTTTAGTAAGTAAACGTGTTACGAACAACAACATTTTAGTAGAGTAGATAAGTAAATCGTTTGTTCGGATACTTTTTACTTCGAACTTAGTTCGTATTAACGAACAAGGCTTTAGAGACTAAAGTCGTATATTTGCGTTGCGTTGTGTGATAATATTTTTTGTCATGTAATTATTTGTTATTCAGTTTTTTCCCTTTCAATAACAAGTAAAATATATTCGAATGAAAATTAAATTTTATGACAACAGGATATAAATGAAGCTATAAATCAAATAAAAGGAAGTGTTATTTAGTAAAAAAACAACGTTATATTTGATCGACAAAAACAACAAAATCGTGAATATTTACACTATTTTCGGATTGAAACACTCATACCGAATTTCACAATACGTTAAGGGCAGAATCAAACCTTAATGCACTTTATGAGTGATCTTTTTAGTTGAGTTTTATTTGGGGAAAACACAGATATGACTGCTGATAGAGTATATGGATAATTAGTACACTAGTCCTCCATACGTCCATGCAGGCCTTTATCGCGATAAGGTCATTTCTTGAGAAATCTCTCGATTAGTGTATTTTATCTCGACAATGCAGATTTTTCTGTATACATTACTACTTAGCTGTTGTGCGCGACTTCGTCCGCGTGGTATAAAATAATATAGCCTATGTTACTCGGGGATAATGTAGCTTTCTAATGGTGAACGATTTTTTTTAAATTTAGTAGTTCTTGAGTTATTTCAATACAAATAAAAATTCAAAAGTACAAAGTTTCTCTCTTTATAATATTAGTATAGATTATGGTAGTTATCAAGTATAAATTCTGCAAGTCTATAGGGACCAAATTATTGATAAAATATTTGACAAGGTGAGGTTCGTGCAATAAATAAAAGGATCCGTGTACTCCTACGTGACTCTCTGAAAATATTTCACATACTTTTATGATCAACGATACTCCGTATTGCGTAATTGGATTTTTTTAGTCCTGACAAAAATATTCTATGTTTTGTAAGTGTTAGTCAAAATCGCCAGGGGCGTTACCCAGAGTACTTCTAGAAGTAAGAATCTATAGCGAACGTCAAAAATGTATAAAACTGACATTGACGTTCGATATCTCACATGTGACAATCGGATGATTTTATTGAATGTTAATGTCAGTTGCATAGATTTTCGTCGATTCCATCAGCCCCGGTGATGTTAACATTTTTGACTTAAATATGGTTTAAAATAATATACGTACACTTCAAGAAAACGTTAAGCTTACTTACTCGTATTTTCTATATGCAAATAGTACATGTAAACAAGCGTATTTCCTTTCAGAACGTATCAACACGATATTGTATTTGCTTAACAGAATTGAATATCCTCGAGACTTGTTCGAATGTTACTTACCAAAGATGTTTATTTATACCAGAATAAGGCGCTCAATTTCTTGTCAACGTCACAATTGAAAATGTAAAGAAAATATTATAATGTTTCTTTCAATAAATAGTAGTAGCCCATGATGGGCTCCATTTTCCCACACTCCATGACTAGCGCGTATTTTACGTGACTTCTCACATATCTTTGATTTTCTTCGCCGATATATGCTAGTTGCATCACGATGTTTTCCTTCACCGTAGTCGGGTAAATATGTACATATGAAAATCGAAAATCGAAAAACACTAATAGCGTCTAGTACAGGACTCAGACTCATAATAGACTCAGGGGTTAAGCACTTGTCTCTTCCCGCTAGGGGAGTTGAGTAGAAGAGGGAGATCCCCACATACCTAAATATGCACCCACCAGAGTGCTACGATCCAAACCTTGTAGAAAAAAAGGGTCCGAGTCCCACGATGGGACGTATGGTACTGATTAATACACTTTTTTGATTATAAGTATACTTGTACTCATAATTTTCATTGTTTTTTTTATATTATAAAGTGGAAAACGAGCAAGCGGCCACCTGAACTCGCTGAGATAGCGAAGCGACCGCTGCCCATAGACATCTATGATTGCAGATGCGTTGCCTACCATTAATCTTCGGAGACCTATAACAAGAGGATAATTCCTCTCCATATGCGTATCCTCCCCCGGAAAATCCACTTCCTCTTCCCATCATTTCCTTGTAGGAAAAGAAAAGGAAGGGAAAGTGGATTAAAAATGAGTCCTCCGGCACTACACTCATCAGACGAAACACGGAATAGCTTTCATTTGACGCCTGTCTTCTGTGTGGTTGTGGTATTTCACCGGGCGAGCCGGACAACTCGTGCGAAGATCTTAAAGCGGGCTCTACCACTGTCAAACTGTAGTTAAGGACTCGTTGAAAGGTTGGTTGTTCAGTAAATAAAGCGTTATTTTTCTATCCATAGGTTGCTTATATTCTTTCGTCTTTTGTCATGTAAAAATTTTGCATTCAATGAAAAGAGATTCTTTTCACGATCAATTTTTAATTAAGTTGGATGCTTTTAATTCAATGAATTACTTTCATTCTTTTTTTTAATGAGATCATATCCTTTTGAGGACTATAGCGGTTATTGTTGGTATACTTCATATATATTTTTGTAAAGAATATTGTGGATAGTCGACGATGGCGCTCTTGTGTTGGAGGCCAAGACCCTATTTGGGTCGTTGCGCCAGCGGAGTAAATAAGTATATAGGGGAGACGACAATATGTAAAAATTGAAAATGTAAATGACGAAAAGTAGGTACAGTCTCTGATTCAATGTCAGAGGGACACGGAAACAAAATGTTTGATGCATGTTTTAGCAATGGGAACTCAGTTTTATCAACTATACTAAATTAAGCTTTGATTTAGTAAGTTTTTAGTTAGTTATGTGTCACAAAAATAATACTGTCAAAGTAAGAAGGCTCACACTACGAATACAAGCCCCGAACTGAGCTTCAAGCTTTGGAAGTCACAAATGTTGGCTATTTGCCAAAATTAGTTTCTAAAAATGTTTGAAAATAGAACATTCAATGTGCTGCACTCAATACAGCTATTTTATGAACATATCTACAAATCAATCTCATTTCTTCCAAGCCTAGTCACTCCATGGAGCGTCCACCGAAGCGACCTAAGAGCTCGACGGTCTCCCAATCAGGTAAAAAAAAATAATTTCTCCCAGAGTTACACTTAATGCCTTTATAATAAAAAAACTTCTGCCTAGCAAGCTCTTACTCTCTTACCTTACGGCTTTATTAGACCGATCACCTCACCGAAAATCAACGCACAGCCAAAACTACTGGGTTCAGAGACTTGAAATTTTGTATAGAGGTTACTGTTACTACGTAGGTGTGCACTAAGTGCGGATTTTTAACGAAATTCAACCCCTAAGGTCCAAAATTAGGATCCAAAGTTTGCATGGAGAAATGTGATCCCTTTGGCAGAATTGCATGAAAATTGGAATAATGCTCTTTAGCACGAATTAATAACTTTTCCATTCAAAGATTTCTCAAATTTCTAATAAAATTCTTTTGAACTTCTAAATTTCACGCGGACGAAGTCGCGGGCGACCTCTAGTTCCGTTATAAAAATACTACTAAAGATGTTTTGAAAGTAATCCGAAGAGTGGGGAGACGAGAGCACAATTTTATTTGCGAACTCTTTGAGTAAGAAAACGTGTAATCCTATGCTTCTTTCAAATCCGTGCTACAGCTTGACTTTTTGAATCTTTTTATTAAATAAATTCTATTTAAATACTAAACTACTACTTTACTCTACGAAATCTCCTGTCAAATTCCTATATACCTAAAATATAAAATTCCAAAACAATAAACTCCAAGAGAGTAACAAAAACTGCATGTTGTAAAATATAACAATGCTATCAACCATAAATTGTATTTTTATATGGCGCTCTCTTTCACTCTACTCGTTTTATTACATCTTCCATCTCACTCTTGTAACGAAATGCGTAAAGCGACTCGTTCTTAAACCCCCTTCTTTATCTTCTAATGATCTTTTAAATAAAGCATTTTACGTAGACTAAATAATTAAATCTCAAACACTTACCACAGACCGCACCAATAGTTCAATTGTGAACCAAACATTGCATATCAATTCGATGTAAAAGAAGGCGACGTGCGGCTGGCCGTTGTCAAGCCACGCTGGCCTGGTCTCCACCTCCAATGTTATATTTTCCACATCCTCATCTTCGAGGAGTGAGGGTTCCGACACCCGAAGGTCAGGATGTGTCTTCAGACAGAAGCATAACACTGATATGCAGATGAAGAACACGGATATAGCTGATATCACCTGAAACAATTTATATTTTTCTTTACCCTTAATTATACTGTCTTGATTATGATGTCTTGTTAATTATATGTTTTAATAAATATTGTTGTCTCTATGTTGTCAAAGAGACTTCATTAATAACAATCAAAGTCATAAAGATATTAAAGAACTAGCTGTTGTGCGATTTCGTCCACATGAAATAAAATAATATAGCCTATGTTACTTGGGGATAATGTAGCTTTCTATGAGTGAAAGAATTTTTGAAATCGGCCCAGTAGTTCTTGACTTCAATACATACAAAAATACAAAGTTTCTCTCTGTATAGATTATTTAAAGTCAGTTAAAAGATTAATTTTTTAGAGAAAATATATGGAAATAATGCTTTGCAGAATTAAAATGAAAGTTAATCTAGTGTAAACTGATAAGAGTATAATAACGTCTAGAAAATATATTGAACAGACATAATAAATTACAGGTCAGTAAAGCTCTATAAAATATTTTAAAGAAAATTACGTGATGTACGCAAAATACTTATAATTTTGCGCAGAAAGAGAAAGATATAGAACTAACTATAGCGTATACGATTGAGGGACAAGCCTTAGACTACGTCATAGCTATGATATGTGTGCATCACTTTACGGTTTTAAACCAATAATATCATGTCTTAAGCCTTTGGGACGTAAGAAAAATTAGTTCACCGAAAACACGCTTGGAGCGCCACAATACTATATGATACGTCACATTTGCTTGGGTCATATTTCTAGACCCAAAGAAACAAAATCGCATACGGAAGAAAGGGACCAAAGATCTATGTCATTGTCTTTGTCACGATATGTATATTTCGTATAAATGTGTCTCAGTCGTTGTCAGTATGAAATATTTCTCATCTGGTTCTTTTAATCTATGTAATTTTGTCTCTAATATATTTTGAATATTTCAAACGACTACACTTTTTTATGTAATCGGTTAAAAGTTTCGCGTCCTGTTTTTTCCCTTTATCAATAAAACATCGAGTTTCACGAACAGAAATCTGTCATCAATCACTATGCTATACGGAGCGACATACGATATATTTTTCATCAGTCCAAGTGAAAAGCGAAGCTATATTTTTGGTAAAAACAATTAAAGTGGTCTTTTTCTTATTTTGTACCATCTCCCCTCTGGTAAGGAAAATGGATCAGAGGAGAAGACTTAAAATACGAATGACTGAGCATTTTCTCCCCATCCCCTTCTCTGCCGAATTCACTTCCCTTTCCTATTATTTACTTGATTGATTGAAAAGTTTGATAAATTTTTTTTTATGTTTTTTAACTATGTTTTGTTCTTGTGACACTTTTTCTGTTTACGATTTGTCAAATTATTGTCCTATAAGCGTATGTTATTTTATTTATTGTGAAACAGTGGACGGTGCTTGTTTTGTTAACCCTACTCTTTGTGTAATTTCAATATTGATATTGCATTTTATGCTTAATTGAGTTAATTAATTTTGTTTAATAATACATGAACACGACGCGTATCAAATTATATTATCATAGCTTTTGAGCTATAAATTGAGTATAATATTTTGTAATATTAATTTTCGATACTATCGTGTTACTTGAACAATTGTCACATACAATATTTCAAATAAGATTTATGATTTATTTAATCTGACTACTTAAAAGGTTAATAACAAATTTTACTTGACCTTTACAAATGCTTGAATTTTCGAACTTTTACGAACATTTAGGAAAGTAGAATTTTTCTATTATCATACTTTAGCGATTTCAAGTCAGTACAGTAATGGAAAATTGGTGAATTCTTGTCTATAAAATAAACATATTTGTTCAAGAATTTACTTTTATTCGTTACTAAATACAAGCGTGAGATTCTTAACACAAGGATCCAAAGTAACAAATAAAGTAATAGTGACTAAAGATCCTATTCTACGATATTAGTTCAACACTTCATTAGTATATTTAAGTTATACTTAATTCCTATAAATACTATTGCTTTTATTGCAGAAAATCATAGTTCAATACGAGTTCCACTACGAAACAGCGCGGTGTTCGACTTATTGCTTAGGAAATGGTTCTCATTTCCGATTTAACGCCATCTAGCCGTTTATCAACGCAACAATCGCGCTGCGCTTAAATGTTTTATTTTTATATGTTTTTTTAAATTATCAGAAAAGAACACGATTCACTAAGAACCACGCAGAAATTTGTGATATGAGCTACAAGTGGAATATTGATGCGGAACGTGCTACTAGCTACCGGGGAACAGTTTCCATTAACTAATTATCAATTTCGCGTTATGTGAAAAATCGAGCTCCGACCAGCAAAATTTCCGATATGAGCTACGAGTGAAATATCGATG
>QDHC01003632.1:599346-684684 GCA_013186455.1 Papilio dardanus tibullus | reverse complement strand
TTACATATTTAACTTAACATAAATATGATATATAACATTTATATAAAATCTATAATGGAAATGTAGTTCAGGTATCTAACTCACTTTAGCTACATTAGCTACGAGGGTTAGCGCGGGTAGCCTCTACGACGTTCACATGGTCTTCTTGAGCGGGGGTGCGGGCGCGGGCGGAGCGGCGCGCAGGCGCAGCTCCCCGTCCGGGAGCTCCTCGAGCAGCGTCGTCGTCGCTTGTATGTTTTTGTCTAACGTCACCAGCCGTTGTCGGGAATTTTTGTACTCCTCGATCAAGCTGAGGTTACGTTTTATCCCGTCGACCAGCTTGACGACGGAGTACTCGCCCATGGCGGCGCCCTCCTGCAGCTTGGAGCCGGCGATCTTGGCCATCGAAGAGGTCTTGACGTCGGAGACCAGCTGCAGCGACCACTGGCGCAGGTTGCACAGGATGGTCATGGGTCCCTCGTACTCGTTGGGCACGATGCCGTCCACTTCAGACTCGAAGAACGACAGCAGAGGAAACCATATCCTCGTCCTGAAAACGTCGATGAGACACGCTCAAAAAATAATCTATGGTTTTCAACTGACAAATAATGAAATTTGGAATTGTATCTACAATACATTATTGGACATGAATCATTTGAACGACCTTAGTACTTTGATTTATTCTAATTAAAACACGCAACATACTAAGTACTTATGCGAATACATATATTTTTTATTATTTACATATTTTATAGGCCACGATTTTATCGTTTCTTAGAAGTAAGAGTCCTTACGTAAAAGCGAAATAGATTTAAATAAAATAGAAACGAATTACGTAATGTCCTTTAACTTTATCAACAAATGTGAGCTCAGTAATTTAAAAGAAAATATCTCTCGTATTCTGACGTACATATTCTAATAGTGAAGTTTTTGTAGAGTCAGAAATAAGAACAGTTAACCTTACAAATAACCTTTTACACTTCGCTCTCTAGATAATTATTTATTAATTTAAATTTACTCGATTTAATTTATTAATTACTTGCGCAAGAAATATCATATTACATACGTATTTAACATAATATCGCACATTATAATGAATAATCTAACTCCCATAAAATTATGCTCCATGGAAATAAACTACATATATATATTTTTATAGAAAATGGAGCTTGTAATATATGAAGAGGATATATGACACGCAGCTAAATTACGAATGTAACATCTACTAACTTAATAAACGAGGAAATTGTATGGCTCTATAAAATAATCACGGTGTGTTTACTCAACTAAAATTTTTACTACCCATTGTATTACACAAAAATAGCATTTCTTTTGTTATAAGATGCAATGTTTTTACGAGCTTACTGTATGCAGTCACGTGTGAAAGTTGGTCAGGGTAAGCAAGCGTAAAACTTTAATAAAATTAATACTTAGAAATGAAACGCAATTGTCGAAATCCTTTCTATTTCTGAAGTAGATGTGTAGAAAAAAAAATAACCGTCACAAACTTCTTACTGAGACTGATACTAACTACAATGTCGTAGTATAATACATTTTTAATTTCATAACGTTTTAGCGAAGATTATTTTGGTCTTGGCCTTGTTGACGTCGGCTATTAGTTGCACCGTGATCGGTCATTAAAATCAACAGTTTACGATGATACGACACGACTGAGGTAGCAAGATATACATCTATTATAGATAGATTTCTATTTATAAGTTGGAAACACGGATAAAATGTAAGCGGAAATCTTAACAATAACCGTGAAAAGGGATAACAGTGTCTTCAATTTTTTGTTAACACGGTTGTATTTAGTGTAAATCTATTTCTTTTTTTTAAGAAAAGGGTATCCAGTATCCACGCTTTTAGTTATGAAGTTTACATTTTTAGAGGCCTTGGATCAGGTTAGCCATGGCTTAAGCTCATTAGTTTTAATTAAGTCCCAACAACACTACGTTAAATGTTTACAAAACTCTTTCTTTAAAAATTAAACACTAATATCACGTCTGAAAAATATTTCAATACATTTTTTGTTTTAAAATAATGGCACCTTGACAATTTATACATCAGCCTTCATGGTCGTGTAAAAAAATCGTCATCGGCGCCACCTTGGCACTTGAATGAACAACGTAAAATTTATCAAACACAAAAAGAAAGAACATCTTACCAACGATAATTTAATTGCTTCAATCTTTTATTACATAAACGTCTTTCATAACCGGATTACTTTAATTTAAAACATAATATCGCTGTTTCTAAATCTCTTCGGTCGCACCTATGTAACGAAATTATAATTAATTAATTAAAATAATTGCTTAGTTGCCGAAACCGTTAATTAAGCAAATTATACAATGACCTAATAGACGCGCTGTAGCGTCTAACGTAATGTCCTAAAGATCCTCGTTAAAAAAAAATTAACAACCTATGATACACAGCCCACAAGACATAAGGGAGCTCCACGTCCGCGATTGGGTTGAGAAGGCGCAGGATCTACAAGTTTGGAGAGATTTCTTGTCGGAGGCCAAGGCCCACTTCGGATCATAGCGTCACCCTAGTTAGTTAGTTAGTTTTATGATACACAGAAAAGTATAAAACGGTCAGATAAATATATCCGCACCCGTTACATTCCGATCCCTGCTGCCCTCTTATAATACCTAGAGTAGGAGAGTATAGCTCTAGAGTAGAATGGTTACCTGGAAGAATCGTTCTGCATGAGGGCCTGATTGTTGGAGAGCGTGTGGTAGTAGAGGAAGAGGCGCGAGGTGATGTAGAACGCGATGAACACGTCTATGGAGTAGTGCTCGTGCGCCGCCAGGATGAAGAAGATGCCGAACATGTTCATCACCCATGTCAGGATGTGCAGCAGGTACAGGCTGCGAGATGTGTCTGCAACAACGTACAGAAAATATTACTATTACTGAAAGCTTTGCTTAAACTGTGTTTTTTTTGTTTACTTAATAAGATGAATTCGTTATTGCAGACAATACGTTTTCTCTGTTGATATATTTGAAACTAAGCACCTAATGTTATGTATGTTCTTCTGATTGATCAAACAAAAAAGAGATTATTTAATATTCGAAGTGTTATTATTAGGTTAAAAATATGTATCAAATTAGTATGTGTACAAAAGTATGCCAAGGATTGTGAACACAAAGAACAACTTTGTGTCGCTCGATACATATTATCAGTATAAAATAAAACAAGTCTTTGTTTCTTGGTGATTTAATGACGTAGAATAAATTGCGTTGAACTTCCGACAATGTCGCATCAGGGTTGTCACATTGTTATACACGAGGTTTGAGGTGGACAAAAAAATTCATGCCATTTATTTACGTCATTCTTAAGTGGTGATTGAATACAACGAATTCAAGGATAGTGGTTCTAATGTCGGTGTCGAGTTTGCAGATATCAGATACGATGTTTATTCAATAATTATAAAAACAAATAACGTACAGAATAAAATTTAAGTAAATTAACTTCCGACTAAAAAAAAAACTTGTACAGTCGCACGAAAACGAGAATTAATTACATCATACAAAAGTTATAATAGTTAAATATTTATATTAATGCATTATACATGCAAAACCTAGAAATCCAATGTATTAATAATACTCTATCGTTATTGAGATTATTCATGACAAAGTAGCGCAAATGTTAAACTGCGCAACATACTGTCCTCTTCCTGGTTGTTTATCAAAGATATTGCGTTAGATAAGCATTAGCAAAACTTGTACTACGCATTCTACGCCTAAATTCTTAGCCGGATTGTAACGTCGCCGCGCCTAAAAATAAAGATAAACTGAAGCATTTTACTAAATAGATATAAAACATTTAGATAACTATTAACTGTCCATTAAACTTTACATTTAAAATGGGAAATAAATTGCTGTGTTTTTTAATATACCAAATTATTAGTATAAATATATGATTGTTATAAAGCGTCGGCGGCTCAGGGATTTAGCTCTAGACTTGTAATCTGCAGGTCCCGAGTTTGAATCCCGTCATGTACCGATGTGTTTTTCGGTTTTCGAATTTCATATGTACATATCCTGCACATATCGGCGAAGAAATTCAATGATATGTGTGAAGTCACGCAAAATACGCGCTAGTCGTGGAATTGCGGGAAAATGGAGCCCATGATGGGTCGAACAGTAATTCGACCCAGTAGTAACTACTGTGATTGTCATAAGAAAGTATAAATTTAATCAGGAAAAGATTGACTTTGTTTTATGTAATAATATTAGTGTCACATTTCAATGTTTATAAATGCATACGTAAACATGGTTTGTTATTAAACATTAGATACAGAACTTTACGATTATCATAATATTATTTTGCTGTCAGTTTAATTACTGTATAAATACATAAATTGTTATTAATATTCTCAGTAATTTCAATCGAAGTTTCTATGTCTATTCATTAGAATATTATATTAATAATAAAATTAAAGATTTGTATTTTTATATTGAAACTAGCTGTTGTTTACGATTTCGTCCGCGTGGAAATAAATAATATAGCCCATGTCACTCGGGGAAAATGTAGTTTTCAAATAGTGAAAGAATTTTTGAAATCGGCCCAGTAGTTCTTGAGTTAATTCAATAGAAATAAAAATCCAACGTTTCTCTATATTATATAGATAACTCAAAAACTACGGGACTGATTTCACCTTTAGAAAGTTACATTATCACTGAGTAACATAGGCTATATTAATACTAGTTTTTAAAATTCCGCGCGGACGAAGTCGCGAGCAACAGTTAGTAGGTATATTATAACTAGATAAATGACTAATGTAGGTATCGGAAGCTTGATATGCATTATGTTAAGTACCTATTAGCTTTTAAAACAACTTGGCGCATTATTACATCACTAGCTGTCACCCACGACTCTGCGCGGAGTTAAAATACGTATTAGTTACTTATGTGTTCTTTCAGGCTATGAAAATCTGCATCAATATCCGTTAAGCCGTTTTGGAAATATGTTCAAATATCCATCAATCCCATCGTAACTTTCGCAATTGAGGCGTATAAAATCAAATATAGCTAAATCCACTTTTAAAACAATTTCACAAACTAAAATAACAGCATTATATATTTTTTAGGCTAGCGGGATGTAGCTGTCTTTGTTACTAACTTCATTTTTTGAAGCGATTTTTAAGAGGGATCTAGCTGTTTTTGATGGCAAAGGATTGAGGACATTGTTAGCATTTTGTTTGAAAAATAAAATGGCGTACCCAGTTGACAAATTTCCAAAAGTGGGATTTATCTATGTTTGATTTTAAACGCCTCAATTAAGAATCAAGATTAGTAAAATATAGATTATGCATTGTACATTACATTTTTAAACATAGCCTTAACAAACTCGTACAAACCATGACATGTGTAACTATGAATTACAGGGACTTTGCATTACGTTATTACAGTCAACAGGACGAAGCTATTAATTTAAAGGAAAAACATTCAATACTGAAAAGTTGCGTAATATTAAATTAAATAAAAACCAGTATAACAGGATTAATATGTTTTGGTATTATGTTATGTTTGAAAATAAATATAGAATATACGTTTTTGCATGCTAGTGTGTAAAGTAATAAACTGTTTTAGTACTTGGTAGTGTAACACTACTTCAGGAAACTAGTTGAAATAAGAGGAACGAATAATAAAAGGATTATGTCATGAAACCTAAGTCTTTGAAAACTATTTGTAATAAAATAAAAAAAAAACCAAAAAAATAACCACAAATGCTGAGTGAACAACTTAGGATAAGGATGTGGAGATGATGATGAAAATCAGTTTGGAAGTCATCAACCTTAAATAACCTAGTTTATTTCTTAATCGTAAAAGTTTACCAAAGATACCGTTATTTACATCAAAATATAAAAAAAAAACCAAAAAAATAACCACAAATGCTGAGTGAACAACTTAGGATAAGGATGTGGAGATGATGATGAAAATCAGTTTGGAAGTCATCAACCTTAAATAACCTAGTTTATTTCTTAATCGTAAAAGTTTACCAAAGATACCGTTATTTACATCAAAATATAAAAAAGTAAATTCTATAAACTGATAAAATGCATACTCACATTCAGTGATAAAGAAGTTAAGTAGGGTCAAGGCGACCGTATGACCCGAGAACATGTAATCCCCGCAGGTGCGTACTCCGCGCACGGACATGCCCGCTCCGCTCCAGATATCGTAGGCCTGCCGGAGCCGCCGCCCCCACACGGTGAGGTCGTCGGCGGGAGGGTAGAACCGGGGTTCACATTTCAAATGGGACCCCGGCACGGAAAGAGACGTAATCAACATAGTGAAGCAGCGCAGTAGGAACACTGTACCCGCCAGTGCAAAGAAGCGCCGTAGAATTATAAACCTGATGGGATAGATTACAAGATAATCTAATATGTCAATAAAGGAAAAAAAACTATTTTTTGAGTAATTAAGCTCAGAAACTACAGATACTAGTAATGTTTTTAAGTGTATTCAATATTGCTTGAGGTTGTTGACCTTTTTTATCAACTTGTACAAGATGGCAAACAAAGTTACCACTGGATATTGCAATGTATAAGACGGAGACCTCTATTTGGTAGCATAGTAAGTAACATTTTTAAATAAATTAATCACAAAAATGTATTAAGTTCAATGAATCATTGAGGAAATAAAAATAATTATCATTGTATTGATATTATAGTGTAAGGACAACAGTGACGCACCAATCTTATCAATGCCTTTATAACAATGATTGTCTTTACAAAGAGTTTGCACACAAAAATATGTATAATTATCCATCGTAGTACTTAACAAGAGTGTCAAACAAAGAATTAAAAATAGACTTCGATCATTGTGGTTCTTTTTGTGGGTGATACCAAAGTTTGACACAAAATAATTTGGCAATTAAATTTTGTAGTAACTGGGTTAGTTAAATATCTTATGTAAAAACTCATATTTTATATTGAAACATGTATTTTAAATAAAACTGACCTATGCTTATGGAAGAACAGCACAGTGACCCATATCGCCATCAGCAGAGATCCGGTGATCTCACACATATCAAAAGCCCACGGTATGTGCGGCACATTGTCCAGGAAAAGGTCTGGCAGTGGGGGATATTTCTTCATATCTGGAACCTTGTCATGCACTATCACCATTACAACAGCCGTAACCCATGTCACCAGAAATACATATCCTGGAAAATGTTATAACTTAAGGATCCATTTCTAGTTTTTCTTGAGCTATATTACAGTCAAAAGTAGTTTTAAAAAACAATAACATACACACCAAGAGCTATACAAGTTTTCCAAACTTCTGGTTTTAATTTAGAAGCTTTCACATCAGGAGTGAAATTTGAAATACATTCAGTATTTTTGCTGTAGGAGATTTCATTCTGCAATTGATTGTGCAGATTATAACTTAAATGTGATAAATTGGTTCCCAGGAAGTTAATATTTGTAGCAGGATTGTTAAACACTGGATCATCACAAAGTCCAAGTTCGAACATTGAAGCACGATTCTTCTTTTGTAACTTTTTCACTAACAAAATAAACCTCTTCCTTTCACCGAGTTTAAGTTGGTCAAACGGATATTCATAAAAATCTCGATCAATAAATGAAAGGAGACATTTTCCATCAATATCCTGTGATCTACAAACGTCGATTATATGACTGGAAAGTTTGTCCCTTTGTAATAAATCCAATACTTCTTTGTTGTTCCATTTTACTACATCCACTTCCATAATTACGACAAAACCTTTGATTTCACGTAGTATATCTTTAGCGTTCTAATTTAACAACACATATATTCAAATAGAGTTATATTATTGCCAAGCTTAAATGTACAACTGAATTGAAATAAATCGGACTGAAACATTGTTTATACGGTGTCACAAAATTTAATTTAGCGCACTATCAAAAGTACTGTGGCCAAGACATATACTAAACCTTTAAGCAAGATTAGTGTTTTGTACACATACGCCTTAGTAATTTTTCACTTCAAAATCAATCGCTGTAAGCGCTTAACTCCAATGTCTTAACGTGTTTTTTTTTATTTATTAAGGCATAGGTCTTTGGGCTTAAAATTACTTAATTTTCAGTGTTACCATTAACAAGAATCTGTTATTATATTTCTAAATAAACTAGTGTGGCACAGTGATTTCTATCTTTTATAGGAAACATATAAATTGTTGAAAGAAATAAGATAATATTCTAACTTATTAATGATTTTATTTTTTTATTTTTGATTTCACTACATCTCGACAATGAATTGACAACAGTAGTAATAACAGTTTGCGGATGGCAATAATTATTATTGAAATTTAGCAATTTGTAACCCTACGGCTTCATTAGACCGATGTCAGGCAAAACGGCTTTACGCCGAAGTAAAATTTACATTTTTATCGCGAACACGGTCAAATAAAACCATGGGGTTATACGCGTTGTGTTCGCGAACGAAATACGATTGCGTTGTGCTTATGTTCATCCTCGGTAACAAGCGTGATCAAGTGTCAGCACCAAACAATTAATCGTAGCGATCGAAATATGTATCATTTTGTAATCGAAATATGTTTTTATAATTTTAAGGATGAATGTCAGCGACATAAATCATGCATCTTATATGTTGGCCTATACGCCAACCTGTATCTGTGGATATAACCGGATGAAGTATCTACTCAAATTCAAACAATTTTTTATTATAAAAAGATTTTAATAAGTACAACGAACACCATTGTATGTAATCACATAATAAACAATCATGTAAAGAATATGGCAATTACAATCAACTGTTATTAAAACATTAATGGAATATTTCAAACAAAAATAATTCTCGCAATACACCATTAGGATCTTTAAACAAGCAATTAAAACATAACATAATACCTTATATAACTTAATATTAAAAAGACACATTTTAAAAGCAGGAATGAGACAAATGTCATTAAATGACTGTAACCCTACGGCTTCATTAGACCGATGTGACGCAAAAAAACGAAGGAAGGCGAAAGAAAATCTTAGTTTTTATCACGAACTCGATCCAATGAAGCCCTGGGGTAATTATAAATGTAAAATATAATAAGTGGACGTCCAGACGCAGAGCTTAAGTGGTAACTAGTACCTATAAAGGTAGTTAAACTTAACCTGCATCAGATATTTCACTTTCACTTGAGCCACGTCGTACACGATGAACCTAAGAATATTACTGCTAAGGAAACTATACAGCAATAATCTAATAAATAATTGCATTAAAATATTGCGTTACATATAAACTTGATAAACAAAACAGTCTTATAAACAGGAGCAGAAACCAGATAAGAATATTTTCTTTTTCTATTTATGAATGTATCTAAAAAATGAATAAAATAAAAATAGAGGTGTTATACGATAAGTCGATTGAATCAATCAATAGGATCACCCTAAAATAGAACGTCTTAAACAATGCTTCAAACTAATATTTTGTAGTCTTTAATTTATATAAACGGAATGCTTGCTTTTTATTTGTTTGTTAAAAGGATACTCGTTATATAGCAGCGCGGTGTTCTTCTCTCCGTCGACGGGCGGGCCGAGCGGCACGAGCGTGCCGTCGGGCAGCGCGCGCGCCTGCGCCGGGTCCGGCTGCGTGCGGCCCACGCCCCACGTCGAGTGCGTGCCGCTCGGCAGCTCCGTTACGAACTCAGACTGGTGGCACTTCTTCCTGCGACACACGACACTCACTCACACACTTACTTTACGGCTTCATTAGACCGAGTTCGCGGAAAAAAAGGAAATTTTACTTCGGCGTTTTTTGCGTGACATAGGTCTCATAAAGCCGAAGGATTACAGATGTATTTGTGATTTACGTTGGGGATAGACTATGTTGAAGTTTTGTTTAAATAGAATGATTAGAAATAAGTGTAAATTTACTTACATATTGCCGAGTGCGACTTCGCAGAGCATTATGATGCCGAGAGGATTGACCTTGGTGGTGCAGCAGTAGTTGGCGGACTTGGACACCATGTCCGCGAAGTAAATACCTTTGCCGAACATGTAGCCCGTCACAGGAGCCTCCGGCGGCGCTATGCGGAGCCCTGCGGGGGAACAACATTTATACCGCATTCCAAATTAAACCATAATACATAGACAAACTACAATATGCACTAAAACTCGGAAATTCTGAAATATTTTTCTCATTTAAGTATATAACATACTAGTCGTTGTTCGCGACTTCGTCCGAGCGGAAGCAAAAAAAAAATAGCCTATGTTAGTATAGATACAACCCTATTTTACAATCTTTTCAATTTCACAAAATAAAAAAAAATGTAAAATGTAATGTCCGCCATTTATGGGATTTACGTGCCCTTGTTTATTATTTCTCGGTTTTCAATTGAAACAAAGAACACTAAGAGCGTTTGTTACCCTATGTCTTCATTAGACGCATGTAAACAAAAAACGGCCTTACACCGAAGCGAAATCTTCATTTATGTGCGAACTCGGTCTAATCAAGCCGTAGGGTAATGGAAGCGGCTAATATAAAAATCTGTTAAAAATGTTAGTGTTTTTTTTAAAATAAATAACAAACCCTGTGACAGAATTCCGGCAAAGTTGGTGACGCGAGAGCCGTGCCACAGCAGCCGGCGGTTGTGCAGCTTCTTGAACGGCTTGTACCGCTTTTCTTCTCCGTCGCGTACCACTTTGAATGCCTTGAATTTAAATAATTATACATTTTATTTGATTTATTCACCAAACATTTTACTATAAAATAGTAGAACTTGGATAAACGAGACCTGGGTAAGCGAGTCATTCTATGGTCCCGACGAGCTACCTCCGTAAGCGAGATAAACGGGTTAGAGAGAAACCGGTTATCCGGTTATCCAGTTCGACTGTATAAGGTACTAACCGACTGTATTTCTAATGAGTACGAGGAATGCGTTTCGGCGTGTGTATTCCTCATGTACTCCTGTATGAGCTCGTACTCGGGACACTTGATGTCCAACGGAACAATCTCAGACTTCAACTTTATGTAGTGCGTCTCTATCGGGCTCGCTGCATTGTCGTTACCTTTATCATCATCTTGTAAAAAAGAAATAAATAGAAGCTGTTATGATATTTATTAATACTAGCCGTCGCTCGTGACTTCGTCCGCGTTGATTAATAAAAATAGCCTATGTTACTAGGGGCGGGGATAATGTAGGTATTTAACAATGAAACAGATTTTGAAATTGGTCCAGTAGTTTGAGTTATTTCTATATACTATAAATCTAAAACTATAAATCTTTCCTGTTTATCGTATTTTCAGAAAAGTATTAACTAGAGAAATCTTTTTCAAGGATGACAATGTGTTTAAACTAATTTATTAAAAACATACCATTCTTAAGCAAGTTGTAAGCAATTTCAATTTCAAGTAGATTATCCAACATTTCAGTTTTACTTTTAATGATTTCCGCGTTATCGAGCAACGGTGGATTGTCAGTACCAAAGCTGTGAGGCACCAACGTGTAGAACCTGCGACAAAATACTTTACCGTGAAGCTCCAATATCAAACATAAATAGATATAAACTTTTAAATTCCCCGGCAGTGATATTAAGTGATACTGTTATTTCTGTCTTCACACAGAGAATAACAGAAATGAAAATATGTATATAGAACAGAAACTGACAGATAAAAATGTTATCAACCACAAATAAGGGCCTAATCAAGTATGTCGTAAGCAAATTACATCTATGTCCACTCGGTCAGGTAACTTGGCCTATAAAATAAAAAATAAAATCGAAATTAAAGTGTAATGTTACCTGTTGGTCGCTTCTACTATTTTATTTTCATTGGCTTTACCCTCATTGAGGAACTTCAACAGTTCTGATAGCACATTGTATCCAGATTTTATTTGCTTCTTGGATAGTTTTCCTAAAGGCATTTTATCTGTGTCAAGCTGAAAATTACATCGTTTTTAAATTTTCAATATTTTATTGGTTTATGTTGTAAGCTGCATTACGGTGTTGCAATTTATTTAAAATACTTTTTAAAACAGTTTTGTGACACATTATATTTGTATGAGAAAGTTTATATACTCCGGCCGCTGAGAGATTGCGGATATGACAGGTCGTGTTCGAAGGGGCGACGTAACTACAAACTGGCGGTCAATTTATGGCAGAATTTTAAACATCTTTAATTAACGTTAAAAACGAGTTATAACATTAAAAATTAATAATAATGCTAACTTAAAATAAACGTATTAATTTTGAGGTAAAACAATTTACGAACAAATATGAAAACCTAACCACTAACCACATCAAACTACGCTGTTACAAGGTCATGTCAACTGTTTGTTTTTGTAATGATGAGACGCCACAAATAACAAGGCAGATGTAGTTGAATATTTTTATAACCCTAATAAAACCTGTCGGTCGGTATATTGTAAAATAAAAAGATAGAATTTTATAATATACAATGTACGTAATGCATATTTAATAAAGTTTTTAATACGAAAATAAAAAAAATTGCAACCTAAAATAGCGTTGTATCGAATCATTTTGTGACATTCACAAACAGTCGTCTCTCTCGTCTCTTGTCGTCTTGAGCGCATAGATTACGCTTAAAACGATGTAATTCATAATAGGTATACATTTTCCCGATAAAATATAGCATTTTTATTTTCTTTTCCATCGTTACATTTAGGAATTACGATTTAATTTAATTCATTCATCAATAATTTTATTTACAATGTGTTTAAAAAATAATTCCTACAGAAAATAACAAAATAAGTAGTAGTTACTAAATACTAGTTATTAATGTTATTTATATCACATCACTAGACATGACGAATTGACATCTGTCATATCCGCAAACTCCCAGCGGCCGGACTACAGTCTATTTGATACTTTTTACTCCACAATTTTTGTGTTACAACTTACTTCAAATTCCTTCAATGTTTGTTTCATAATATTGATATCAAATATGTGCATCATAAGTTTTTGCACGGGGACGGGCAACTTGCACTTCACAGTGTCCACTTCAAGCGGTGCTGAAGTTTCTTCATCACCATAGTCCATGTCGATGGGGAAATATGCACCAGGCATCTGTCAGGACCATTTAAAATGTATGGTTTTGTAATTAAACTAAACAAATGTTCCAATGTTATATATTATTAGAAAAATAGTTAATTATTTGCTAAGATTTTATTTAATACCAACTTATTTGACCAAAACATTTGATGACTAAAAAGCTTTTAAAAATAAGTATACAAGGCATTACTTTTAAAGTATAATAGCTTAGTAGAAATTAAAAAGGAAACTAAATAAGTACCCTATACGTATGTCCCAGGTTATAGTTTACTTACCTTTTTAAAAGTATCCCGATAGCACCACGCGTTCTGAGTTCTTTCCATGTACAATCCTTCGAATTTACTTATAGCATTATACAATGATGAACAAATCTCAACTTTGTTCCCGCCAATAGGCGTACCGATTCTACCCCATGACCTGAATAGCCAGTACCTGAAACATTGAAGAAAATGTAGTGAACAAGAATGTAGAGTAGGATTTAAAAGAATTATTAAAGATGTTTTTTTTTTAGGATAAACTCAAAAACTACTGGATCTCTAGTAACTTGTAGGAACACTTAAAAACGTAAATTGGATCATTGGGGCTTTGGGAGGTCGCAGTAATGGTTTTAATGCCGGCTTTGGGTGGTCTAATCGTTTGTATTCCCTAGCCACCCTAAAAAGTTAGTACTAATTGATAAAGTGTATACTTCTTTGTAACATCAGCCTCAAGTATTTGTAATTTGTAAAAGGAGTTCTTCTGTTCAACAACATCTGTCTTGCTGAGCACGACGGTGTACTTGGTGCCGGCCTCGTCCGTGTACACGTGCGCTTCGTCCTCCAACCCAGAGTCGGGATCAACAGCGGTACCACCTTGAAAATTATAAAAAAAAAACTTTTTTTTCTATTTTTCCATATTGCCAGTAAGCTTTCATCCAGCTATAATATTGAGTCTCAGAAGCTAAGAATTTAAAATTCTGTTAAAAAAATTTTTTAATTAGTTTTGCTTCAAAAAATAAATAAAAGTTTATTGATTATTTTTAACATTTAATAAATAAAGTACCTTTAACTTTCATTTTGGTGATTCCAGATTTGGACTTAACATATTGACTTCCCGATTTTTGTATAGACTTTCCATCGAGCACGTCTTGCGGTATTCGCTTACTTGGCTGTATTAATAAAAAAAATAAAAAAAAACATTTTTTTGACATTCCAATTTTAGTACATTCTGTATATAAGAAAAAACTTACGTCGGTTCCCCAATCGGCGATATTATTTTCTCTTATCAGTCGCAGAGTATCTGCTATTGTACCCTCTTTAGGATCGATCAAATCAAGGAATGTTTCTTCGACTACCTGCAAATAATAATAAATTATGAAATTCAGTGATAGAAGCGGTCTAACCTTACGGCCTCATTAGACCAAGTTCGCGACAAAAGATTTTGCTTCAGCGTAAGGTCGTTTTCTGCGCGACATCAGTCTAATGAAGCCTTAGGGTTATTGAGACACCGGTTGATATTTTACCTCGATATCTTTTTCGCGCAGTTCTTCCATTTTGGCGGACATTTTCTTAACTTCATTTTTAGAGGAGACAGCGGCCGCCGTGGTTTCGGTTATCTTCGACACGACGAGACCTCCCAGCTTCAGTATACGATTCTTGACCTCTTCTTTAGACGATTTGAATTTACCCAACAGGAAAAATTGAAGATTTTTCAAAGGAGCGATTGGTTTTGGTTTCGATTCGCTGAAGAAAATTTATAGAAACTCATGAAATGAGAATTATGGGAAACATAAATATGTAAATTAGGATGATATTAGAATCAACATGATTTTAAAAAGGTTTCAGAAAAAAAAATATAATAAAGTAGTGAAATGTAAAAAAAATACTAACTCTATTGGCTCTTCCTTTTTAACGATCGTAGGAGGCGGCGGTGGTTCACTTTCAAATATCCGTGTCGTTACTTTAGGCTTATATTTAGCGAAAGCGGAATGTTTCTTGTACTCCGACGGCACAATCAGTTTCTTCTTCTTTGGATCTTTAGATTTGTACATACATTTCGTCCACTCATTCATATTTCCTAAAAAAAAACACATTAATTTAAAACATTAATAATTAAGACAAATTATTATTTAGTTTAGAACAAGAATTAAATCTATTTAGTAATTTTATTAAGTGTTTATATAAAAAAATAACTACCTGTACATTTATAGTAGAAGGTTTCCAGAACTAGCTGACCCTTCTTGCAGTCAGGGCATGGCTCAGGTACACCAAACGCCATGCAGTCCGCTAAATGATTCAAGCACTACAAATATACAATATTATGACAAAAAGTTATACTAAAAAAATCATATTTCATAACCCTACTTGATTCGAGTTCGCGCAATAAACGGAGATTTTGCTTCGACGTAAGGCTGTTTTATGCGTGACATTTTTTGGGTTACAAATGCAATAAAATTCAATAACGTCTAAATAACAATAAAATAAAAACGTTATTTCATTGTTTACAAGACAAGTTATAATATGATGTTCAGTTGGTATCCATTTAAGTAGCTCTGACTTTTTCAATAAAAGAAGGGGCAAATGGCGGTCAAGTTGATTTAACTAATATTTTCCAAGGTCATACCTCATTCCGTCCTACAGGTATATCTTGATCATTGGCTTTCAGGAGTTGATGCAGATCGTTCTCCGTGAACTGGTTCAATGCATCCCTGGACTTGTCATACAGCTTACTCTGCTTCACCAGCTGCTTCTTCAGCTCTGCTTCTGCTTTCACATCTTCTTCTTCTTTTGGTTCCTTCTTTATCTTCTTTATAGGCACTTCATCACTATCAGAAGTCCTGAAATAAAACAGGTTATTTGTAGCTTTCTTCTGTAGTTATTATAATAATAAATATAGTTGGTTTAATCTTACTTTAGATTTTATTAAATTGATATAGCAAATTGTTGGCTATAGTAAAAAAAAAAAAATAGTTTGGCAGTAAAACACTTTTAATCATATTTTCCTGTTTAAACAGGTTACTGCTACAATACAACTATTTTAGAGTTAAGCTTACAAAATAAAGAAATAAAATAAAATGACATACTTGATTTCTTGTTTAATCATAGCTTGATCCTCCTTTTTGAGCGTTTTGAAACCAGGGAGTTCCTCTCCACCTCCGAGGAAATTTAATTCAATCTTCTTCTCAGCGAAACATTTGACATGGTGCCACAAAGGATGATCACCATACTTAGGATCGTAATCAATTTTGGCAACTCTGACTTCATCCTAAAAAAAATATTATCATATTAGGTAACCTTTATAATTCTTTTAGTAGGGGTATCCGTAACTCCATGACTGGCACGTATTTTGCGTAAGGTCAGGACTTGGATCACTCCAGCCATCCCAGCTCTCCAAAGAAACCTAGCACCCCTTATGTTGCTGGTGATCTTTAGGAGTGATCATAGCATGCCGAGATGTTTAACCCTGTAATTGGACACTGCTCCGCATCCCGCTATACCCTGTTGTGTGCTGCGCAGAAACTCGCTTGAAGTTAAGAGCTGCCAAGATATGTGACAACTATTGTAACTAATCCAATGAAATCGACATCACATATAATTATTTTTTGGATAAGATGGATATCTGATTTGTATTTTTTCAATACCAACATAAAAAAAAACATGTTAAATACCTCACCTTACATATTTTAATATCACAGTGTCTGCAAGTAGCTCTACTTGATTTAGCATACTCCACACTGTACGGCATGGCTACATTCTTCTTGTTTTTGCCCCTTTTAGTACCTTTCTCTTCACCTAAAACATATATGTTGAACATTATGCTAATACATAAAAAAACAAATTGTCTGATCATAATATGAACCTTCTAGAAAAAATACAAATATTATAAAAATTCTTGTTAATGCTTTTAACCTACAAGTAACAATAGAAATGACATTCAATTTTCAAGTAGAATTTCCTTATTGCTAGAAGCGGTTGTTGGTTTGATATTTTTATTTACTAAAGACAGCTATTCAGGGTTAATGTTAACCTTTCATTAGAAAATATAATACCAAACTGCTATAAGAGGCAGTGTAAAAATCTTTTGCATCAATTTATTTGACAGACTTCAAAAAGGAGGAGGTGCTCAATTTGTCTGTATGTTTTTGATGAGACAAATGAAATAAACGAGAGACATACCACTAATCTTCTTCTTAATTGCCTCTTGATCTCCATGTTTGATTTTGTTAAAATTTGCAATCTCACTTATGGCTGTCGGGGGTTTCTTTGAAAATAAACAATCCAAATGATGCCAATTAGGTAGTTTGCCGTCATGAAATGGAGACTGCAAATGGAAAATTCATCATAATATTTATTATATTATATATATATATATATATGTTAAAAGATGTTTATAGGTTACACAATAACACCTGTACACAAAACATATAAAATGTATAACTTAGAAGTTTAATGTAACAAGAATATATGAATCCTATACAGATTTTTATACTGAACAAGACTCAATTTATGTGAAAAACTTACTTATAGATATATGTAAATGATTGTTCAGCCCTCTTTCATATAAATCAAGGTACAAAAATTATTATATTGGTAATATACCTGCACCATTATAGCAATTCGTAAAGTTCCCTGTTCAATTCCATTCTTGCAGAGCTTACACGAAGCTCTAGACGATTTCGCGTATTCAACATTATACGGTAAATCCGTCATTTTGTTTTTTTTTTTTTATCTACGTTATATCAATAATATCTTGATCAAAACCTTTTAAAGTAACGTATCGGTACAATTTACTGCGGTATCCAGCTGAATATCCGTTTGATGACCTACAACATACACAATGCCACACTATACATTCCACAACATTATCAAACGAAAACACGCAGAGATTGAGAAAAAGAAAGACAATGTTTTCAATACTATGCTATACGAATATAGGTGAGTATACATAATAAAAAGGTTTGAAAAGGAAACCGGCAGCGGCGGTTATTTTATAGCTTCTATTCAATGTGTAATAGCTATCTTACCATCTATCCGCTTGTCGGTCTTTAGATTGAATTTTAAACTTTATTCCGAAATTAATAATGTTTTCGCCAATTTTCTCGATTTGTTGTAATTTATAGAAATATCTTCTCCATTTAACACTTTCCTCAGTTCCTCCTGCTCTTTCATCCAAAAACTTTTTGTGTGTGACATTGACATATGTCAATTATAACATAGACAAAATGTTCAAAGAGTAAAGTATGTTGATTTGATTTTGTATCGATGTTTTCTTTAACAGAATTGTAATCTCTCCAAGAAGAAAAGATTAAAAAAAAATTGAAGTCAACGTAAATTTTATAATAGTCATCTAATGATACAAGTTAATTAAACATTATAGTTCAAGTCAAATCTTCAGTTTATAAAATTTTTCTTGTAGGACTGTGATTTGTCAGTGTTTTTAATCTGTATACTGCTGTATACTCTTTGGGTTCACTGTTGTCTGTGGTAGGCGGATGGGTGTCAACCGCTGACATTTTGTGAAAAATAATTTCCAACTGTTTATTTATCTTATTTTACTTAATATGAACAATAGAAAGGAAAATATTAAAAAATCTTTAGGTGCCAGAAGATTTCTTTGGAGTTCGGGTAAGAAATTGTAAATTTGCATATTGCATTGCATGGAGTCCTTTTATTTCAAATTTAAATACTGTGTATTTTCTTCTTCATGGGATCTTTATGAATATTATTACAACCACATCGCAAGACGTAAATGTACCTAAGAAATTATTTTATTCTTATTAATGTTATTTGTTAAAAAAGTAGTTTCGAACTCTGTTTTTGCTTTTAAGCTGAAATCGATACAAATATTGATTAGTAATGGTTCGTTTTAGTTTTAAATATGAAACTACGGATTATAAGCCTGCAAA
The DNA here is from genome assembly GCA_013186455.1 of Papilio dardanus tibullus. NCBI lineage: Eukaryota > Metazoa > Arthropoda > Insecta > Lepidoptera > Papilionidae > Papilio > Papilio dardanus. The sequence goes on along the minus strand of QDHC01003632.1, from coordinate 665,800 downwards.
ACGGTCGATATTTGAAAGCACCGCCCTTTGAAAGGATTCATTGAATTTTGTTTTATCTCAAACATTTTTTAGCGTAAGATGAAAAAGCGCCCAAGCGCCTGTACGCTAAAATAGTTTGTAATACGAATTACAAAATGCACTATGAAATAACATGCTAACGAACAATTTAACACCGTAATTTATTTGTTTTTGCATTAATTAAATAAGAAAGTAAAATTTTTCAGAGGATGATAGTGATAGTGAGTCTGAAACGGAAAGTCCTGGTTTTCGAAGACCAAATACTGAACCTAACATACATACAGAAACTGCAAACCAAAGAGAAGTATCAGGTAAAAATTTACTTTAAATGTACAGAAATGTATACTGCTTCTGTCTGAAGGGCACTTTGATTAACATGGGAATTTGTATCTTTTTTTTGTTTACGGGGAAAATCTTCAAAAGATACCTTGTCTTCTGGAGAAAAGACAGGGTTATTTGAGATTTGACGCACAAAAGCCTCTCAGTGGCCATCCTCATGTGGTTAAAGATAGTCCTGGGATCTTTTACGAATGCACCGGGACTCTGCACTGGGCTTCTGCACAACTTAGGGGACGCTGATGGGAATTTGTGTCTTAGCTTTCAATTTTAATTTTCTTTTTTAACCAACTTCCAACAGAAGGATGTTATCAAGTCAATGAGTGTTTCTATTTAGAGCCATCTTGTGATCAGCTTAAAAGATGGTATATATTAGCTTTACACCAGTTAAGCCATTTCAATGTTACCTTAAACTTTCATCCATCTATCTACTGTAACCTTCATCATCATCATCATCATCATCATCTGAGGCACTGCAGCCGCGAGTGGGTCTGGTCCTGGTCCAGTAAATTTCTCCACGTCTGCCTACTCAAGGCTTTTTGCTTCGATGCTTTGATGCTGATGTTCTTAAGGTCCTTTTCAACGTCAACCTTCACATCTATAATAATAGTAAGAAATAAGATTATTAGTATTTAATTGTTTTAATTTCTTATTTTAGGAGAAACTAATTCACCATGTACGCTGAGTCAAAGAGCAGTCACAAAATTAGAGAGGGCTCAATTCTTTAAAATGTTAAATAGCCCAACGAGAGTACCTCCACGTGGATTGTAATTCAATTATTTATATTATTTTACACATAAGTTAATTTAATTTAGTAATGTTTTGTGAAAAAAATTTGCATTACTTTTATCGCAAATTACTTTTCAAACTGACTGTACTATGCCATAACTTTATAAAAAGCTGCATCTTTAAAATCTCTTACACATTGGACATGATTGAACTAACTTGTTTTTAATAGAAAAAATAGTTTTTAAGTTCTTTCGATAACCAGCATGACTTCATAATTTCACAAAATTATTTACCTGCAGTCAATTGGAAACAACTTTCTAATAATGAGGGTTGGAAATTAAATTAATTTTTGTTTTCAGAGAAAATTATTGCAATAGACCATCTGAAATATTTGAGGAATGTCCTGGGAATTGTAAGGAATCAGACTTGATGAAGATACTGTCTATACAGAAAGTGAAGCGCGGAATGAATTCGCGTAATGGTGAGTAATATTAATGAAACTACAAAATATAGACTGACAAGTTATGTGATTAAGTAGGCATAATTTATGATGACTCATTAGCTCCCTCCTTTTATACTTAGGAGATTTCACAGTTTTTACTTTCATATTTTCAGATTAAACCAACTAATAGCAGCGGGTCTCATCGGACTAGACATAATTGTCTATCTACAACCAGATTTCAATTGCTTTAGCACATCTTGTGACCTTTTCTATTCTACTTATAAAAAAACCACAATATGTGTAAATATAAATGTTGGCCGGTCCACAGTTGGGTGGTTGGTATAGATTACATTATTTTTCTATGAAATATATTTTTCTAAACAGAGAGAAGCGCGTCCACGTCGACGAATGTCGGCAGTGTGGAGGAAGCCGGGCGGATGGACGTGGCGCGGATACCCGTGCCCACACTCTCTGCTTCAAATAGTATGTTTATTACTATTGTACATTCTTTACTGTTTTTTTTTTGTTTACGCGGGGGAATGCTTTTATTCACTTCGCCGCCCCTGCTGCGAGTGCAGCAGGGGCGGCTTCGTGCGGGGCTCCCGGCCTTGTAAAGAGGCCGGACTACCTGCTAAACCCCCGCGGTGTTCCTCCGTCTCCTTACCGGACCGTGGAGTCCATTATTAGTATATCCACGGCCCGGCTACATTCTTTACTGTAGTCAATTATAGAATATTACAATATTGTACAGAAATTTTGAAGAGTAAGAAGAGAAAATTTCTTTTTTATGAGTATATTTTTACAATTAATCATGGATAGGGGTACGGAAATTTCGTATTCACGAAATAGATGCAAATAAATGCGAAAATTACACATAAATGCGAATAAATGCGAAATGTATGGTTATTTTTTCAAGGACCTCCTCAGAATGAGCTAATTGATAGGTTTGCGCACTTTCATAGGTAAATTCTTCGGTCTAATTATATAAATGAAAACCCCATGTAAAGGACATATTGTTGGCTGTCAAATTCAACTTTCCGTCCTTTGCTGAAGCAGCATTATAGAGTATTTGGAGTCCAACCAACAGCGTGGACGCTGAACGCTTCTTCAGCATATACAATGTCGTTGTAACAGACCGAAGAACGACGTTTAGGGAGTCTAATCATGAAATTTCTACAAAGTTATCTTTTAATTAATTAAAATTGTTCAACGTTAAGACTTGTACTATGAAATTTAAATTTCATATAGTATTAAAATTCTAAACTAGTATTTTTTTTATAAATGCTAATTTACCCAAATTTTTTAATTTCGAAAGTATAAATGCGAAATTGGTGAGTTTTTTTCGAAATACCGTACCTCTAATTATGGGTCATTATCATAAATGTTTCTTGTTTAAACGTGGCGAAGTACTTTATTTTATAAAAGTAAGGCGTAGTAAGGGGGTGCAGTACGATGTGATGTGCGCAGTAATCCCGGCGATGCTGGAGCGCGCGCGCTCGCTGGAGGAGCCGCAGCCCTCCACCAGCGCGCAGCCCGCGCCCCAGCTCTCGTACCGCAGACTGTTCGCTATGGTGGCCGCCCGAACTAATAATAGTAAGAATACTAATCAAGTCCTTAGGTGATTTAAATTTGTCAAATTTTTGTAATTCGTAATATTGCAGTCGATTTACGATGATTTCTGATGAAAAATTTTGGAAATTATATTTATAAAAAACGTATATCGTAATAATCAATCCTTTTTTTTAAGACGTAGAACGACCTATGGACACGTCGGCGGATGTTGCCAATCCTGCTGAGAATGAGGAGACGGAAACTGAGGGTAAGTGCTGAAAATACTGCCGATACAAGTGATGTTGTATTCTATTGTTTACTTTGTGCCGCAGCGGGCACTGCGTCGGGGCCGCCGATAAAGCAGGAGACGCGACAGAGGTGGGAGGCGGAGGTGGAGGCGGAAGGGGAGGCGGAGGCGGAGGAGGAGGTGGAGGCGGAGGGGGAGATGGAGGCGGAGGTGGAGGAGGAGATCGACGTGGGGGACGAGGAGGGCCCGCAGCCACTCCCCAGCGCCGACAATGAACCACAGCCTGCCCCAGCTGTATGTACAGTCACACTAAAATGAATATATACAGATAATATTGTTTTTAAAATAAAAAAAATACTACTTTTTATAAGTATTTAACAGCACACTTTTAAGTACCCACAATTTTTGACAGACGAGCCAGCGCTCCGTACAGACGCAGGCTGCAGAGATTGCGCCCTCCAGGAAAAGAAAGAGGGAAAGTAAGACAATCCTATCAAATTTTATATTTTTGAGATAACTAAATAACATTTAATATGATAAATAATATTGACAATTATTTGTTCCAGGTAGTAGCTACATCACGTACACGGTGCAGGAGTTCAATCAGGTTAGTATGGATATTTGGTCAAATTTACCTTAATAATAAACTTTGTGGGTATATTTTATCATATCAATAGTCACAAGTTTCTATTTTTGTAAAATGTGTACGGTGCGGTGAGAGGGGACGTGAGTTGTGTTGTTATGTGCGAGTGCCTGCTGCGGCTGCTGGAGTGTCCGGTGTGCCTGGAGTGGATGGAGCCGCCGATGTCGCAGTGCCGGCGCGGGCACCTCGTGTGCAGCCGGTGCCGCGCGCGGCTCACCGCCTGCCCAGTCTGCCGCATCTCCTTCTCTTCCGTCAGAAACCGCGCCATGGAAGGGGTGGGTTCCAACGTTTCATTTGTTTTATAAGATAGCGACACGAGACAGTTTTATTATTGTTTTTTCGGTAATACTTTCATCATTTCATGACGATATTTTAGTTTCCTTTGAGACAGTTAAAGAGGCTATATGTGAGTGTGTGGTGGGGTGGGGGTGCAGGTGGCCGAGCTGCTGCACTACCCGTGCCGGCACGGGTGCGGGCGCGGGCCGCGGCTGCGGCGGCGCGAGGCGCACGAGGCCAACTGCGCCGCGCGCCGCTACGCCTGCTTCGCCCTCGACTGCACGGACCGGCCCTTGCTTCCGCTCAAAGATCTCTACACGCACATGCGGGTACACAACATCGCTCATTAACCAGCGTATGCCAAACATTTTAAAAATTACAAAAAAAGTTATCGCTGAGGCCCACTAGGGTCTAAGACGATCAATTTTATAGCATGGCATAGTAACGAAGAAATATGTTAGGGGAAATTACTAAATATAATAGAGGAAAAACTCGAACGAAAAAATTGATTTCAGCACAAGCACCCGGCAATGATGAAGTTCGGCAACAGCCATCGCATGTCGGTGAAGACGAGCAGCGAGTCGCACGAGGTGTGGCTGGTGTGCGCCAACGCGGAGCTGTTCCAGCTGCGCGTGGACGTGGACACGCGCGCCTGCGGCCTGCTCGTGCACGTCGCCTACGTCGGCCCCAAGTGCAACGCCACCAACTTCACATACCAGGCATCTATTTATAGCTTAATACGACGTAAAAAACGTGAAATATACCTTTTTAGATCATATCTAAGAGATTATTTGCTCAACAATTAAACTTGTTTAGTTTGATCGAGCCATTTTTTTAAATATGTAGTTGGACAAAAAGTTTGACCGTTTTCGAGGCAGTGTCAATTAATGTTTGCCAATTGCCATGTGTTGCCTACTAATATCAATATTTTGTAGAAATATTGTTGTTAAAAAATGGAATACATTTTTGTAAACATGTAAAATTTGTCAGGTGACAGTGGAGGGTAGGCACGAGCGTAAGATCATGTACTGCAGGGAGACGCACAGCGACTTCACGTCGCTGGCGGTGACGCGGCAGGACTGCTTCTACCTCGGCCTCAAGCAGGCGCACAACTTCATCCGAGTCGAGAACCACGGCCAGCAGGAGAAGTTCGTAGACTTCTGCGTAGAACTTATATGTCGCAATAAACCTGAACACTCCAACGACGAATCTTCAACTTAATCGTATCTAGTATAATGACAAGAGTGGCCTAGTCCTATAATTCGTAGGCATAAGAAAATATCTCTTACTTTATGTTTAAATTGATGTCTTGTTCATAAAAACGTCTGTTGCATTTGATAGTTAAATTAAAATAGCTCTAATGTTTTAATTTGAATACGTTTGAGTTTAGTTCCTGCACTTTAATCTTTGCATTATAACTTTTGAAAAGAAATAGCAAGTATGGATGTATGGACCTTCATATGAGGGTACATGGCAAGTCCCTTGTGAACATAACAAAGTTGTAGGCGGGGACAGTTTGTATAAAGACTATCAGATAATTGTTTTGTGACAGATGTGTTTGTTCCTACACAATGAACATTCCATGGTCCGAAGACTGACCTGAATGATTTACGACCGATTGTTCAAACGTCACTCAAATATGTAAGAGCTACTTTGTGTGAAACCCACACTTAAAGTCCAAATTTTACGAAGATCTCGTTTAATTTTCACGTCAGTTAGATTTTAAGCGACACTTAAGTAACGAACTATTTGAATGGCGTTTGAACATGCGGTCGTCATTTAACCAATATAGTAATGTAATACGTAGCTTATTTTTAGATATTTGTTTATTTTTCTAAGATACTGACGTGATTTTGTTGTGTTGTTAAAATTTAATATTTATATGAATGACATTTATTTATATGAGGAAAGCAGTGTTTTGTATGTCTTTAGATTTTTTTTTACTAAATTTTTGTTATTTCATTAAATCCATATTTTTTTTAGTATTCTGCTAGTATAATAATATAAGTTCACATTTCTAATAAGATCCTCTTTATCTTAAGTATATCGTTTCATAAAACTGGGATGTTAAAAAAAATAAAGCCACTCAAAATACTAAATCGTATATTTTTCTTTACCAAATTTTAAATATATTTACATTTATAATTAGACTTAATGTACGTAGAATTAGACAAAAAAATGGCCGTACATTTATGTCTTTTATAATCAACATTGCACATCGACTATGGAAAGAGCTACTCTTAGCTTTGTAGAGCGTTGTCTCTGTCACTCAAAATAATAATAATATTATGTGCATGTTTGTCGTCAGATCTGTAAAACCTTATCATTTTCTTTAGCCACCGTCATTCCACAATATAGCGATGTTTATAAACCTGGTCAAGCTACAAATAGATGTAATAAAAATTCATTAAAATTCGTCTCAACTAAGTAAAACATTGTATTTTTATTTACATTTAAATTGTCACAAATCAGAGCGAACTACTTTATCCTACTAGATCTACATATCAAAATTATCTACAATTATCAAATACGAAAATAAATATTCACTTATAAATAAGTTACATTGGTGTATTAGACATAAAAATTATAAGTAACATCACAAATCCTTATATGTCATGTCTTAGGCTGGGTTTAGAGTCTGACCGCACGCTGTCAGCGCTGACGACCAGAGTGCTGTCAGCGTCACTAAAATCCACCTATATACAAACTCTCCGAGCGATGATCACAGAATGACATTTACATCAACAAGAGATCTTATAAAAGGACTGTTCAATACTGTTTTGTACTGAAACGTATTAAATATCAGTATAGTTATGCTATAAGTTGTTTAGTGGCGATGCTCTGCCGCGCGTACTCGGTGCCGACCAGCCCGCGGCACACCAGGGAGAACTCCTGCGCAGCCTCGAACACTATCCGTTTGTTATTCTTCTCTCTGGAATAAATTAAAAGTATAAGAAAATCAACTGTCAAGTTGAGAACAACAAAAGTAAAATCTTGTTCGCACCAGGATAGTATTTTAGTCGAGTAGCAAGTAGCATTTATCCGATCATAGGATTTATTACTGTTCGGACTCGTTTAAGCCTAAATCTACGCACTAGGGTAGTAATTTAGTAACTAAACGTGTCCGAACAGCAACATTTTAGTAGAATAGATTAGTAAATCCTTTGTTCGGATACTTGCTACTCGAATAAAATACTATCCTAGTGTGCACAAGGCTTTACTAAGAGCATATTTGAAACGCTTCCTATACTGTTAAGTATAACAACGCACAATGGAGGTAAACAAAATCTTACTAATGTAAATGCAAAAGTGACATTTTATGGATCGATGTTTGAAGGTATCTCCAGGAGTCTACGGATGTCGATTAAATTTTGCATAATGTGGAAAATAGTCTCGAAGAACACACACTATGTTTTGTTTAAATTGTAGCGGGTGACAGCTGTTACTTTTTAAAATATATTTTTACCTGAGTATAGACATGATGAATTTCTGTTTGTGTGATTTCGTCGCGTGGTGCGAGGGGAAGCCGTCCACGTCGAGCGCGGCGTGCAGCCAGCCGCGCAGCCCCGCGCCCCCTGCGCCCCCCGCGCCCTCCGCCCACTCCGCGCGGTTCAGCGCCAGCAGCAGCTCCGACAGCGCAGACACTTGCGCGCGCGGCGATGCACCACCTCGCACACAAACAAATTTAATCACAATAATGCCCTAATTAACACAAATCAAGTAACACAACTTAACAGATAAGAAAAGTTACCGAGCATTATTAGAAGTGTTTCTGGGGGGCTACCCAAAGTACTTTTCAATTGGAAATATCGCCGATGGAATTGACAATAATGTATGGAACTCGCAATGACATTCGTTAAGTCATGTGCTTGTCACGTGTTTTGACGATCGCTATAGAATAGTTTTGTAGCGAATATACTTTGGGTAGCACCCCGTACTCATATCTCTTTTTTTAAGCTCCTATGTTTTTATTTCCATAAACGGGTCAGTTCAGTGGTGGATTATAGTCACCGATGCAGGAGACGGCGGCGGCAGTGAGCGCGGGCGCGTGCGGCAGCAGGGGCGCGGGGCGGCGCGCCGCCAGCGCTATCAGCCAGGTGCACGCGGCGCGCGCCGTCGACGAGTCCCACACCGTCACGGATCTACATGCTACGACACAACAAATTGAAATCATATGAAAACTAGAACTTTGTAAAGAATTTGACGGGTAAAGGCCTTTGGTGCGACGAGCAGTGTCTTTCCTTCCACATACCGCACCTTTAAAGTGACTTAATGACTTATCGACGCCATCTTATTAAAGTACACGTAAACTACAAGACTTTTTGTCTCTCCTGTAAAATTCTATAATTTCGATGGTTTTACTTTAAAGATGCGATATCTTAGTATCATAGTTCGACCCATGATGACCCAATTTTCCACAACTCCACGACTAGCGCGTATTTTGCGGTTCGATATCTTAAACCTATCATTTTCATATACTGACCGAGGTCAACAAGTTGCGAGAGCATGTCTTCTATCCATTGTAAAGATTCAGGTATCTTCTTTGTGAGCGTGGTGAGTGTGAGGAAGAGCTGCGAGGCGAGCTCGGGGTCCGCGCGCACGTCGGCGGCCGCGCGCGCCGCGCTCGCCGACACGCACGCGCGCAGCACGCGCCCCGCCTCCGCCCACGACTCGTACGATATCAACATCAACTGACAACATCAATACCTAAGAGATATTATATATAGAGGGAGCACTCCATACTAATTTGACGTTAAAAAGCGTGCCAAAAAAGAAATTATTAAAAAAAAAACTTGCCAGTATCATGAAAAAATTTCCCAAGTTTGGGAAATTGTGTGTATTTTTTTAAATATTTAAATAAACAGTAGAATAAACTAAAACATTCATTAAAACGTAAAATTATCGTTTTTAATAATTTTTATTTTATTTATAAAAATTTAAATCCAAACAATTTTTAACAAAGACTATTTTTGTTTTATGGTTGTAATACATTTTTAATTAGCGTTTTAAAAATGTCTCTATTAATTTCAATATTAAACTTTAGTAAATACTAAAAAATAAAATTTTAATTTAAGAAAAGAGGTGTCGGTCGACTTTTTATGTCGGCAAATGTAATTTAGAGGTTAACACTAAGGGAAATCTCCCTACGTTTGACCTCCGGAGGTCAAAGAAAATGCCTCACTTTTAGACTTCGAGTGTTCCATCTACAGTATAATATATCTTTGATCAATACATTGTATAAAACAAAGTCGCTTTCTCTGTTCCTATATCTATGCTTTTTTCTCTAAGATATAGGATGACTGGTAGAGAATGCTATTGCACTAGGCATTAAGTCCTCCTTGTACTAATATTGTGCTAAAGTTTAAATAAATAAAATATCACTATCGCTTAAATCTTTATTACGCAACGAATTTTGATGCAGTTTTTTTAAATAGATAATAACATTCATTAAATATTTGAGAAATACTGTTATTTTTAAGTTACTAATGCTATGTCGTAAATAATTACATTTTTGTAATTTATTATCAGCATCAGTAGCAGCATTGCACCCGTGCGCAGCCAGGGCGGATCGCTACTTCACAGTATAAACAACTAGCTGTTACTGTCAACTTCGTCCATGCAAAATTGAGAATATAGCCTATGTTACTCAGGGATAATGTAGCTTTCTAACGGTGAAAGATTCTTTGAAATCGGCCCAGAAGTTTGAGTTATTTCAATACAAAAATACAAATCATTCTACTTTATAATATTAGTAACTAAACTCGGATGATTCTATTGGTGAGTTTTTTATCTTGCTTGCTAATATTATAAAAGCGATAGTTTAGGATGGATAGATGTTAATTAGCAGGTGTGTAACTGACCAGGTTGAGGACGAGGAGTCCGCGCGCGCAGGGCTGCGTGCCGAAGCCGGCCACGGTGAGGTCCGCGATGTGCGCCGCGTGCGGCAGACACGCCTCCAGCAGCGAGGACAGCGCCTGCTCCAGCACCTTGTACATCGCCTGACAACACAATTATAACATTACCCTACGGCTTCATTAGAACGAGTTCGCGATAAAACGAACTTATGCCGAAGCAAAATCTCCGGGTTAGTAAATAAAAATTATTGATTAACATAGCTATTTATAGAGACATCTGTGATGTAACAGTTTTTTCCAGTACATCCATTTGTCCACTACTTTTTTACTAATTATGAATACGAAAGTTTAGATGTATTTTTTACGACAATATACTAGAACGGATAAAATGAATTTATAATCTAGATTTAATTTGGTACTAAATGCAGCAAATAAGGTACTTGATATTTTTTAAATTCCAAAAGAACAAAGTCGCGGGCCATAGCTAGTGTTTCTAACCCTACGGCTTGATTGGACCGAGTTCGCGATAAAAACATACACTGAAGCAAGATATACATTATTATCGCGAACTCGGTCTAATGTAGCCATCAGGTAAGTACGCAGACATACTTCGAGTAGTTCTGCGTTGTGCGCGAAGTGCGCCAGGTGTGGCAGCAGCGCCTGTAGGAGGTCCGCGGCGAGCGCGGGCGCGGCCGCCAGCGCGCCCAGCAGCGCCGCGCTGCACTCCGCCGCCGCGCACGCGCGCGCGCACGCCCCGCCCTACACACACACCACGCATAAACTTGTCAACAAAAACTACATATCCAATATTTATCCATGCAAAATACGCGCTAGTCGTGGAGTTGCGGAAAATGGGGCCCATAATGGGTTGAAACTTTTAACCTTATCCAATATTTATATCAATTATTATACTAATATTATGAATACGATAGATGGTTGGATAAACTATTCAAAGGTTAAAAAAAATAAATTTTAAGATCTGAGAAACGGCTTGACACATCTTGATGATATTTTGCGCAGACGTAGTACAAAGTCTGTGATTGCATAAATAAATAGTCAAAAAACACCTAAAGAAATTGGTAAAAAAATACTCGAAAATTATACTCCGAACTATTGCACCTGTATTGTTACCCAATGGCTTCATTAGACATATGTTAAGCAAAACTAGGCTTTACAAGAAACAAAACCGCCGTTTTAATCGCGACATCGGTCTAATGAAGCCATTGGGTTAGTTACCTGTGCACGCAGGTCCACGAGCAGCGTCTGCGCCAACTTTTGTAGTAAGGGCGCGGCGAGGTGCAGCGGCGCCGCCGCCAGCGCCGCGCCCGCCGCGCCCACCAGCTGCCGCCGCACGAAGCTGTCGCACCGCACCATACAACTCTGTATACAAAGCGCTACTTTATAAAACACTAGCTGTTGTTCGCGACTTCGTCCGCGAGGAATTAAATAATATATCCTATGTTACTCGGGGATAATGTACCTTTCTAATGGTGAAAGAATTTTTGAAATCGGCCCAGTAGTTCTTGAGTTATTTCAATACAAACAAAAATACATAGTTTCTCTCTTTATAATATTAGTACAGATAAAAGACACCCAATGTAACATTTAATACGTACGCACTCGTACTAAGCTAAATAGTCACCGTGAGTAACCAATTAAGAACTCTGAGTAGAGCAGTGAAATTAAAAAACGCATCGAGAAGCAGGTTAACAAAGATTATGGCGTAAAGAAGAAAGTAATGAAGTTGAAAGTGGATGAGGTGAAGTGTGAAAAGACAGCTGATAGAGAAATATAGTACCATACCACTCCACAGTAACAAAGTCAGATTGATAATTATGAGTACGACAGTTAGATTTTTAAAAACTTATTTTAACCCTACTGTTTCAAAACGGACTTACGTCGAAGCTAAATCCCCGTTTTTATCACGAACTCGGTCTAATGAAGCCCTATGGCAACAAATATATGAGAGAGATTCGTTTCGCTCGTTTGTTTATTATTTCGTTCGTTCGCTAGTTCACTCTTGCTGGGTACCTGTGTTGCGTTGACGATGTCCTCGGCCATGGTGGCGGCGATGACGTCACACTCCGCGCACAGCTTGCGCAGCGCATGCGCGGCGCGCGCCGGCGCACGCTGCAGCGCCGCGCCCGCCGCAGCTATGCTCAGCCGCGCGAGCTCCACCTCCTCCTCGCTACTAGAGTTGCTCAACCACGTCGAGTAACCTCCTACGAAGACCATCACTCATTTCAGATGTACTTATTTACATGTCCAGTTACGCTATCCTAATCGAATAGTTAACATATCGTATATTTTTGTTTTATAAAAACAATGTTTAAAAAATGTTACTACATTAAGCTGTTTAAACTTTCATTCATTCAAGAAAGCGACTTTGTTTATACTATGTAGTGGTATTAAAACGGAATACCGATTCAAAGTGTACCTAGGCAGTCTAGCGCAGTTTCGACTAAATTCTTGGTATCAGCTGTGTTTGCGTCGCGCACGGCGTAGCGCAGCAGCTCCGCGATGGGGGGAGTGAGCGCCTGCTTGCTGAGCCTGATCTCGCCCACCGCGAGGAACGCGAACAGCAGCGCCTCCCGCCGCGCCTCACCCCCCGCGCCGCACTCCGCCCCGCGGTACGCCTCCTCCAGCACCTTCCAGATGCCGTCGTCCAGCACGCAGAAGCAGTACGTCTGACCAAAATTATGATTATATGAGAGTTATTCTAGGGCTTCATTAGACGGAGTTTGTGATAAAAACGAAGATTTTGCTTCGACATAAGGCCGTTTTTGCGCGATATCGGTCTAATGAAGCCTAATTACGCATGGACCTTCTAGAGTTAAAGTAAATCTGTTCAATTTACTATGTATTTCAACGATACTTCGGACATTCTTATATAATATTATGTTCAATTTCGAGTGGTTACGTATCTATTTATAACTAGTTGTTGTTCGCAACATTGCGTGGAATTATTAATGTAGCTTATGTTACTCGGGGATAATGTAGCTCTCTAATGGTGAAAGATTTTTTAAAATCAGTCTAGTACAAAAATACACATCTTTCCTCTTTATAGATAGTAGTAAGTACTTACAATAGTATCACTAATATCCTGTCTGTAGCAGCGCAGGAGCTCGCGGTCGTCCTGCGAGAGCGCGGCGTCGGGCGGCATCTCCGCCTTGCCCACCAGCGCCAGCAGCAGCCGCGAGAACACCTCCAGCCACACCGGCGACATCTTGCGCCTTCCGTCCAGCGTGTTCGATATCTCGTCCTGCAAACCACTGAACACTAGTTAAATAACATGTTACACCACGTATATATCCCAATACCCGCGGCTCGCTTATAAGGAAGTCCCGATTACAGTTTAAGAAAACCGTAATACTAATAAAAATAAATAAATGAAGAAAAAAAACTATTATAATGGGTAATGTGAAGCATCTTTACTAATATAATAAAGTGTAAACACATATTTTTGTAACCCTATGCCTTCATTAAACCAAGTTCGCGGAAAAAATGGAGATTTTGCTTTGGCTTAAGGCTGTTTTTGCGTGAAATCGGTTTAATGTAGCCGTAGGGTTACGTAGAATGTCAGTGATCAGAACTTTTCAATTACTACTTTTTTAGAAAAAGTATTTTGGACATGTTTTATGTATTTTATTTTAATGTATTAACATTTTTGGCAGCGGGGCGTGGTTTTTGTAATAAAATAGCATTTAGAATAATACACATTTACTTTCTATATATGGCGGGCAACAAAGGAAGTGACATTTCTATACTTTTACAATTGACAGATAACACACATATCAGTGCGTTCAGAAACAATAAACATGTTCAAAAACTTAACATTTTAAATATAGGGGGTGAGTAAATTCAAAAATCCGCCAAAGCCATTAAACAACTAATGCAAAAAAGGACAAAATTTGTGATACATAGCTGTAATGTAATGTATGTAATTCACCTGCAGCGTGTACCAGAAGCTGAACACGGAGTGCGACCTGGTCTCGTGCAGGGGGTAGTGGCCGGGCGCGGCCTGCGCGGCCAGCAGCAGCTCCAGCGTGCGGCGCGGCGCGCGCTCCGCCGCCTCCACGCCGCGCACCAGCTGCCGCGAGTGACAGTCCGCCACCGACACCAGGCACGTTATCACAGCAGACACTAACTCCTATACAAATTATCATACTTTTACCTCAAATCTGCATATAATTGATGTTTCCTTGGTAGATATGGAGATAAAATAAATATAGACAGCGATTGTTAGAGTGCATTACAAAAGATTAACTTCGTTTCGTCTAACCATCAACTTGCACATATTGTCAAACATTTTCTAGGTGTAAATTTTCCATAACAAATCTTTGCTAAGCTAATCAGATTCTATTCACAGTCAGAGCAAATAAATTTTCAATAATTAACCTCGTTTATAGAATTGGGCACATTATCTCTGGCGAATACTTGTTCAGCCAGCTGCAGCAGGTCCTCGAGCAGCTGGTGCGCGGCGACGGGGCGGCGCAGCGAGCCCGAGCCCCCGCCGGCCGCGCGCGCCGCGCCCAGCGCCGCCTCGCACGCCTCCAAGGCCAGGTCACTCACTGCCTCGTTACAACTGCACCAAACATGACATGTTCGCTTCGCTATTTTGGCGAATTTAAGTAGCCCTTACTATCTAAAGCTTAAAAAAATTGAGTAACACAGTACTGAGGCTTGTAATAAAACTTTTTTATTATACTTACGAGTATAAAACGTGTACAACGGTGAGCAATGCCCTACAGACTGGAGCAAAGTCGGGCACACTGCTTGCGACGAAATCCACGCAGTCGCTACAGGATATGGCGAGCCAGCTGCCCGCGCACGATGCCACATTCAACCAGGTCTTAATTGTATCTTCACTCGGAGGAACCTTACTATAATCACTAAAAAATAAACAAAATTATAAAAAAATATAAACTTATATGCAAACTCTATGCCTCTTTGCAGAAGTATACAAACACATCCCTCTATGAGATTATATTCCATTATGATTTACATTGCTGTGACTATTGGCCACTGTTTGATACACCATTTTCATATTGCATTCAGTCTTACCCTATTGCTCCATTAGCCCAAGTTCGTTTTTATGTGACATAAGTGCAATGAAGCCATAGTGTTAGTGGAATAAAAAAGAATGGAGCATAAAATACTCACTTATATACAGACTGAAGGTAGCGAAGCATATCGTCCAGTACTGCAGGACAGGCGTGAAGCAATGCTTGTTGGTTTTTATTACGGAGTACAGTCCCCATTGTCATACTGTTATACTGGAACAAGCAGCTATGTCAAAATATTTTATATACATCTATACTAATATTATAAAGAGAGAGTATTTTTGATTATTTGTATTTTTTTATGTATTGAAATAAGTCTAAAAATACTAGGCCGATAAAAATTCTTTCACTGTTAGTAAGCCACATTATCTCTGAGTAACTTGAGCTATATTTTTTTACTCCCACGAGGAAGAAGTCGCGAACAAGAGGTAGTTATTGATAAACTAGCTGTTTTCCGCAACTCGGTCTGCGCAGACATAAAAAAACGATTCAAGTTCCATTAACCTTTTTCGGAGATACCTTCAAACAAACATCTTTCCATCTATTGTTACTTTCACATTTATAAATAAGGTTTAAATCAATATTATTGGAGGAATTTTAAAGAAAATAGATTAAATTAAAAATCTTTTACCTCTTCCGGTATAACAGTTAGTACTTCAAGTAGCAAAGATGTATTTTCTGCGTTAGACAAGGGTCTTAATGTTGTCGCTAGATCTGTCGCACCCAACTGCAGTATCACTGCAGCTAACTGAAATTAAAACTGTTTTATAAAAACAATAATATGGTTATTTAAATCCAAAAATGTTCAGTGTGTTTAATTAATTTGTGCAGAATAATTAATGACATGAAGTAAAGAAGAGAAAATGAGTGTAAAGGTTGAGCTTAGCTCTAATATCCTCCTTATCCTTACATAGTATAAAACAATAAAGCTTTTGATGTTTGTCCCTATATATGCCTGAATCTTTAAAACTATGCAACGGATTTTGATGCGGTTTTTTATAGAATAATTCATAAGGAAGGTTTTCATGTATAATACATTCACAATATAATAGAGTAACACTGATAATTTAGAGGTTTTAGGGCTTACATTGCGCTGCAGTATTTAGTATCAGCATTATACCAATATGCACCCATGCGAAGCCAGGGTGGGTCGCTAGTAGTTTATATTCTAGAAAACTTTTTGACTGAGATTTGCTCTCTAGTGAGTTATAAACTATACTAGCCATTTCTATGTAATCCAACAAGTTTACTGATTGTTTTGATGAAAACCAAATTATGATACCTCACTGGCACCCTCCTTTCGTGCCAGTGTCATGTCATAGAGCCATGAAGGTTTTATATATTTTCTCACAGAATAAACTACTAGCAATATCTTTGTATGATCTAAATAACTAGATATCCTTGTATGATCATACTAGTTGGACTGTGCATGTCACTGGCAAATGATTACTTAAATTAAAAAAAAAACTAAATTTTAAATGTGAAACTCACACTAATACACAATCTGTTGGTTACAATCTTTGGACCTTTGGAGTATGAAGTTACAGCTTGTAGTATCTTCTCCTTCAACTCTGAGTAGCTTTCAGGTGGCACTTCGTTCCAACAGCGCAGGATCTTCGTGTGCAATGTTGTTGCGGCATAAAATTGTATTTCTGTGCCCTAAAATTAAATAGTAATCAAATAAATATAAATAGTAATAAAGCTAATGTTATTGCATGAAATTTAAATTTAAAGTATCACAAATAAACATAGTTGGAACACATGTACCTTGTGAGGCTGAAGTAATTCCCAAACGAAGTTCCATGCTTCCGGAGCTCTCTGAGCTGTTGTAAGCCAAGTGTGTGCATTAGTTTTCTCGGCCTGTTCTCCATTATAAAACACATTGACTGCATATTCTAAATTTTGTGCCGTATATTCCATTATGAAGAAATAAAGGAATAACTCTGAAGCAAAATTAAAATGGTAACCTTGTTTTTACTCAACCAATGTCTTATATCATCCGTTTTTTTTAATATTATCACATGTATGGTATAATCTGATTTATATAATTACAGGTGCGAATTATAGAATAATAATTCATTCACATCGTACAATATTATCCACAAGTACTTTTTTTTTTACTTTTCGTTTGACAGTGACATTCAGAGATAAAATGACATTTTTTTTTATTAACAGCTTTCCTGACTGTCATAGGGATGTCCTTATTCTCATTTTATGTTACCAAAACCAGAAAAAAGATTTGCCTCGTCCTTTAGTTTATATTGTAATATTTTATATTCGAAACTAAAATTATAAGATATTTTTTGTATGTGTTTCGGTCTTGTTATAATCTAAGGTATTGAACAGCAACTTAAATCAAGAAATCGTCAGTTCCTTGAACCCTCATGACTTCAGCGAGACTTTATAAAACGGGAAATGGGCTAAAATATTATTTATTTTAGAATAAGAACTTTGAGGAGACTTCTAAAAGACATTCCTATATTTTTCTCCACTTACTGGTTTCTTATTCTTGTTCTGGCCTAAAAGTCTAGCAACTAGGCCATTGAATAGCAAAAAAAACCTGTACCTGGCATTATGGCATTTGTCATTGTCATTCATCTCGCATTTTTCGATTTGATTTGATTTGCACTTTGTAGTTTGTCTTAACTTAAGGCTTTAAAACAGTTTATTCAAGATTCTATTGCAAAATGAAAATTGAAGAAGTCAAGAGTACTGCTAAAACTCAAAGAATATCGGCCCATAGTCATATTAAAGGCTTAGGGTTAGATGAAAATGGTGTACCTATTCAAATGGCAGCCGGTCTCGTGGGCCAAGAATCTGCTAGAGAGGTGAATTATACTGAAATACGATGATTTATTTGCGTTTGGTTCCTACTATAGCGTTTTGTGCTTTATAATTTGTAATGAATTAAATAATGCTCTTGTTTCTTAAGTTAAAATATTGACCAAATAGGTTAGTTTGTTTGGTTACCATGGAACCCAAGAATGAAAACGAATGATACGATTTTTTTTTTATAAGAAATGGGGGCAAACGAGCAGCGGGAACACCGAGGTGATCATCAACACCCATGGATATCTGCAATACCAGATTGAATTTAAGCTTTTGTATTTACACATTTTTTATTATGATGTAGGCAGCCGGAATAGTAGTAGACATGATAAGAAGTAAGAAGATGGCTGGTCGAGCATTGCTACTGGCAGGTCCTCCCGGTACAGGAAAAACTGCTATTGCTTTAGCTATTGCCCAGGAGTTAGGTAACAAAGTAAGTATTGTACTTTCTTCTTTTTTTAATGTTTAGCTTATTTTAAAAACATAATAAAACAAGTTTTTATAAAGGAAAACATTGTACAATAAATTAAAGTATATTAAAGTATGTTTATTTCTTAGGTGCCTTTCTGCCCTATGGTAGGCAGTGAGGTGTACAGTACAGAGATCAAGAAGACAGAAGTTCTAATGGAGAACTTTCGCAGAGCCATTGGTCTCCGTATTCGTGAGACTAAAGAAGTATTTGAAGGTGAAGTGACGGAGCTCACACCTGTAGAAACAGAAAACCCTGCAGGAGGTATTAAATATTATTAAATACTTATTTATTCACCACTGAAACACTGTTCGAAGCATTTTAACTTGAAAATTTTTGTGTGCAAAAGTGTGAATTACTTTTTTTTAATTTTAACAAATCGGCTAAAGGTTTTGGAGAAGTTTTTCTGGAGCATAATAAAAAATAATCTTTACAATTAAAATTAAACATTTCTATTTTATAAAATTAAATTAATTTCTTTTAGGATATGGAAAAACAGTTTCTCATGTCATTATCGGTTTGAAGACTGCAAAGGGTACGAAGCAATTGAAGTTGGATCCAACCATATACGAGTCTTTGCAGAAGGAGAAAGTAGAAGTGGGAGATGTGATCTATATTGAAGCTAACTCTGGTGCGGTGAAACGTCAAGGAAGAAGTGATACATTTGCTACGGAATTTGATCTTGAGGTATATCACAAAAAAATCTTATATTTGTATAGAACTTACTAGCTTTCTTATATGACTTTGCCTGCATGGAACTAAAAAAACATAGTAGGTAGTCTGTGTTTTTCCCAACTGTTCTACATCTCTCCTAAATATCAGTAAGATCCATTAAGCCGTTTTGGAGATACCTTGAAACAAATATCCATCCATCCTGCGGAATTTACGCGTTTATAAAATTCGTAAGATGTATGCCTTATGTTGATACTGATGCTTAAAAATATATTTTTTGCCAAAAAAAAGGTTCATTCTTGACATTAAAGAAGCAAAAATTAATACTAAATATTAGGTTTTTGCCATTATTTCTTTTCAAAAAATTTGTACTTATTTATTTGAATTTGATACTTATGTAGAGTAAAAGTATTTTGAGGTAAATATATTGTTTCCAGGCTGAAGAATATGTTCCATTGCCGAAAGGTGATGTTCATAAAAAGAAGGAGGTGGTACAAGATGTCACTCTGCATGACCTGGACTGTGCCAACGCAAGGCCGCAGGGAGGTCATGACATCATGTCGGTTATGGGACAACTGATGAAGCCAAAAAAAACTGAGATTACTGGTATGTCTAAATATATTTAACTACCTTCCAAAAAGAATAGGTTTTCAATTCAGTTTTTTTATGTCTTTTAATTTTTTTTGTTACTTATATTAATACAAAGAGAAAATTTTTGTATTTTTGCATGTACATGTTGAAATAACTCCAGAATTTGGCTGATTTAAAAAAATAATTCAACATTAGAAAGCCACATTATCCCTGAGTAACAAAGGCTAAATTTTTTAGTTCGAAGCAGTCGCCTCTACAGCTAGTTTCATTTAATAATTATGCTATATTATGCTCTTATAGGTTTTGCATTTTTTTTACAGATAAATTAAGAAAGGAAATAAATAAAATAGTCAATAAATATATAGACCAAGGTATAGCGGAGTTAGTTCCCGGAGTGCTCTTCATTGATGAGGTTTGATATTGTTTCTTGCGTATTACAGTCAAACTTGGATAAGCGAGACCTGGATAAGTAAGAAAACTCTATAAGCGAGAGTCATTCTCTGGTCCCGACGTGCTACCTCCATATGCGAGAAACTCTGATTAGAGACAAACCTCTATAAGCCAAAAAAATATCGTCGCTTATCCAAGTTTCAATTATGATAATTTTTTAATACTAAATATTTTTTATTTTTCCCAATAATTCAGGTTCACATGTTAGACATAGAAACATTCACATATTTGCACCGCGCTTTGGAGTCTGCTATCGCTCCGATTGTTATTTTTGCAACCAATAGAGGTCGCTGTCAAATAAGGTAAATAAAAAAAAAATATTATTCCTTTATTACCCAGAGCTTCAATATTTAGTTTATGGCGATTTTTTAAAATTATATCTTTTTATAATCTTAATACTTTTTGAAGTACAATTAAAATCGTAGACAGAGAAGGTATAGACCGCTCTATATATTTGTCTCATTCATACAATAAAAACAAGGACTTATATGTTTTTTAAAATTGTGCTCTATTTCCAGAGGCACAGAGGATATAATATCTCCGCACGGGATACCACTGGACCTGTTGGACAGGCTGCTGATAATTCGTACTTTGCCATATAATAAAGCTGAACTTTTACAGGTGTGTGGAAAATATCTAAATTGTAATATAGATGTTATTTGTATAAGATTTTTAAATTTTATGTATTTTTTTAAGATTCTTAAGTTACGCGCTACTACTGAAGGCATAGCGATCGAGGAAGATGCGTTGGCAGCTCTCTCTGAAATCGGAGCTAATAGTACTTTGAGGTAACCTACCATTAAAATAACCAAATTATACTTCTTACGGCAGAATGTTTAGTTGAAGTTTCTTAATTTGTATGTTTTTTAATGTACCAATCTCTCGGCATCAGGTACGCGGTACAGTTGCTGACGCCGGCGTGGCTGTCGGCGCGCGCGGAGGGCGCGCAGCGCATCGCGCCGCCGCACGTCGCCGCCGTGCACACGCTCTTCCTCGACGCCAAGTCCTCCGCGCGCATCCTCACACAGCACTCCGATAAGTATATGAAGTAGATGTTGGTACAGCTTGACTCACCTACACCGTGCCCCGTCCCGCCCGCGCCGAGACGACTCCCGAGAGGGTCCCGCCCGGAATAGCGTTTAGTGCATTTCCAATAAGAATTTGCGTAATTGCTAGAGTGTGACGTCACGGCTCTTAAATAAAAGGAAGAAAATCGTAGTTTGACAAAATCTGCATTTGTTTTGTTAATTGTACCTTTCTTTGTTTTTATCAAATTAATGTTGCTGCGTACATTCTTATTTGAGACGCATTATACGCTGTTGCTAAATAATTCCAGTTTTAGATACATGTGCACGTGGTTGACATAATATTGCAAAATAATTAGTAATAAATATTTTTATACCTTCTCAAAATGAATGATTTAAGAAATATTTGCGTCTGCACTATTTTTGAACGATTGAAGTGACTTTTAATTTTAGTTTAATATCTAAAATAGTAATTATCAGGCGAACACTTCTCAAGTATCTAGATAAGGTATATTTTGTTAAGCCGGCTAAACACGCTCAGTTTTAACTGTACAGTACAACTGCGCAGTTAAAACTGACGTGTGCAGGCGAAACATTGAATCATACTGTTCGACTGTGCACTTCAAATTGACGTGTGTACATCAGTTTTAACTGTATAGTTAAAAAACTGAACGTCTGTAGCCGACTTTAATATTGTTGCCGTTATGTGGTTTTAGTAAGTTGTGTTCCCTACGCTGTACTTGTTTACATTTAAGTTTGTACTTCGATGAAAAGCAATTTTTGTTTTGTTTAACTTTAGACACAACAAAGTTTTCAACTAAACTTTGGTCTAGTTTTTTGTGTTCTATTCCGTAAAATATGTCTTGATTTATGTTCATCCTGTGATATCTTCATTTAAGATAAACGTTTGCTTAATTTTTTCGTTTTAAGAAAGCAAGGATGCTTGTTCATTTGATAAGTGCCTCTGGGGATTATGTAAAAAAACATATTAATAAATAAGTTTTTATTAAAATCGTGTTTCTTACTCTCCTACACTACACGTCATACTAAACTTATGTACATATAACAAATTAAATACTATAAACATTTTAACATCTTTCGGCACCTCGGTTTTTCTCAAGGCATACGTTAAAAGCATCAAAAGTAAAGACAAAGTTAACAGGTCTTTGTACAAGTCTGGTGAAAATGTTTTTGACCTACTTCTGTGTTTCGTGTCTCGAGTAAAACGTTCGCTCAATCACGTCGGGTTAAGGTCAGGAGTATCTTTGACGTCGGTTTTGTGTAAGAACGGCACTGGGATGAACCTTCCGTCGCCACCTTTCGATTGCGCAGTGGGGCTCTGCTCCGGGCTGGAGGTTGGCGGATGAAACGTGGGCAAGTCGACACGCACCTGTGGCTCGGCGGTGTGTCTGTACAAAGCTTCGAACTGCATCTCTTCAGATATCGAATGTGATTTTATTTTTCTCTCCTCTCTAGCGTTGCTCGGGTAGACGATGAGAATCTTCTCCCCGGCGCTGTGCAAGGCGACCGGCGGCAGCGCGGTGCTGGTGGTGACCACGGGCCCCGGGATCACTTGAAGCATCTCCGTGGGCGCGGGCCGCAGCTTCTCCGTCGTGGTCGTAGACGTCGTGGTAGTCGTAGATATCACCACCGGGATATCGGGGTCCTCCGGCGTTTCGATCTCACGCAACTCGCCGGGCGGGCCCATGTTCCGGAGGGATTCGATCTTCATTTCCAACGTCGGTGTAGGCACCGGCACCGAACTCGTTACGTTTCCGTCCTCAGTCGGAATATATTTGGCTGTAGGTTTCGGCAGCTCGCGTGCGCCGAATATCGGCAGACGAGGTGCGTAAGCTGACACCAGCGGGAGCAGGGTGTCCCGCGCGTATCGCTCGGCCCTCGATATAAATGACGCAAGTCTAGATGGAAGAAATTGTACTGCAAATCCTAGTTCTTCTTTTTCGGTCGTTGCGCTCAACGAGAACGTTTCGTAAGTAGGAGTCGTTACGTCATAGTTTTTAGGTTTTCGAGACGAAGGTGGGGTGTGTCGCGGGGGTCGAGTCGGTCTCAATAGAGGTTCCGATATTTCAGGACTTTCGTCACCCATGTCGATTCTTTGTCGCGGCGTTTTGCGAGAGCGCGGGCGCAGAACGGGTTCCGCAATCTCGACCATGCCATTGGGTGCGGTCTTCGTGTTGGTCATGCCGAAGGCGCGGCCGGTGTCGGTAGCGCTGTCCCACTCGTAATTGTCGACTAGAACGAAAGTTGTTCTCGGCGGATCTTCAGGAAGTTCGTTTTCGAAATCATCTATTGAAGGTTCTTTGGTTTTATCTTCTTTAATGTTAACTTCTAGAAGTGTGGCGTTGTCCGTTTCGTTGTCCTGAAAATTAAGTAAGTATGTGTTTTGCTTCACTGCAGTAATTTTAAACCTAATAACATTTTTAATATTTACCTGTAGCATCGGACAATCACCGGGATACAACGGTAACCTAACTGAATCATCAGTAGTCAGCTTCACACGTTTGCAGAAAGATGAACTGCGAACGAATTTAAAACAATCAGGATAATTAATAGATATATGTTTGAATATGGTAGATATGGTGAGTACCTATATCAGGTTGTATGAGACTTACGTCTTTCCGAAGCTGTCAGTGATAAGGAACTTGTGGAGGCGGACAGCGCGCGCGCCGGCCGTCAGCCAGCCCGAGTAGGCGGCGTAGTGCAGCGTCACGTGCAGGGGCACGCCCAGCGCGGGGTGCGGCACTAGCACGCGGGAGAAGTGCAGCCGACCCACCTGGTTGTTCTCGCGCCTGGGCGAAAATAAATATTTATATAAAACACGGCATTTATATAGGAACAAAAGTCCTACAAATTTAAAACTAAGAATATTATTTTTACAATTTATTATTTCATTATTCTAGCAACATTCGCTTTCGTACAATAATGAGGACATTCTACTTACTTATTCATAGGGAAAGACTCGTTGAGACCAGAGTCACCGTGTAAGGTCAGGGTAATTTTGCCATAGCTTGTCTTTTCCCCGGGTTCGGTAGCACCCCACACGGAAACGTGGTATTGGTGAGCTGCAAAAATATAAAGTAATAAAAGTGTTCTAACTAAAGAAATACATAGGTTTGTATTTATTTATACCACAGAAGGGTTCTTCCTCCCGTGTGACCAAGTAGAGAGGACCACGGCCGAGCGAACGGTCCGCGTAGTAGCCCATGTTGCCGCATCGCCGCTCCTCGCTGCACGGGAAACAACGACCCTGTATACAAAATGTAGATTTAATAACAAAATAAACATATTCTTATTTTAAAAGAATTCGTTTCAAACTACCTCCAGGAAGGTGTCGTAGTCTAAGCAGGGGAATGCGGGGAAGTGGCATTTGGGTGATACAGAATCGGTGAAGAACTTGTAGGCGCGACGGTGGTTGCACAGCGAGCGGCCCTCCGCGGACGCGGCCGCCCACGGCAGCACCAGGTCCGACACCGCGCCTACGAACCTGAACAACAATGTAACGAAACGAAAGGAGAATTAGTCGGGATGTGATGAAATGATAGTGTGATCGCTTTCTCATTGTTTTTTATATTTTAATTTGTTATTAACGCAAACCTTACATCACTTACAAATTAGAGCATCCATGCTGCACCCGTCCTCCATTGGGGTAGAAGTCGACATGTCCCAGCGGCTGTGCAGCGCCCAGTCCGCCCAGAATCAGGGTCTCCCCGTTAGAGTGGATCACGTCCACGAATTTGGCGTCTGTGCGGTCCAGCCGCACCCGAGGGTCTTGGAAGTCGAACAGTGGTCCGGCGGGATCGAGACCTACAGAAATATTAACTCAGTAAAATGGTATTCTTTATAAGGGCAATCTAAATGAACAAAAGTACAATCAAAACCTCATTATACCTGTTATCCGACTGATGTTTCTGAGTTCGGAGCCGGTAAAGCCCGCTACATGCGCTCCCAAACTAAACCCAATTAAGTGGACGTCTTCAAACTTCAAATCTATTTGTTCGGCTAACCCTGTAACATTAGAATACGCAAATTTTTCAAGAATATTTAAAAGGCTACAATAGATTAATTTCTGAATTTAAATCACACTACCAGTATGTTCTCAGGTTACCTTGCAGCATCATAGCCAGTTGCTTGCCCACAAGCCGCGTGTTGGCAGCAGCACGTAGGTAGTTGGGCATAGTGGCGCCGCCCTCCCAGTCCACACATACTACGTTACATTCTTCCTGTTGAATACACTCATGTTATTACATCTGATCTGTCTAATGATTTTTTTATGGTTAATTTCTGCATGCAGTTCCGTCATTTTATACCAGACTGGTTTGATTCTTGGCGGTCTCATATTATGCTGCACGCAGGTAACAGAAGATAACTTTAAAGATTCAAGTATATACTTACGACGGCCATCAAGGCGGATCTCATTTCGTAGACCCAGACATTGTCGCAGTTGGAGCCGAAGCCGTGCACGATGACGCGAGTTGGCTTTGAAGAGTCGAAGGCGCGCTCCGCCCAGCTCCACGCCGCTGACATGTTGGCCGCCGATACTGACATTAGCGGCTGGTCACCTCTGAAACGGTTATATTACTTTGGCGCCATATTGTATGATAAATCATACGTATCTGACTTCTACCTTGGCGAAAAAAGAAGTAGTTACTCATGAATAGCCATAAATATAATGTCGTATACGAACCTGTTCATAGTAGAATACATGAGGAAGTTGGTGCCGACCTCCTGCGGCGGACTGGGCAGCGTCTCCAGGTACGCGAAGGGCCCCGAGTCTTCAAAGCAGCCAAACTGACCATAACATACGCTGCCTTGCGATCGCTTCGTCCTGGGTAAATATTTGAGTAACTTACAAAAAATTCATTGAAAGGAAATTTGAAGAAGAAACAAAATCAACAGGCTTCTATTGTTTCAGTTTTAAATTCTATTGTATTTCTTTAATGCTGTGGAAAAAAACATTCGCAGTTAACTAGAGCGTGCCAAAAATCTTATTACACGTTTTATCTTTTAATTAACAATTTTGTTATTAAGTTGTAGATGATTATAGCTGATGAATTCTTCATCTTAATAATGTACTCATTCATATTTACACTTTTTTTGTCGAAGTTATTTCCGTGAGAACAATAAGCATTTCGCATTAGAGTCATGTAAAAAGAAAACGTCTTACAATTGAAAAGTGTAAATTTAAGTGAAAGCCTACTAATGGGTTTCCTTTTACTGTTTCGTGGGAAACGGAATCTATTCAAGTACAAAGTTATCTTTCTACAGTTTGCAGTTTAAGTTTAGCTATTTTTGAAAACAAATTATATTTATTTCACAGAATGGTTTTTCCAAGATGCATTTTAATAGTATAATTTCATGACCGAATGTCCCATTTTAAAATAATGTTTATTGTATAAAATCCATTACAACAACAAAAAATATACTTTAGTATTCAAGTGGCGTGGCGACGCTGGACGCATTGTGTGTAAAATATGAGCATAGTTACTTATAGCTTTTAAGTTACGGAAATTATCTTGATGTTTGATATACTGCCGGCCGCCGCAGTAAATATCTACGATTTCCGCATTCAGAGTTTATTTATGTGTATACGAAGCTATTGATATTTTGAATTGTGTCAATTTAGAAGTGGTTTAAGCTTATTATAATAAAGAAAACAAATTTAGATTTTCTTATTGCGAATGCATGCATGAAATTAAAAAAGTTATTTTTAATTTCCATTTATTGGTGTTATAAAAGACTTTGCAACTCTACCTCGTGCGTGCTTTTTTAAGTTCCCATTGGTGTACGGAGTTCCGGACTGCTGCCAACAACTCCACGTCTCGTCGCTCGTCCTCTGCCTCCTGCGCCGCGGTGGTCGGCCGCCCTGCGCCACGCCATGCCTCTAACTCCGCATCTGAATGTTTAGTAAGTATAATATCTAATACAGAACATGTTTTACGCAATAGGTATGACTGCATGTAACACAAAGTTTAAGTCGCGATCTACTGGCTGGTAAGAAGTTATACCATCACTTTTAAAATATGCCTTATGGTCGCATCAAATATCTTTTAAGTAATCAACGTTCTTAAGTAGTACTAAGTATTCAATTTAAAATTGTATGCAGATAAAGATATTTCTTAAAAATAATTGACCTACTTAAGGTGTGTTGCACGTCGTGCACCCTGACATAATTTAATAATCGCCCATTTTGCAATATTTTGTGAAATTATATAAGGGTTTTGTCAACGGTGTTGTTATATCACACACAAAAGACAAACAAGGCAAGAGAAAGTAACGGAACCAAAATGACAGATTTATGTATTGTGTAATATTGTGATTTAACATCCCATATACTATAAGTGACATAGGTTAGGTAAAAAATGGCCAATACCCATTTTTGTTAATCATGTCTCATGTTCCCACAAAATTATCCGCAATACCGCTGATAAAAGGTTTAATAATTTAAAAGCTTTGATTTACTTATGGTATACGGTGGTAAAAGTACCTGCGTAGTCCCTAAATACTTAGTTTGCCTCATTTATGTAATTAAAATTTGTCAAACTCAATTATAGTTACACTTTGTTTTTATTGAAAGAAATCGTTTGCTCAAATACAATTCTCATGTCCGACAAATCCATATAGTTTCTCAGTAAAAGTGAAAGAGCGTATAAAACATTGTGAATTACGGACATTGTGCTTTACTTTTGCTCAGACTGGGCGACCTAAATGTAGACAGGCGACTCCGGGTAGACGAGTGCAGTCTACTTTTTACTGCGACGAGTGACCTTGATCCATTGTGGGGCGGTATGCGAAGCCTGTAGCGGCCTACTATGGATGAAAGCAGGCCGCTCCCAATGATCAAGATGGTGGGAAACTAAATAACAACTTTATACTGGTATATAAGAGTACGAGATATATTCGTATGGTATTCTTTTTCTTAAGGTGTGCTCAATCTCACATCATGTTTCTTTTAGATTTTTAATAAAAAAAAATAAAACTGCTTTACTAGTTAGATACATACATCTAGCAATAACAAGCGATGTGGTAAACAGCAGCAGGGCGAGCGAGCGCCAGACTTGCGTCGCCATCCATACGGCCCGGCATTCACGATCGCCTGCAACAAAAACATTATTCTATTTTACTGTAATAGAAACATTAACTATGAATTTTGGTCATGCTATCAGGTAATAGCCAAAATTACTTATATATATAAATTAAACTCGTAGTGGGAAGCCGGCTATACAGTCGGTTATTTCCCAGTACTTCAAACAAGACACGTAAATCAAAAGTAAACGTAATTTATTTACCACACTTCAATAGGTACTTCCGCACGAGTTGCTTTCACGCATATAAAATAACAATTTCAAATTAAAACTAAAAATCATAAAATAAATATAATATATAAATGAAACTAAAAAACATATTTCTAACTAATCCAAATAAAAATAAAAGTTGTAATTTTTTTTGTAAAATAATTAAGTGACAACCAAGTGACAAAGTATGACAATAAAGCATATTTTGAATTTTGACAATCGAATGCTCGGTTTGGCGCGCTGCCGACCCTCCGGATGTCTTTTATTCTCCAAACCAGCTCCGGCAATCCCATGCATTTTTTTTGTATCACCTTATAAATATATTTTATGGAGGGTTATTTCGTTTATACTAATAAGCCTTTTGAATTCCTATATAATATTACACATAATAGTCGGTTTCTGTTGCTAAAACACTAAAATAAAAATATATTGTCTTTCCTCACGTTAAGATATGTTTTTTAATGTTATTTTCGGTATATTTCTCCTTCCAGGGCAAGTCAATTCCATAGTACCTTTTATAGGGTTAACGAAACGAGCTGGCATAATCGTACCGCCGCTCATATGTTATTAAATAAGCTAAAATAGAGAAAAAGAAAAATGTTATTATGTATGTTAAAAACGGAAATAACAATTAACTTTTGTATTCTGAACGATGAGACCTATCGAAAGGTTTTTTAATTAGACCACCGTGTTAGATATCATATTAAAATCTTAAACCTTTAATATACCTATAATTATACTTATAATAAAATTAATTCTAGCTACGAATTAATTATTACGTAAGGTAGCGTCTACAATGTAATAAAACAATACGGTCATATATTTTGTATAATTGTGTCATTTATCAAAATTAGTAACCATGATAATGTTTGGATAGGCTGTTGGTAATCTATTGCAGTATTTACAAGGTCGCGTTTTAAGGCCTTCCTTAATAAGTAGTTCTAGCCTTGTGACCACTTGTCCCGTGACATTAGAATTTGGCTATATGTGCAAGTTACATATTAATTAAAAATTCGCTATATGTATCAGTGATAAATAGTTTGGTTTTTGTAAATTTTAGATATACAATTCATAAAAAAATCGTTCGTTTTATTGCAAGCAATTTTGCAAACGCTCGTTAAATTTTAAAAACTAAATTCTGAGAAATACCTATTAAATTAGCATTTAATTAAGCTCTATTAGTTAGGTACAGATAATCGAGGTTAGCAAGTATTTAATTCACCGAATTATTTCTTAAATACCTAAGATGTTAATCATATATTTTACATTTTTTTATATCTTGTTAGACAATTGACACATTGCAAACATGAAAGTTATGTTATATGCCCGTCCATTCTGCATATCATTTAACCTGATACAACCTTATTAATTGCATTATGTTTTAGTACCTTATACCTTAAACGGACAAGGTATATTATGTATGAATGTGTACATAGTTTGATGATCTGTCATGGAACAAACATGTTATGATACTTGACAACATCATTAAAATCGAGTTTCCTCGTACCTAATTTAGTTCAAATGATCGCCTATTGTTTTATTCGTTGGCTAATTTTAGTTCTGCTATGCCGATATTTGCAATCTCAAACTTGTCTTTCTTATAATACTTATTTGATTAATCTTTTGTAAAGACAATGAATTGTTTTAAATAAGGTCGTGCCGTGCATATCAATAAACTCTATTTGTCAGTTTTCTTAAGAAAAGTATGGATACAAGAAATGTTTTCGTAATTAGTACTTTTGAGATACAGGAAAAAATTAAATTCAGTCGAACCTCTTTAAGCGAGACAAATATCAATCTAAGATATTATGTGGTTATGTAACCCTACCGATTGGGATACTCGTAGATGTCGTGACGTCTCCACCGCGCGGGTTTACGTATGCAGTCAAACTTGTTTAATTAAATTATTTAAGTTAAGTATATTGTTGTCTCATTCTAATTTTTGCATTCTTTGTAATCTGTTTTAATTTTAAATAACAATTGTAATATGATTAACTAGCGACCCGCCCCGGCGTCGCACGGGTGCAAATCGGTATAATGCTGATACTCAATAATGCAGCGATTGCAATGAAAGCGCTAAAAATGTGTTCATTTACGACATCATATTAAAAACCTCTACATTATCAGCGTTACTCTACTATATTATGAATGTATTATACAACCTTCCTTATGAATCACTCTATCTATGAAAAAAACGCATCAAAATCCGTTGCTTAGTTTTAAAGATTCAAGCATATATAGGGACAAACATAAAAAAGCGTATTGTTTTATATTATGTAAGGATAAAGAAAAGGATATTTAAACATTATACAAAGTATCAACAACATAATAATTGTTACTTTCATACAAAAACGTAGTAGTAAAATAAACAGACTTTGTATTCAATGCACAATTAACACAGATACAGTAGTATTTTAGAATTTATTTACGTTAAACTTGTTTCCATAATTTAGTTTACGCGTTTACGTAGGTAAACTATCGACAATCTGAACACTTTTAACATAATTTGTGTCTATTGTTTGTTCATGGAAATATGTATGATAAATGATACCTTTCACGTAGAAATAAAGAGATAACTGTTTAGTTAATACTTCTGCATAGTAAAGTAGTTAATAAATATGATCCAATTCAATTTTGCACGATGTGTTATACTGGAACATTTTTGTAGCTTATGTTAATTGTAGTTTAAGCCAATTTACATACAAATGAAGGGCATCAAACAAAGCAAATGGCGTGTTATTCTTTTAAATCTTTATAAACAAGAAAACATACTAGTATTCTGCGTTAAATGCCAAGTAAGCAAGTACCTCCTTATTTACTTATTGTAGGATATTTATAAAAACTTATATGCGCGAAATTCCTATCTACTAGTGTGTGTCTTGACTATGTAGTTAGTGGAAAGTTTTCAGATTATAAGTAAAATTGTATCATGTTTATAAATTTCTCCTTCACTTGCTTTCATTAGAAATTTCTTATTGCAGTATTATACAGGTGTTATATGATATCAACGTCCGTCTGATGAAACTTATCTGTTGGCTGTTGGCTGGTGTCTGCTCAGGCGAGACGCGGTCGCTGCCGACCCACTTGTTACGGTTATGCTTCTACCATTTTTACTGGATCAATGACACCACGTGTGTAAAATCACAATTGTATTTAGTGCCGTGGTAACCTTTGATAGAATTCGAAGTTAGATTTCTTTGGTGTAAAGTTAAGGCTTACAGGTTTACATTTTATGTATAAATTCCGATAGTATTTAAGTAGTTGAAATTTAAAATATGTATGTTGTAAAGATTGATGTGTGATTCCAACTAATGATGTTGTCGGACACAATGAAAAAATAGCATTACTAAAATAACATAATGTTAGTACTCTGCACAATTATTTAATGATGTTGTATTGTTGATTCATTCGAATATTTCGTAAATCAAAATGTAACAGAATGTATTATGATATCAGATAGGCAGTTCCATTATAATAACAATACTAATTTGTTTTTAATAATACAATAAAGATTGTTATCTCTTTACGACATCATACACAATTGACAAAAACCCACGTAAGCGATTACCGCAATTTGTTACGCTGTTTAGAGCGTAATGTTGACTTTGACATTGAATCACAATTGTTCTAAACTTCTCCTATGCGGCAGGAAGATACAGTTGACGTAACTGTTGGTTAATATTCATCAACCCTTAGCATAGCTCAGAAAATAATAATAATAAGGGGCGTGCCTTCAACGCATTCTTGCCCATTTCGGCCACACAATGCGCAGAGGAGAGGACAGCATAGAGAAGCTCATTGTGATAGGGAACACCGAGGGCAAGAGACCACGCGGCCGCTCGCCGACCAGATGGAGCGACCAGGTAAAAGGTCGTCGTGTAATTTTTACGCAGTCGTGGGAGACGCGCTGGACCGAGGTCGGTGGAAACAATACATCCACTCCAGAACCAACCCTGATGCTGACCACGATCTTCTGACATTAAGGACCGACCAGAGAGAGAGAGAGAAGGGGCGTTAAATTAGAAATTACGACATAAACTTGAATTTATTTATATTAAAGAAAGATGACAAGACATATCAGTTTACTTTGTTCCATCTTTGTTTCGAGTAACAACATCAGGTAGAGTTCTGTTTCCATACCGGAAGATATTACTCGAGTCTAACCGGACGTGTAAAGAAAGAACAGTTACTTTGCCCGCTGTTTTACTTCCGTGACGTTACGTCGCAAACTAATGACAAGTTTTGTTCTAAATATTGTTGACATAGATAATAATTCTACAATATTTTAATATTAAATATTTAAATTAATATTAAATATTTAAATCAATTCATAATATTCTAGGGTCAGTCATAGTAAACCATAATTGGCAGTCGAGGGTTACCACCATATCTATTTTCTAACGCATCTGTAGAAATCATATAAACCCCAGAACCTCCTTGACAAATAAATTAAACCATATGTCGAACATATGTTTCGACGGAAACTCTCGGTTAAAGCAAATAAAGTAATTACATACCCGTATTAAGATGTGAAATTATGTCGGTATTTATGTCTATGACAGACACAAGTTTACCGTGACCTAAAAATATAATTGCTTCGAACTTAATCGTTATTTATATCTTTGGAACCAATCGTTCATAATATCGATACGATTTTATTTCATAGCGGTAACCTGACGAGGGGTCAATATAAATAACTATGTATCAGAAAATGCATTTAACTAGCGGTATATGAATTACTAGTTAGTTACTTAGTTACTGATTCGCCTCGGTCATACAAATAACAGAAGTTATACAAGTAGCACTAGGATTTTTTTCCTATGTAACATTACCGTGAAATAATGTAACACTTAGGTATACCACATATTGTGGACTCAGGTGTTTCGACACTGTCCTCTATAAATAAATGGGCTATAATACGTAGTATTTTTTGCCTATTTGATTTTCGCCATTTTAGCGTCGGTGGTAATGGTTGGTAGCGGTCGTTTGGATGTAATCATTTACATCATCAGGAAGCCGAAGTAAAAGGTGACATTTAAAAGAAATCGCTAATCCTTTTGGAGAGATCAGTGGTGTGTTGTCATTATTTCTCAATCAAAGTCTGCGTTATAATTTTATCTTGTTTAATAATAGAGTGGAGAATAGTTATGTCTTAAATTGATTAATAACTTTGAATAAGATTATATATTTTTATTAAGAACATTGTTGCGTCTATACTCAATAAAAACTTCATCTGAACAAAGACATTGTTTTTTGTAACTCTTATACAAAAAACATTAACGTTATACTTTGATATGTAGATTTAAATATTATCTAAAGAAGCGTAAACTTCCGTCTCCGTTTCCTTTATTTTCCACAATGTAAGTATTTAATAATTACAAAGATTGCTACTTTCTAATTATAAATATTATACATTTAGATATTACAAGTTACAATTACCACATAGTTAGTTAATTAACCTACAAATTCATGATGACACTATCCTTATTTATATAAAGCCTCTACATTTTGTACCTAAAATACATACAAAAATTACACAAGGGCCATTTACCGTAGAGATTACGGTTTTTTTTGTTTACGTGTTTCGGCAGTGTAAATGTACGGTTATTTATATTTGCAAATCATACCGTACCGACACCGTAGTCACGACAATGAAGCTTAACTTTATATTAAGTGGCGCAGATTGTGTATAATGACGAAGTGATGCGAGAAGTGTACATAATGCTTTCTCTTCGGTTTATTGTCTGCGTTTCTATGTTCATAGCTTATAAAATACGTGAAAGTAAATCATTGACATTGAATAGAAATAACCGATGAAAAATATTTATGAATAACGAGAATCAAACGGTTTTGCGAATAAACAATATGTGAGGTCAATATTCATTTTGGGTCAATTTATAAGCGATTTCACGCACGTTTGTTAGTCGTATGGTGTATGATACCTACAACATAATTAAAAACAAAAGAGTTATAAATATTTATTCTAAAATTATTGAATCTATCCAATAAATAACCTTTATGTTCTTACCTTGTTGCAGCCTTATTTTTAATAATAATAATATCCCAAATAGTTTTTGTAATCACAAGTAAAATATACAAGTTATTACGACAAAATTTATTATTTCCAATTTATCAAATAATGTTAAAGACAAAATACAGCTCTTTTTGGCGTGACAAATAATGGGTAGGCGTGAAAGCAATTTAACCTATGACTATTGATATTTTACAAATTTTAATTTATACAATTTATTAAAACAAAATATTAATGTCGATTACTCTTGCACGATATACGAATATTAATGTTCAGGTCTACGATAATTATATCAGTTTATAGTTAATTTAAAAAGATTCCATCGATTTTAGAATTTCGAGGTGGCCGTGAGACTCTTAAGTTTTTGACTTTCACTTGCTCTGCAACGCATCCGTATGACCTCTAGATAAGGTTACCGTAATTTGATACGAATATTAATTTTACTTCTTATAACAACGTATTATTAAGTATGAAATTTCATATTTCAAATCAACGGAGACGACTCAATATTATAATAACGCTGAGAATCTCGTTATCTGATAATAATCAACAATTTTGGATTCCGCATACTTAAATAACATTAAAAATCCATATCTACTACTGTAAAAACATGTTTTCCTTTCAATGCAACATTCGTTAAACTTTAATCGTAACGTATGCGCATACATATTCTTACTTATTTGTATCAAAAATTCGTGCGTTATTACTGATAGCCCTACTTGTGTTTCGGTCAACGGGGGCCTCGTGGCCTCGGCAGGAGCGGAGTGAAAGCCGGCGCTGCACTTTGTTACCAAAGCCCGAGTGCACTGCCCACAGTTACGTCACACTCAGCTGTGCTGCTCGCCTGGTGTCTTGTATCTATAATTATCGAATACTGGCAGTTTCCGTAAACTAGGCTTATTATATTTAACCTTCATAGCAACAATAAGTGGCTAATTTCATTATAATAAAGTTATATTAACGGAAACTTTGGTGTATTTAAAGTTTAGATTAATATTCCATTAAATAATTAAGCCATTTTAAAGTTTTTTAAATAGATAAGCTACTTTCATTAAATAATTACATTCCATGAAATGAAGCTCAATTCAAAACATTGTAAATTTTTTCCGTTGCACAATAACGGCCTTATAAAAGACTTAAACGCGCGCGTGGGTGACTCTCATTGTTCCGTCTGTTACTAGCGTAAATGTCAATATGTATTTTTATTGTTATTATAACTTTACATAAATGTCTAGAATTAATAATATCTCACATTAAATGGTCCATATTTTAAAGTTGCAATCTTTAGTTTTTTAATTTCATTAATCAAAAGCACGTAAAGTCGAGATCCAGTACGATATTTTTAACTCTTAGTTATTTTGGGACTATAACGATTATCTAATTACCTTTAAATAATAATTTGCGTTAAGCAAGCGAAAAACTACATTGTCAAAAACATCAGAGTACGTCTGTCAATTTGACAGGCGTGCTAAACATGACCGACATGTTCAAGTTCAGGCTCGATATTTGACAGGATTTTATTTAAGTTGTGACTTGCGTATGAACTCGCGAATAGGCAAAAAATGCTATCAATATAAAATATAACTATGTAGGGTGACACGATGACCCGAAGTGGGCTTTGGTCTCCGACGAAAATTTCTCCAATCTTGGCGATCCCGCGCCATCCCAATCCCATATAAAATATACCAATACGTACCTGTATCTTGGACAGCCTTTCTTATTTTTGGTATAAAGTTGAATCCATCTTATCATACATTGAAAATAATTTGTTACAAAAGCTACTTATACGTAAAACTAATTTTATTATATTCTAAATTGGCTTCAAATATAAAGAGGCGTGCAAAATTCAAATACGGCTCCAGTAGAAAGCGTTGTTTGCTTCAATGCCGAAGTGGTCAGAAAGTTGTTTCGTAACATGTTGACGTAACGCAGACAACTCGATACTGACAAAAAATATCAAAGAACGAAGACTGGTGTTAAAACATTATCATAATTCCATGCAGTTAATTGAACTTGTTTCTGGAGAAGGAAAAAAACTGTATATTAATTTAATTTGCCGCTTCCTTGTAAATATATTCTTAGATAACTTTGTGATATAAATAATATTTTCGTGATATCGAAGCACTAATTGCAAAGACAATCACTATTGTTAAAACAAAATATTTTTCAGCCATTACCATTTGGTATAAACTAGGATATATAGACGTATCAATGCGATGTTTAGGGATCTTACTAGATTTCATCGGGTTCCCTATATTTCCAAAGTACCTACGGATATTAGTTATAAAAATACTTAGTTTTACAAAATTGCACGTCAATTCTTTTATTAATTGTATTTGTATTTCGAACTATTACGAAAATGCATGCAATATGCATTTAAATAATCTGTCTGGTAAAAGCTTAACAAAGTTTCAGTAATACGAGTAATTGAGCACAGTCAAAAGCACCCACGTGGTCGACAAGCGTATTAGTAAACAATAGTATTCATATGTTAAAATGCAATTAATATGCCGTTAGAGTGTACGTAACGTTGTTCAGTACATACCAGAAGCGCGACACGCCAACCGTTACACTACTGCTTGCAGACTTTCGTAAAGACAAAGCAATTGATAAATATATCACGTACGAGCCATTTCATCACTATCGGCGTTCATAGGTCGGTTGCAATTGTTTCACGTTGTGAATTCGAATGTAGAACTTTTTGCTGCAGAATTGCAATACCGTATTGCACACCCTTGCTACAAAACACATAAGAAAATGAATCCGTTCTAATATGTGCCGTGGGAGATAGTTTGTTCTTAGTCACAATAGGCATAAAAGTAGTTGTAGTGTGGATGTAGGTTAGTCATTTGTTTATCGTACGGTATTATCAAATTATTTCCTATTGTTGTAAATCTTACGCGCTGGAAATAATAAATATTGTTATTTATTTAATGCGTAATGTAGTAATGCTTTAATTATAACAGATTGTGAGATAATACGCTTTATTTCAAGCGTTAGATGCATCATTCATAAACGTAAATAGTTTATCAATAGTAAAGCTTATATAGACATACGTAATGTTTACTTTAATTGTCTTCTAACTTATTTTTTCAGGACTAACTGTCTGTTTAATGAAGAGTACATATTTGTACTATATTGCTCAGCGAAAGTTTTGTAATTGTTTATTTTATAATTTTACTTTTTAACATGTTACATACAAGCTGCTTAAAATATGAATTATAAATAATAAACTCAGAAGTTTCTAATGGCGTATAACTTTTACTAAGTACTTAATTGTGATTACATTAATTGTAATTACATAAACATTGTTAAATAGCTAACTCTGCTTAATTGTAATGATATTAATTAAAGTAACTTAGGTATAACTTAATGAACTTACACTTAAACGTTTTCCTGACACGACTTTTTAAATACAAAAACAATTGGTTCGTTCAGACTAGCCTTGATAAAAAGTTAACTTTCTATTAAACTTCACAAACACAACACTTGTATCAACTTCACACGATTGTCGATAAAAAGTCGTCGATTTTGTATCCTGTTACGATAGTGTTAAGGTTAAAAATTGAAAATTTTATTCATAAATACGCGCGCGACCGTCGGCGTCGTGCGGTAGACTGGTAGAGTGCGCCTGCGCATGGCACGGTGGAGAAACTCAAGAGAAAAGTGGCTTCCCACTGCGCGCCGCAGCTGCTAGTTACATCAGTACTCTTTTGTGCATCGCTTCTTAACAAAATGCCTTTTACCAAATTGTATAAATACTTCTTATAATTTTGTACGGAAAGATAAAACTATACCCGGACGTGAGGCATTGCTTGCGGATGTACATTTCCTGTTTTACAGTGTGTTTAGCTGGAGGAAATTAAAGTATTGCACTTAGTGTTTTAATACTGAATTTTAAATTAACAAATACATATCTCATTATTAAATAGACTCTATGTAGATAAGGCTAACGATTCAAGAAGTAATTGAAGAAATAAAAAGCTCACAATAGGGCACAATTCTCAAAAATTACAAGTGTAATGAAGATAGAGACTTTAACTACTTACATATTCAGTCAAAACTATTGAAACTAAGAAAGCGATTTTATTGCACGAAGCTTTTTTAAATCTCTATGTAAAAGACCCAGTCCATGTCGAGCGCATCTAACAATTCAATTCACTGTACCTGCCTCTACGAGTCATTAACAATTCTTTAAATATTACGAAAGTAGATATAAAAAACTATGGAAAACCAAACGTAAGCTCTAACAATGTTCCGGTAAAGTAACTGCATAGAAATACAATTTAACTATTTAATTTAGTGGGAAGTTTGTAAGTTACGTCACTACTTCCGTTCTCCGCTGCTCAGTACGTAACCACGTCTCCGCTGAGCTCCGACCGTGTTATACCTTTGAAACTGGGTAACGCTGCGGCCGTTTTGATTTTAGAGTATCCAGTATATACTTAATTTTGATTAATTTGAAGGACTGTTAGCCGCATGCCTTCCTCTGCTCTTACATCTAAAGCTACTCATTTCATATTCGGTATATTTGATTGCTTCATCCTTTTTAAAGCTATTATGCTACATTATTATTCTGACTTGTAAATAACTGATTATTTCCACTTAGTTTAATAGATAATTTCAATGTTATTATGTTAATTATAATTACAAAGATGATTTAGGAAAACCTTAAAATTCAAAAACTTTACAACTTGTATCAAGTATCAGCATTGCAAGCCACTTAGCCTATTCTACTTGCGTTGTTAAGTTATAATACGAAAGTTACTAATGTTGTATTTTATCATAAACCAGACACAGTCTCGGCGCGGCTGTAACGGCTTTGATATTATCTTATAAAACAATTTAATTAACATATCTTGACACACATTCCTTTCTTCTACAGAACATTATGATTGTTAGTATAGTCAGTAGAGGATTTTGTAATTTGTGTTTATTTTTATTACCTTATCCCATAGTTTAAAATGTTGGTTTGTCTTATGATGTGTACTTGACCGACTGTTTCTGTCTACAACTACACAACGAAAAGCTTTTAAAACCTTTTTTTGGCTGTCGCGAAGTCGTCGCGGTAAGAAATGTGAGGTCAAGAGTTATGCCAATGTTTAAACATTAATTAGATTGAAAATGAGATAAATATTGTCACGATTTTTTATTAGATACTAATGCCTAATGCATCATTTAATGAGAACGTTTGGACCAAAAGCTCGATTTGATGGTACATTAAAATTAAGTGCAGCATGTGTTTATGTTGCGGTGCTAAGTGACGTACATAGTTAGCAGTTTGCATCATTGCACAAAATACTTTCACCGCCTCGTGTCTAACGCGCGAATAAGTACAACCATGACGAGCACAGTATTACGTAGCACTTTAAGTGATAATTGGTGTTAGTCTCTGAAACAAGGAAAACTATGTTAAAGAGTTACGATAATATTGTATATTAATTGCTGAATGGAATTTGGCTAGAGGGGAAAGTAAATTGCGGAGGGCTTCCCGAATACAGACAGTCTTGCTTTGTACCTACATAAAGTAAAAAATAAAGTAACCCAAATCGCTGTTGAAATATGTTAATTATAAGAAATTTCTATAAATTACAAAATGTGAAATGAAGCCGTAAAGAAGTTTTAACAAGAAATTTTATTTAAAACATTGCCTTCGCTGTTTTAGATTTAGGTCAGCCTTTTAGAAAAGCGCCAAAATACTGTTTTTATTGTAGAAAGAACGCTTATACCTACTTCGCATGTTAAGGGATTACAAAAGACTGAAGCGTTTCTTAACAATATGGACAGCGAGCAAGAAGAAATCTGGTGACATGCTTATTAAGAACGCATTATGTAACCCACGCAACACAGCTAAATAAGTTTCCTACTTAACTACAATGTCTCACTGAAGGCGTTTAAAATGTGGGTCGTTAGTTGCAGAAATCCGCGTAGGCGAAAGTATTCCAAATATTTATGCACCAGGGCATCGTGTCAACCGGATTTCCTTCAGTCATTTTAACGAAGCACTAAATTGTTATTTTTTCCCACATGGACTACATTGCTAATGATTAAATTATATATAACCTTAGAAATATTTTAATTGTGATAAGATATTTAAATTATTTTTCTGCAATTCGCCAGGGAAAAATTAAAATGGGCGGATTTACGACTTAATGGTGACCATTATGATTTTTAACGCCATCTCTCGACAGATAAAGTTTGTACATTAAAAAATAGATGGCGCTAAAAATATTTTTTGAAATGGTGCATCTTATTGTCTAAAAATAACACTAGAGTTCGTTCGGAGCGCTATATTTAGTCTAAAGACATTTGACAAAAAAGATGGCAGCGATTGCCGACTGCCGTCCTTAGAATTTATTGCGAAAATGGCGCATTATGTGATATTTTCACATAATTTATTAATTATAAGTGAAAATTTGTGTAGTGCTGCTT
Organism: Papilio dardanus tibullus; assembly: GCA_013186455.1. Lineage (NCBI taxonomy): Eukaryota > Metazoa > Arthropoda > Insecta > Lepidoptera > Papilionidae > Papilio > Papilio dardanus. The sequence continues at coordinate 624,828 of QDHC01003632.1, read as the reverse complement.
TGTGATAGTGTTTTTATTTACATGATTGACAGTGTTCTCGTGTGTAAACAGGACTTCAACTTTCTTCTGGATATTGGATTACACATAAAATAAAGGTATTTTAGTTCCTCCTACGCATAAAATATTATTTGACTGTAATGATACCTGATACATTTAAAATCGATAAGTTTGTTGTTAATACCCAGGATTATAGGACCATTACATAAGAATAAATTCAATGGGTATGGTGCTGGTCAGCTGCTTTGGTGAATTTCGGATTCCGTGATATTCTAATACGTGCCGTATGCGGTGTATAAAAGTCATGGGCGCTTGAGTTATTGGTGCTGCGAGCCCGAGCTTACATGACATCAGTGCAGGCATTACCATACCAACTGCTGTAAACATTTAGCTTGGTGATTCACCGTGCGCTCATTTGTAGATATCGAAAATTAGATTTTTTTAACAGTTGCACACGCACACAATGTTTTACTCAAATAATACAGGAACTATTTGTTTTAATAGATAATACATAAAAACATTAATTTAATGGGCATTTATTGGTATTGAATAATTTTCTAATAATAATAAAAACATATTTATGAAAACTATAAATTAATAAAAACATATTTCCACAATATATTATTAAAAAAAGTAGCTAACAAGGCTTTTTAGATTGTTTTTTTTGTGTACCGTTCTAAAATTATCATAAAAACTAGGTCTGCAGTTTTTCTCCGTAACATCTCAAAAGTGTAGACACGGCTGTAGTGACATAGATGTATAATTAGGTCAAGTTGATCTAGTACACTTGATTATAAAATAAAAATTAAAATGTACAATAAGTATTTGTTCAATAGAAAAGGAGATTCTTTGGACTTAAGTCCTCTATCACGGTTGAAATGCTAATTAGATTATGATTAAAAAATACAAATATTAACAAAAAAATTACAGGATGTTTTAATCATTATAAATTACCTTATGCTGCTATTTAAAAAATATTGAAAAAATATGACAAAGTTTGCAGTTTTCATTGTGTTTCGGTTACTGTAAACGGTTGATTTGCTAATTTCATTATATTAATAATTAAATTTAATTGATACATTTTTTACTAGTAAGTGTATTTATTGTTTTATGCATAATTAAAATAACATAAGATAGTAATTATTTATATATAAAATAATGTTCATAATGTTAACAAAGAACATATTTTAAAAGTAATTTTGCATTGTTTTTTTTCAAATGTTATTCATTCTTAGATGTACATTAGCAAATTTTACATTATTCGTTTAGTATGTAGTTAAAAAGAATTTTGTGTACCTATTACATTCTTATTGGAAATATGAAGTGAATTATGTAAACATTCTACAGCTGGCATTTTAAGTTGTTACCTTTTTACATATACTGCTATACTAAACAGTGGTGCGACAGTATAACTACTTTTGAATCTTTAAAATCAATTTACGGTTCAGTAACAACTAATAACAATCTTAATAATTTAATTGTTCATGCTAATCATCTTTCTTTTTTTAATGTTAGTTTACGTTGCCAAATTTCTGTACAAAACATATAGGCCTTTTTACTCTTTGAACAAACAAACAAATATTGTACAAAAAGTGGTTAGTAAAAGTGTGCCTGTATTAGATATCCACAGTTAGAACTCATCTTTTGATATATTAGTGTAATATATATTTTTTTATACTTGAATGTTATTTCTATACTAATAGAATTACAGTCATAACAAGATATGTTTAAGGAGGAATATTATAATAACAAAAGATAAACTAGTCTATGAGCATGTTTTGATTTAAATCTCTCATTATGCTGTGTATACTGTACATTTTCAATTACACAGGCTTCATACATTATATTTGAATACCTTTATATACTACAAACACTCACATATAGCCCATGGGCTCGATAACCCTTCTTTTAAACCATGTTCTGATGTAAGTGAGGTGTTTGATAAAACTGTGTGAAATTTCTTGCATTTTCCTTGCTAACCAATGACAGAGTCCATTATTCAATCTTTGCATTTGTAATTTTAAAGGTAAAGAGTTAAGAATGAAGTCGAATGCGTTTGAAAATACCGCTTCCTTTATTTCGCACGGCAGTGTCGAAGTGGCACAAGGAAGTTACGCAAAAGGGTTAAAGTCACGTTTATAATGACGCACGTCTGTGGAATTATAGCTGTTGAAGTAATCAGCTTCTGGACTGGTTGCCACAAATCTTAGTGAATGTCCCATAATCATGAAGAAAATGAACGTTCTGATTGTAAGATAAAAACCCGAAAGACACGTCAATAAAGTCGGGAAGAATAATAGCAATTGTAGTTACTCAATCTTACTCTAATACTGAAGTCATCCGGCTCGAAGGATCAAATAAGAATTTGTTACAAGGAATGACGGAATAAAATTACAATAAGTAACATTAGTAATAACAAACACAAAAATTAAAAAATAAAAAGGTAAAAAGCCTCTACCGTAAGTAACGGCAACACCTTTTTACGCCGCAACAATCATAATATTTTGAAAACTCTAGCAAAAGTTTAATTGATTGCATTAGATAACAGCGTGCAATGCATTCTAAAAGTTTGCATGAAACTATTGAACTATTCCTGATCATAAAAATGCGATTGGATAATTATTTTTAGAACTGATAGAAAAAGTTGGTACTAAATAAGTCGCCATTGCTTTGTTCTGTTGTCACGTATAAGTTAGGGTCATTGATTTCTAAATCCTTTTCGTTGTTACCGAATGTATTCTTGTGCCTCTGAAATAGGGTTCATTGTAACGGATACGTTTACCGTCTGGCTGGCTTAGTGTCGGCGTCCGCTAAACTGCGCTAAATTACACACTGTCGATAAAATGAATTACGAATAATGTTTATGCTTTTAATGGACAGTTTTTTATTGTTTTTTATTTGTCTAGCTTTGTTCAGATTATTCATTCGAAGCTGGATAAGATGAAAGGTATTAATTATGAAAGGTATTCGGCTTGCTGTTTAGAAACACTTTACTATAAGTTCGCCTTGATGTGGATTGAAAACTCTTACAACCAGATTATCTGCGCTTATAGCAATCGAGTTATATTACCGTAAGAATAGAAGCTCGCTTTTCCTTTAATATCACAGAATAATGCTAATAATAAAAGTTTTATGTCAATGAAATGAATGATCGCAATGTAATCGATAGCCTGCGACGAAGGTCTGGCAATCGCAATGCCATAAATATGATCTGATAAAGGCTCGCTATGAAATAGTTTCCTGTATTTTTATGACTTACCGCCGACGTAAACTCGATTAGATTTGCAATTAAAAGCGATTATTCAACCTACCTTGACTCGAATTTACTTTTACGCTTTTGTATCGAATGATATTTCTCTTGCATTTAACCAGATTCCTTCATTGTATATATATCAATTGGAGAAACAAAAGAAAACAACAATAAATTTCGATCTAATTGGAATAGAGCGAAGAATATTACCGTCCTTCAGCGTCAGACAATAATTACCTTTGACCTGTAATAATCCCTTGCTTTTGACATGTCTGTTCTTTCCTATCATACTGAATTTCTGCTTTCACTCGACCTCCCGTCGTTTTACCGTTGTTTAAGTCGTTGTTACCTAGAAATAGGTGTCAGGGCCGTGTTTAGTATTTAGCCGTTAGTCGTGTTTTGATTTTTTGAACGGTCTTTGTCTTCTTGGAAACTATTCTTTCATGATAATAGAGGAGAATAGTATATTCATTTATGTCAAAATTCAGATACAAAATGACTTTATTTGTGTATAATAGTAGATAACGGTCTTATCAACAGAAAGGAACCTTTTGTCAAGTGTTCTTGATAGAGACGACACAAAGACGATATTGTCGGAAGTATTCTTTTAATATTAATCGGCAATAGTTATTTTGAAATAAACATTAAATTTAAAAGGCAGACCATACAGAAACAAAGTTTTCCCGTTGTGTATATTTACTCAGAAATCCTTTGTATGATGAACAAGGAAAGGTTTAAAATATTAGGATGTTGTTAAAGTAAATAATAAATATTGAATGTTTGCGGTACGAAGTCAAATCTGTTTCGTGATTCACACAAGTTTGGACTATCCGTTTTTGAGTACGTTTTATTGCTCAAGCGAATTGCTTAGTAAATCCACTTTATAAGGAACGTGAAGAAACTGAACAGACACCGAATGCTATGCGAATAGCATTAGTCACGATCGGTATCAATTAATTGTTATTGCGCCTTATTTGAACGCGTTACACCCAAACTAAGGCAAATTGTAATGCCATTTGTTCACGATATATTCAATGTACAATAAGTGAGTTCGAGTAGACGTCTGACAGAATTTAGTATTACACCATTGATTCTGATTAGTTCTATCGAACTTGACAAATTCATGTTTGTCAATGCAAGTAGAATTGAGATGTAGTGCTTGTAGATGTACCTTTAGATCGTTTTAATATCAGTGATGATGAGGCAATTATTCTTGAACACTTGACCGAAACGGAGACTAACGTTCGTTCAATGACAGCGTGTTAGTAAGGATTAATTATTGTAAATATTTGTGCCCCTTGCTGTCGCTCTGGCCGGCGTCCAAGCTAAAGTGTTCTGTCGCCGAATTGATAGTACTGGTGACTGCGTCCAATGCCTCCTTGTATTTATTTAATTGTTCAACAACCAGTGGCGGGCGTTTCTTAAACTTTTTATAACGTGATTCGTTTACAAATTTACGACATAAAATTAGGAACATTTTCAACATAAATTTGAATTTTAAATTTACATGTTGAAGTTCTTGAACCCTATAAATTATCTGCATAGTAATATCCTTTGAATAGCAGCTATGAGTGTGTTGTGCTTATTTTGTTATTTTGGCACGTTCTTTGTAATGCTTTTGATTTTACCAATACGATTAGAAGAAGGGACCATTGATTAATTACGCATGGGTCCCGAAAGCGAGGGTTGTTAAGAATGTCTATACATCCTTAGGGGGATAAGGCTGATATAAATTTTGGTCTAAACGTGGCCTTAGTGTACGGGTTATAAAAGTTAGGATTCTGACTATTGTCTGTCGCGTTTAAAATTATAGATCTTTAATATTTCTTGTTGACCGTGTTACTCGACACCCACGATCATACGGGTTATAAATTCGCGCCGGTTGTATAAGCCAAAAGTTTATTTATGAGGTTTATCTAGTGAATATTTGAATTAACATTCACAAAATTTTACTTTGGCATACAATAATATAATGTTCTGAATATTCTGATAATGAATAAATGTGCAGTATGTACAAATAAAATGCACGTAGGACTACACAAGTATTTACAAATAATTCGTGGTTAATTTTAGTTGTCCTTGTTAAATGATTGTTTGTGGTCATATTCGAATGTTTTCAAAAATATAACGAAAGCTGTGTGGAAAATTGTGTAGAATAACTGAGCTTTCTCGTTTACTTTGTAAAGAAATGTCAAGATCAAAATACCTTTTGAGTCAAACGGAAACCAAAATGCTTATTTATGCCTCTATTATCAGGATTCAATTAACGTGAGTAACGCTCTCTTTAAAGCGTTATATAAATATGAATTAGGGCAAAATGCTCAGTTGAGTCAGCAGCATGGAATTATGTTCTATTTCTGGTACATCCATCGGTTCCGAGCTCTAGACTCTTTGCCAAATTATAAAGTTTTACGACAAAAATATATGCAGCAGCGCGGCGTACTGCGCTCTTGTTTATGCCGGTACCTTGTCGTCTGGAAAACGTCGTTATATTCTCTAATTGTTTATTCAAGAAGTTAAACTAATTTTAATGTTAAATATGAAGACATGTATGTTTCATGAGTGCTGATATCTTAGAATTTAGCATTTACTGCTAAAGAATAATATTTATAATAATTGTTAATGTTATGCTTTAGTTGAACAATTGGCGGTGATATCACTTAAAGAAGTCTAACTAAAGAAGTACCTATAACAGATAATCCTTTTTATTCGTTTTTATAGTTGTAACACGTTGATAAAGTAAAAAACACAAAACATTTTAATCAAGTTACCATTAAACTTTATAAAATTTCGCTACAATAACATTGGCTACGATAAAGGTAATTAAGTGATGATTGTGTTATTACATTAATTAATTAAGTTACACTTCATTTTACACCATCACTTAACAATTTACTTAATGTATATCGTCATGCAACTTGTTTTAACCATTACCTATGATTAACGACAATGACGACTTGAAAAAAACATTTCCCTTGGCTTTTTTGTTCATTATTTTGTTATTTCGTTGTGACAGTAATTAATTTCAGTGATTCAATACTACTTAAACTTTTACGGAAGTTATATTTAACAAAAGGAAAGTAATGGACTGGTTAAGTGTTGGACTATATCCGGTTCACACAACAAAAGGACTCTCTTATACTTCTTTAGTACTGCGCCCCGCTTCACATATCGGCAGTTCGTGCTCAAGTACAGTTAACCCAATTTGCTTACAAAGCATTATAGGAAGCATTGTCCTGTTTATTGAGTCTGCAAGCTGATACGAATCTATGTCACAAAACTAGTACGTGTTATTTTTTTTTCCGCAATTGTAATGTGTTACAGCTTTCTCCGGATCTCCTCATACTCTGATAACATTGATAGATTGTCTATCATATTAGTGTTTAATTGACTAGTGAAAACGCTTATTATTTGTTTTTTTTAGTTATTTGTCGTTTGACGATGATTAATCTAACCTTCTTTTACACAGTATACGAGTATTAATCCAGTTATAAATTTCGATTAGTTATAACTTAATTTATGGCACCTTGGACATAAACACTACTCTGAACGAAATTCGATTCACATACGGGCACTAATAATATATTCCCTTAGAGTTATACGATAGATAACAAAGCTTCTGTCTATTGAAATAGATTATAATATGATTTTTGTCGCCGATCGTAAAATGTTTAAGAGTATTTTATTTGTTTTTTATATCTTGCCGTCGTTGTAATAAAGTGTAAGGTGTTCTGAGAAGATGTTAGCGTGCGGTTACAATGTGTGTAGTCTATATGTCCACGTCAGTGGGAATCGTAGGCGAAGCAAGTGCGAATAGTTGATTGGAGGTTATTCAACTGGTGTGTGGACATAAATAGCGCGATCACTCGCGGCATCTCGCTGCAAGCGCCCAGCCAGCGCTATGATGACGCCCAGGGATGGACGTTCTGACTACTGTGTACAGCACCCAAGACAATTTGATACATGTGACTTCACTTGACTTTGACTCCTATCCATTCACCGTGTCAAATCTGTTCGTGCTCAAACTCCACTCGGTGAATGATATTAACGATAATAATACATATCATAAAAAAAAAACAAGCATAATTGAAACTCAGTTGCAACATCAAAGCTTATAAGGGCGCAAAGCTTCTATAAGTGGTTTCCCGGTTCGGTTAATATTTTTAGTAGTTACATAATATTATAGTTATGCCGATACCGACTCTGGTCTGCATTCACAATTTATGTAAGTAATAATAAAAACTAAAGCCTAAATCCAAAATTGTTCGGTTGTACATTAGTAATGAGGGGCTCGCCGGCGCACATCACTATTCGGGTCGTGCTTCCGGGATACGGACACGATTGGCTCACCACGGGATCGTTAAAAACGTACCCACACCCCCTCACCTTCCCTCGCCCCGTCCCACTAAGATACAGCCCGCAGGCCGATGGTTCCGTTCACATGTTACTGTTTATGGGCCATCCGGTCTCACCTGCGCCCACTTTACATTTAACCTACATATTTTAATTGCGTTTATATTACCCAGAATAGGAATTATTCTTGCACTAAAAAAGTTATTTTCTTTTCTTCTGATATTTGTTTGTTGGATCACTATTAGCAACTTGGCTTATCACGAAGTAGGTCTTTGTTAAACCTTGTCTTATTAACCTGTTCAAATTGAACCAAACAACGCCGGAAACGAAGAGTGTGTAATTTATAATCAGTAAATACAGTTTGCAGAAGCATTTTGTGTCTGAATCTTGGCAACTGCTATACATATAATTCAACACCTGTTTCGATGGTGTATAATAAAATCTTCTTGCTATTAACAATCATATTTATTATGAAACGCGTTAAAGTTAATAACAATCTAATAGAAATCGGCACATAATTTGGACAGGTTATTGGGGATATAGGAGTCTGGATTTGAACCATAACTTATACAAATTTTAGGTTAGAGAAAAGCTCGCGTGCCAAGATTTGTTTATTATATGTTTACCTGTCACATTACAGACATTCTTTCCTGATTGTTTGATCGTATGGCTAGATAATTTGATCTGTCACTACCATTACATTAAGATAACTACCTTTGGCGGCGCCAAATTTCTATACAGTATACATACTAAACAGACGTAGGGTTTTGTGTAACACGTGACGTTGGCATTTTCTATTAAAGATTTATACTTTGTGTCTTTATATTGCGATCGGCAGCGTGCCGGTGCCGGAGGGGAAGGCAAGGTGCGGGGCTGTGGGATGGATATTTATAGAGGCGCCGCGACGCCGGCCCCACACTATCCCGAGTGTTATTTGGCCGCTTGCGGTGTATTTTTCCCGGCGTGAGTGTTCGCATGACGCCAATGTCGTTGCGGCCCCGACACTACCGACCGATAAACATTGACACCTATGCACATGCTGCCCCAATTAGTGGTGCACGCATGAGGAAATTCCATACAAGGAAACTGACGGAAAAGTATGATATATTGTAACTACTACTATTGTATACCAAAGGACTATACTTTATAATCGCGTTATTGTTATATCATTTTGTTATTTTGACTTTTGCTGAAGCTAAGTGTCTATTTTCAGAGAGATAGTTTGACCATATGGAAACAACCAAAAACCTGATATCAACCAATCATGATTCAATGATTTTTGTTTAAGACATTGAACCCTAAATCTGTGACAACTAGTCACTGTAACCACTAGCGTACGTTTTGGATACTTGTGTCAAAAGAAATATGTTTATTTAAAGACCAGGAAGTACTGTTCATTTCTTTAGTGAATATTGTGTAACAGAAAGATTCTATTTTCCGCTCGACTGAGCCTGTCGGGTATATCGAATTAGATCTGCCATTGTTTTGCATTCAATGTCAAATATCTTAAGAAGTTTTTATTAGTTTGTAACGAAATTGTTAAAACTTTTCAAATCTCAAATCTTAGTTAACATGAAATGTATTATATTTTATACCTTCATTGTTTAATGTTTGAGCCTTGAATACATATTATAATTTAATTATATATATAATCACAATAAAATGATGTTTACTTGTAGACAATAAGCGCGTAGGCGGCTGCGATTTTATTTGATCCTATAATTCGTATCTGGAAGTATCTACAATCAAGTATAAACTTATTTTCTAACCGTGCAAGATTTTGAATTAGTCATATTACGTGTTTAATGTTAAAGTGGTTAATTAAATCAAATATTTGCTTCAATATGTCTGATAACATGTTATTCATATTTACTTTTCGTACCTTTGTCTAGATACATTCCATAAATTTCTTACACCATTTATTGTATAAGGATCTTTGTCTCACATTTGTTATTGCATGTTGATTCAGTTGTCTTGTCTTGTCTCCTGCAACCATATAAGATAAACTTTATACGTGTATTGCTGTTTGCAGTTGACGCCAATGTATTTGATTTATATTATGTTAGGTCCTGCAATTGTAGGTTGTGTATCAACTCGGAAAGAGTATTAGAATCAGGAATTATTTCAGTATCAACTGGTAAAAATGATTTAACCAATTTTAAAAATAACATCATCTCTAGGAAGCTCAATAAATTTTGTCTATGATCAAAAACTTTTAATTTTTTATTTTATGTTTTGTTGCGCGCGGCAGTGACGAACGTTAAATATTGCGTGCCCACAAAATGTCAGTTGCTGTATAAATCATTACATTACGCGTGCTCAATACGTGTACTTGTGTTGGTTGATTTTCAGTCCGGTCCAGATCGGATCTATTTAAAAGTTCCATTGGATTATGACAACCAACACACAGTGTGAGCTTATACTGCATCTCATCTTAGTGGCAACATCAAATTGAGATCAGATTTTAGAATTTAGATCGATTTAATGGATCGATCGAACGATAGTATTTTACTAACTACTATGCCAGTAACACAATACAGTTTGCAGTTAAATCGATATGACGTAGAAAATGCACCAACTATTCATATTATGTCTTCGACAAAAGAATATTCATATTTTCTAATGATGTTTAATGACGTAATTATTGCAATTGAATAAATGTTTTAATTAAGTTTTCTGAATGAGAAGTCTGCAATCCGAGTATAATTCATTAACGGAACATCTACTGTCCGCTACTAATCGATTGAATGAAACCGCTGTTCTCACGCTTAGGAAATACGTTATATTTATTTTAATAGATATTCTTTCATAAAATATCTCGGAGCAGATTTTTTGTTTATATTTTTAATATTTAAAACATACAATTGATTAAAACATTTAGAAACAGTGAATAATTTAACCTAAAAGTAAACAATGTTCGAATTTGCAATACAACGGTGCAAATCTTGAGCGATCCAATTCTGTTTTATAGGTTTATCGTTCCAATTAGTTTAACAAACTTAATTAGGTTTGGTTTTACGCTCGCTCCAGTTACGTTCAATGAAGGTGTAACTAGAATAGTGTATTCAATTTATTACTTCAATTCTGTCTTTAATTATAGTAATTAACTGAATAACAAATAAAATGAAATTCGTATCAATAATGTGGGAAAACCACACGCTATTCAGAACAAAAATCTTTCAACGACACTCAAATTAGCGATTTTAATAAACAACTGTGTTCAGTCGGTCTGTCTATAAAATGGTAACATAGGTAACTATTATGTAATATTTTGTTTACTACTAGATGAAGATTTAGATGGAAGCCATAGATTATAACATCCAATTCTTTGTCGGTCGTAAACAACAAGGTTGTAGTCATGATAGATCGATAGCTATCGTATTTGGTACCTGGAGGTATGGAATTTGGTTTTAATTTAAATTTAATAAGCTATGCGGTACTGTCTACTATCACTACTTTTAAAAGTACTACCATGATCTTGGAATCTCATGTGCCAATAATGAATTAAATGTAGAGAAATTGAGTTTAGATGTACAGTACGGGACAATGGGGGTTTTTTAATCCTTATGTGCATTTCTAACTGATTTAGTTAGGCGGCGGGTAAAAGCTACTGGTTTATATTTTCACTCTACTTTCGATTAGGAAGCCCTCGTCGTGAGTCACGCGTCCGTTGGGAGAAACTGTATTCTTAGTTTTTTTGAACGTATCTCTTTCATCATCTGTACGCGCGCCGCTGTCTACCGATGATCATTCTCTAAATAGCTACTTATGAAAAATTTGCCTAGTCACTTCGCACTCATAGTGTACCTCCAGCTGTTGTGAAAACTACTCGAATTGTTATTAGGAGTGCTTATGTTTGGCACGCGATTGTCGTTGTATCCGAGCTTTTTCCCAAACAGGCTGGACTGTGATGTGTTTTCCAGGCATGTTGGTATTTGCTTATTTTAAATTATTACAATGAAATCTGGCAGATAAATAAACCTCTGCAGAAATTGATACAGGATATACTAGACCAAAAATGTAGGTTTTTCGGTATTCTCTTTTTTATAAATAACGTATTCGAAGCATCGTTAATACAAATTACGATGTACCTGTTTTTTTTAGGTCATTGAATAGAATGTGAAAAGATTTCTTAAGACATTAGCTTACTTCGTGACGTGCGTACGTAAAGTGTTGGTTATCTAGGTCAGGCGAGACTGCGTGGATTGAAATGGGTCGCAATCACTTTACAACACCTCTTCTCTAGTGAACACAATGTATTCTATCTATTTGAATACAAGGTGAAATCAATGCGACACTTCGATGATTGAATGCTCTAAACGCTGCCAGGATTTACGAATATTCCACCGCTTTTCGAAAGTTAACTCAAACTAAAAAGAAATTCTGAAGCTTGAGATAGTGATATTTTTCTAGCTAGATAGTTAACAGTAGATATTGATGGATAGCGGTAATCATATGACATCCGATGATCAGCTTGCAGAAGCAGCAAGAATGAAAAAAAAGCGTGAAGACTGATAGACACTCAATATGTCAGTGTTTTTTCCCCGTCTGTTATATGTTATGCACGTTGTTTTAGTGTGTGCTTTCGAATTCAGTAGGTGTCTCCGGCAGCAGGCGGCCGGTGTCGACAGATTCATGTCTTCCGCCTACTCGCACATCTCATTAGTTACTTTTTTATCACTCTTTACTTATTGTAAAGGTGAAACTCCAATGTTTTTGTACAGAACAATCCTCGCACTCAGTATAAATAAAATTTTCTTACTCATCACACTAATATAGCTGGTGAAAGATAAAAAAAAAACAATAAGTGCAGTTGCAGCATACTCCGGGGAAGAAAATAATCTAATTATACAGTTGGTCATAAGGCAATAAGGAAGGAAAAAGTAGTCGAATTTAATTATTTACTCTTTTATTCATACGCTTAGTTTTCCTTCATTCTTGATTAGTTTATAATTGTGCTGAGTAATCAGTTCTTAGTAACAGAATCTCAGTTATTTCTTGAAAGCGAAGAGTTTGCATCATCGGTGAGATCGCGGTACGCAAGACACACTATACGTGTCCGGATATTTTCGTCAATGTAACGAAACTGTAGGTGGCTTTATGATACTACTGGTGAATTAGCGTACACTAAATTGAATCATAAGTTGTACCAATTTAGGACCATTATTTAATGGCGGAGGAACCAAAATATGAAACGCACATTCGTACTTTTGATTTTTAAATTATTTGTTGTTTCTAACCTGTTTTTGCTACTTTATCAATGGTTAGAAAATATTCGTAGTTATGAGTGTTGAAACTAAACAGACCTTTATTAAACAGCGTCTGCTTTATTTTTCTTATCGTTTCTTACAAATGCTGCACTGTTTCCAACAATAGTATGACGCAGCGTCACTTTCGCCCCGGCCATGCGAAAGCGGCAGCACATTGTGTACGTGCTCTGAACTGTCAAGCAGGAGTCACGGATGGTGGCGCCCGCGGCCTGCCGACACTGTAGGGTTACCATGAATTTAGGGTAGACATACGTGACTCAAACTTATTTTAATAGCGAAAATCAACCCTATAATTGGCTTAAGGGTATTACACATCCTTTAGAAAAAAGGGAATTCCTACTAAGGCTGAGTTGATTCGATTTTCTGTCGCAAATTGTTGTCGATAAGGTTTACTCACAGAACATTTAAAACATCTTAGTCCTATGAAATTCCTGATTGCAGAGATTTATAATAGTAAAAAATAAATACTTAGGTAAAGTTTATAAGTTTAGGGAAAGCATGGTAACATTAACTTTATCTTATTAACATTCAACAAGAGACATTGCAAATTAATGATGTCGCAGCTGGCGCGTGCTGCGAGCGGCGTGATGCGCGACAGATGCGACGCCCCAATATGCGGACACTAATCTAATTGATCAATTCAGCCCATATAACCTCACAATTGATCAAATCGTAACGTGTAATTGGTTAATAAAGTCTAGTTTTGTCAACATTTTGTTTCTGATCCTGATATTTTAGCTCCGAAAAGTTAATTCGTCATGATACCTTATTTTACTAAAGTACATTTCTTTTTCTTCTAGCCAAAATGGTGGTCGGAGAAGCGAAGCGTACCCAGCCGACCAACATCATGGACGGCATAGAGAATACCGGCGACGTCCGGCTCCATGACCACAGACTGCGTCTCAAACAGAGGTGAGTACTTTGCACTGCATTGCATAGTGATCGTTTCTGTATCTTAAGGAACGGGCAATTTTCCTTGTCTGTTAGATGCCTCTGATTTTGATGATCTAAAAAAAATATCAATTTAGCCTATGATTTTTTTTAAGGAAGAAATCTTTTATTTCCGTGTAAACAATAAATATATGTATATAATATAAAGAATATGGGGATGAAAATGTTAACGTAGATGCTATAAAATGTAATTATTACTAAAAACGTGACCAATATTAAAATCTCCTAACACATATCATTATAGTCATGGTCAAATTAGAGTCTTAGTTATAGATTGGGCACCTTGGAAGCCCACTGGCGTAAAGGTTAACGGTGACGTCACACGGCCGTCATGTGCGAGCTTTCTGTTGCTAGAATGTAAATATCGAGCGTAGGTTTAGAGAACACTCGTTTTAACTACATTATTTTTCCGATTTTTAACACTGCATTTTATGACGAAAATATTTCTAGTCCCTAATCTACAAATATTGGGAACGAAAGAGAAGAGATTAAGAACTATCACGCGCCACCAAAATTTCTACGTCTGTTTAGAAATTCTGCCAATTTTTTATGTACAGAAACAAAAAGAGCAGACAATAATCAAGTTTCTGGTGCCAACAGCAATTAGTTTTAAACTTACATTTAGTTTTTATTTTGTACAAAAACAAAAAGAAATAAGAAAGTTTTTGCTTGGAGTTGGAAACTAGTTTGCGGCGTAATACTGATTGCTGATTGCTTTGTATCATTTTACAATGATAAAAGTTATTTAACGTAGACAACCTGACAGAAAATGTTACTAATATTTTTTGGCAGATAACATGACCGTGGTATTTATTCGTTAACTTGTATAATATTTCCTATTAGGTACAAGTTCGCATTTTGTGGTATTGTAATTATTTATTAGATCTTTCAATGGTTTAAGGGAATGCAACGGTGCCAAATACGTAGTAACGGAAAGATTATTTGTAGGATGCAAGTACATATTTAAATGTAACTACACAGATGGTGATGATACTACTTTTGACATTATCTATTTACTTATATCAATATTATTTTAAAGTTCACTTTAGCACCGAACTGACAATTAAATAACAAATATGCAATGCGTAAGCGCGGTTACACGCGGACGTATTTACATTGTTGAATGTTGTATGCTACCGTAGTATGCAGCATTGACACCAAATTATCACATAAACGCCACCGGCGCGGCGGCGGCGCTGCGGCCGCTGGCTCGCGTGCTGCACGCTCGTTAATCCCGGCTACGTGTGAGACAACGGTGTTTAATTACCAACTGTCTTGTATAAACGTATTGCATATCGTTTATACTTGTCAACTTATAATTTTCTCCTTGTTAACTTTTTTCTTTATTAGAATGTTACATGGCCATTATGTTCTCGTGTCCGCTTTTTCAACGGCTGGTTTTGTTATTTGAGGAATCTGTCTAAAGATACTTTTATACCAAAACAAGCAGTATCTACTTAGGCCTATATAGATAAGCGGAGATAGGAGCAAAATAATAATGAAAAGTATTTATTTTAGATTCGATATAGTTAGAAAATTAGGACAAGGCACATACGGTAAGGTGCAGCTGGGTATAAACAAGAAGACGGGTCAGGAGGTGGCCATCAAGACTATAAAGAAATGCAAGATAGAGTCGGAAGCTGACCTGGTGCGAATCCGGCGCGAGGTGCAGATAATGTCCTCAGTCAGGCACCCCAACATCGTGCATATATACGAAGGTAACCACTATTTCCTTACTGGTGCTAAGCATAACTTTAGCTTAATAGTATAAAATGCTAGTTTCCAGTTTCAAAACTAATAAGTACCTATCTAAAAAATATTTTTACCTTTTAGTATTTGAAAACAGCGAGAAGATGATTCTCGTGATGGAGTACTGTTCCGGTGGAGAACTGTACGACTACCTCAGCCAAAAGAAAGTATTAGAAGAGGAAGAAGCTAGGAGGTAAAGGAATCTATCACTCGTTTATCATCCTCCGTTTATCGCGAAAACATAAATCAAATCAATTTCGAACACGACTATATGTACGGAAACACCCACACATTATTTTAATTGTCGATCTTGAAGATTGTGTTGTATCAAGATTTAAAATTATTTTAATATCAATTCCACGAATATTCCGATTAGCCATCTGTTTCTAGAATTGTATCATTTCTCGTTCGATCTAAAGGACGTATTTTGTCCTCAATATATCAATATATTTATATATTCCATGTTTTTAGGTTGTTCCGTCAGATCGCTACAGCTGTTTACTACTGTCACATACACAAGATCTGCCACAGAGATTTAAAATTAGAAAATGTCTTACTGGACGACACTGGCAGTGCTAAGGTTAGTATATTCTACATTTTTTATTTCGTACGTTTACTTATCCTTTGGTATAGCAAAGAAAACAGTAAAAAATAACACTGAAGATTTGGTAACACATTTTAATTATAGCCATATAAAATATCACACGAACGCGGTAATACAAGTTTTATAATCCAAGCATACTTATTAATGTAGGTAAAGTAAACCTTTGAATAGATTATAAAATTATTTTACATAAGCAAATACTGTCCTATTGTTATAGTTATACATACAGTTGCTTCTTTCTCATATTTTCTACACCAAGAGACTCACAGTTTGAAAATCTTCAGTTATACTGCATTTTATTTAATTGTTGCTTTTTTCCGCAGATTGCAGACTTCGGTCTGTCGAACGTATTCAAAGAGACCTCGTTATTGTCTACATTTTGCGGTTCTCCGCTTTACGCCTCGCCCGAGATCGTTAAAGGAACGCCATACATCGGTCCAGAGGTAAATGTCGTAAAGTCTTGTCTACATGTAATAAAGAATACATTCACCGACGAAATATTAGTATAGACTAGCTGTTGTGTGCGACTTCGTCCGCGTGGAATGTTGCCTATGTTACTCGCGGATAATGTAGCTCCCTAATGGTAAAATAATTTTTGAAATCGGCCCAGTAGTTCTGGATTTATTTCATTACATACAAAAATTCAAAAATACGAAGTTTCTTTCTTTATAATATTAGTATAGATTGCAGAAATTTAATAACACTTATCGTATTATTGAAGTTCGCCTCGGTGTACCTGTATTTGCATAACTCAGTTGAAATGTTGATGTTTTTTTAGAAATAGTAGGCAGGGGTACTGACGAATATAGATTTAACAGCCGGTGTGGAATTTTAGGTCTTATTATAGCAATGTCTACCGACTGTATTATTAGAATTGAACGCATATGACTGACGGCATAATTAATACGGATTGTCCACGTATGAGGAATGTACTAATAATTTTCATGTTAGGTTTTAAAAGTAAAATAATGTTAAATATTTCTTTAGTAAAAAGGTTTAAGGTTTCAACCCATGATGGGCTCCATTTTCGGCAACTTTACAAATTGTCGTAGAGTATTATAGGTAGTTTGAATATAATGTATAAGTAGAGTAGTTGTATAATAGAAATGTTCGCCGTAGGTCGACTGCTGGTCGCTGGGCGTGCTGCTGTACACGCTGGTGTACGGCGCCATGCCCTTCGACGGATCCAACTTCAAGCGGCTCGTGCGACAGATCAGCAACGGCGATTATTATGAACCTAAGAACCCATCCAGTAAGTTTACTATTGGACTACTATATATGAATTATAATAAAAGTATAGCGTATGTTTTAAAACTTAAATATGAAGTAGGTATTCTAAAATTAAATATTTTTGTTTTTTCAGCCGCGTCCCCTCTTATCCGCGACATGCTCACGGTAGACCCGCTGAAGCGCGCAGACATTGCGTACATTTGTGATCATCCGTAAGTTACATCACCTTTAAAGGCGGCTACAGACGTCCAGTTTTTTAACTGTACAGTTAAAACTGACGTGCACAGATCAATTTGACCTGCACAGTCAAAGTCTACAGCTCTCAGTTTTGCCTACACGTCACGCACGACAGTTTTTACAAGGCAGTCAAAATTTGAGCGTTTGTACCCTGGTTAACTAATTTGTTCACTTTACAAATCTTTTTTTTATATAAACGTGAAAATGTGTGTATGTATGTAGGTGGGTGAACACTGGATGTCCGTCCTCGTGCCTGGAGCTGGCGCAGGCGCTGGCGGCGGAGACGCCGGTGCGGCTGGACCTGCTGCTGTCGCTCGCGCCCGCAGCCGCCTCGCACACCAACTCTGTAGTCGTGCCCACCCAGGTACTAACACATGTTACCCGCAAATTGTCAAATTATTCAAATTACTATCAAACTAATAGATATTCTAAACTAATCAAGTATAATTTAGCTTAATATATGGGTTCTTTTTCTGTAGGCTGAACTCGGTCCCGAGGAAAGTTGCACGGATCTGACCAGCTCGACGTCCATCCCTGTGGAGCCCAGCAACTCTGCCGAGAAGAGGATCCTAGAACTGGTCGCTGGTAAGTCACGTAACAAATTCAGTCAAACCGGGATAAGCGAGACATGGATAAGTGACAAACCTCTATAAGCGAAAAACTCGGATTACAGAGAAACCTCTAGAACGACTATAGTTAAAACTTATATAAAAAACCTATAAAAAGAAATTATTGTCGCTTTTGTTTTTGTTTTAATAGAATTGTTTTATTTTGATAATATAACGCAGAGGGCGGCGAGGACGCAATAAAGCCGTCCCCGACGCGCACCATCGTGTCTGCGGGCGACAACAAGCGCAAGCTGGAGCTCGCCATGTCCGCCAGCGGACTGCACAGGAAGAAAGAAAAGGTTGCCAGGTAACAAAATCATAGTATTCATTTAATCATTACTACAAAAAAGAATTTTTGGTTTTAAATTTGGTATTTTGTACAGCTGCGCGAGTGTGGCGCAGCTTCCGGCCGCGCTGCCAGAGGAAGGATTCTTGGACTCGCCGCCCGCTGACGAGGACTTCTCCACTGAGCCGGTGCGTACTGTGGTACTAGTTACGACATTTTAAAACAATTATCGCCAGGGGGGCTACCCAAAGTATTCTTCGATCGGCGATATCGCTGATGGAATCGACAAAAATGTATGAAACTGACAACGACTTTCGATAACATATGCTTGTCACGTGTGAGACATCAAACGTAATTGTCAGTTCCATACATTTTTGATGTTCGCTATCGAATCGCTTTGTAGTGTATGTACTTGGGGTAAATCTAAATTATACTAATATTGTAGCCGCAGCCGTGCCTTAAATCCTCTGCAACAATGACGATATCAGCCGCGCCGGTGGAGCTGGCCAAGGACGCCACGGTCGAAATAGTCAAGCAACCGCCCAAACAGGAGGAGGTGAACGACAAGCCCCGCCCTACCAAGCAGGTCACCTCCCCTAAAGTGGAGGAGAAATTACCTTTTGAGAAACAAGAAGAAATAAAGGTAAGGTGTAACTTTTTTGGTAATTTTGACCATTACACTTTTGGAAAATTATAAAAAACATTGCAGTCTTACGTTTGCTATAATATATTGTTAGCAGGTGGAGGAACAGAAGCCACCGTCAGTGGCGGCCACCGCCGACAAACTGACATCCTTGAGCCTGACGCAGCCGCCGGCCGCCGCGCCCGCACCCACCAAACCTAAGAAATTGTCTATTGGTATTGATATTTTAGTTTATTAATAAGATTTACTTATCAATCTAAAAATTCCCTGCGGAGCGTTAGGGACGTTAGTTCCCTCTGCATTTTTTACCGCATTTACCACGGGGAGTACTCTGAAGAATTGTTTGGAACAATTCCTGCCGCGGGGTTCCGTCATCGGTCGAGTCCACAGACCGCCAGTTTCTATCCGCACCACCTCGATGGCTGGCAATCCTCTACAGTGCGGTTTTGGCGTAACTTCCTGCCTCGCACAGCCGCACTGTGGAATGGTCTGTCCTCGGCGGTATTTCCAAACCGCTACGACTTAGGGTCCTTCAAGAAGCGAGCATTTCACCTCCTTAAAGGCCGGCAAGGCATCTGTGGTTCCTCTGGTATTGCAGATGTCCATAAGCGTCGTTGATCACCTCGGTGTTCCCGCTGCTCGTTTGCCCCCATTTCTTATAAAAAAAAACAACTTAGAGTTAATTGTAATTTTTTTTCAGGTGGACATGTAGGTAGTTTTAAAGAACAGTTCGAGAGACGCGCGTCGTTAACATCGGCTCCCGAGATAAAACGAAATGTTTCTAAGCCAGGTAAATTAATTAAATTATTACATTTTGCATGTTTCAATTCATTTTTTTATTTAATTTTTATTGTTACAGTTGTGTCTAAGATAGCTAAACCCAAAGCTCAAAGTGAGGACAGAGATCTGCCGGCCAAGTCCCCGGACAATGGCACTGTGCGCTTGCAGCAAATCGGCATAGAACCTACCCAGGTATATTTTTTTATAATATAGCTTAGCCATGTTTTTTATAAATAAAAAAAAATATTAGAGATTGGCCGAAACTACTTTTTCAATTTTGGCCGAAACCGAACTTTCGGCCTGGATCTCAGTTTCAGCTGAATTTTGGTCGAAACCGAAACTGGCCGAAATCGAAACTTTCGGTCGCTCTCTATTAAATATCTTTATTCGTTGCAGCCTCCTGTAGAGGAGATTCGTGAGGTGAGCCGCAGCGGCGTGAAGAAGACGGAGAGCGAGCCCATGCACAACACCTCGCAGGTCGACCCCAGCGTGCTGCTGCAGGACGCCAGGAGGTCGGTTACTTTCTGGTTACTCCCGCATGCTACTCCTTTGCCGCGGCGACTACGCGGCATCAACGCGTTGACGACAAGTGAACGGTTGAATAATAAGGATTCTTGTCTACATAGTGTTGGTCGTATTACAGAAGTCTTCAAAACTCGATGGCGAAGCTTGTGGAGGAGAAAGCGGGTGAGGAAAGCCGCAGACGCGCCGCTCGCGATATTATCTCATCCGCCATACGCACTGGTATGGAAATAATGCTTACAAATACCATCCCATATCATGTCTCATCTAGATATCGTTTCATTCATTGTAGTTTTTAGATAGAGTAGATAAAAGTACCTAACCCTTAATTTAAATCAGCACGATTATGTTTATGTGGTTCATTACTTAATTTGAACTGTGTATTTTGGCTAAGTTCAGAACCAAAATTCACTAAATTTGTACTATTTATGTGTAAAAATATTATAGTAAAATTGCATTAATACACATACTGTATGAAATAGTAGTTAATCTTTCAATATCCATTTCCATAATTTAAATCGCTTCTGCAGCTTTATAATAAGTGTAGCGCTTTGCATTATCATTTAACTGCAAGCGATAGGGCTTAGAACACTAACTAGGATCGTCTGCAGGCAAGCCTCCGATGCCGTACGGGCGGTCGTCGTCGGCGGGCGTCACGTCCCTGTCGTCCCCGCCCGGCACGCCCCCCGCCGCGCCGCCCACCGCGCCCGCCGCGCCCACCGGGCCCCGTCTGTACCGCACGGAGGCGCAGCACCGCGTCCCAGACCACAGAAACAGGTCCCTACAACTTTAATTATAAGTACTAATTAAGATTCTTTGTATTTTTGTATGATTGTGACTTGATATAATGTCTAGGGGCGTGTCCGTGGAGCGCATCATCCCTATCCACATGCCGGCGGAGGAGGGCACCGCGCCGCCCCGCCCCGCGCAGGTCATCGCCTCGCCCGTCACCTCGCCCGTCACGCCGCCCGTCGCTCCGCGCCAGCACACCCCGCTCAGGTACAATAGATACTATTATTTTTTCTTTTAGAATAGAATAGAATAAACGTTTTAATGATATATTTTTTTTTAAAGATAAGATTCACATTACGATATTACAACACTTTAGGTTCCTAAACCAGTAGGTTTGTATGAATGTTGGACATACTCTTTGGGTAGTTGGAATATTTTTGACAAATGCGTCTTAGACGTTTTGTTGAGTAGTTATTGTTTATGATAAGATGATGATGAGGTTGTTTGCGAGTATCCATGGTCATCCGTATACCAGGCGGCTGGCATCAACGGAGTCTCCGAGCAGCGAGGCGTGCAGCAGCCCCGGGGAGCCGATCAAGAAGTCTGCGCGCGAGTTCATCATCCCCATAGCGGTGGAGGGCAAGGGGTACGTGACGCCGCGCCAGCGCAGCCTCGAGCCCGACGCGCACGCCGCGCGCATCGCGCGCACGCACAAGCCGAGACGCATCAGGTACTATTACTTACCGATTGAACATAGGTACATAGTGTTCAATCTTTAAAATAATAAACCTATACTAATAGGTTCCTAAGTGACCAATCCCGGACTACGGATGCGACAATAATTAGTTACTAGATGGCAGCACATGATATGTAAAAATGTTGTAAAAGTGCGGATTGTTTTTTTTTTTTCGTTTTATAACAAAGCTTAAATTATTATATTTATTTGTTTTATAAATTACAGTAGTCTGGTCAGCGGAGGTGAATCTGAGGAGGAAGATGATAATCACATGCACAGGCTGAGGTATGTGAAGCTAGACTATTTTTGATATACATTAACTTTAAAAAACTACATTTATTATCATTTCAATTGTATAGGTCAACTCGCGCAGCGCGCGCTGAATCTGTGAGCTCTGGGGAAGAAGATGAAGAGGACGAGGGCTTCCACCTGCTGACCGCGGAGAATCTCTTCTCCACGCTATTGCACAGGGTAACTATAATTATCGAGCTAAATTAGGATTTATGCTTTCCCGTTTGTGTGTGCACAGCATACTGGTTTACTTTGTAGTTTAACATACACTTTGTTTAGTGTCTCGTCTGTTTTTTTAGTCGGAATACGTTCCAGCGTTGTCAATTGTATGAGGAAAACATTTCTTCACGGTTAAATCTATAACTTTTTTGATTATCAATTGTATCTTAATTTATGTCACGTTTAAGATTTTAAAACACGAAATACGCGTTATTTTTATTCAATTTTTTGACGTCTGTGTGTGTGCGCAGGTGCGCGCGCTGACGCAGCGTCTCAACGGGGAGGAGGGCCCCGGCTTCGCGCAGCATCCGCACTCGCTCTTCAACAACCTGCAGTCGCCATTCTTCAACAGGTAGGACCCCCACCCCCGTCCTCTCCAGTACTCACTCTCCTGTGTGTGATTTACCCCCACTATACATACATCAATGTCTACCATAAACTGGACAGTAAATACGAACATTTATCATTATTAATAAAAATAACGCGAGTTTTTTTACTAAGTTTTGCGTGATCATTACATAATAGACGTCCACGAGTGTTTTTTTTTTTTTGTTAAAATTTAATTCTATAACTTTTCATTGAAAATAATTAGGCATGAAATGTGTTTTTAAATATATATTTTTACCGACTAATGATATTAATTTTCCGCATGCAGCCCTCACTTACCAAGGAGACATCTCTTGTAAGTATTGCAAATATTTTTATTTACATTATAATGTATTTTTAATAGCACACGTAAACTCTACAATCGATGACATTTATTTACACGCAGCGCTCATAAATTTGTGGAAAGTAAACGAAGCGTCTCTGAAACGTGAGTTTGGATCATACAAACAAAAACCGAGCTCTTACGACCGTACAATATAAAATTATTTGGCGCTAAATAAACCTAAAATAATTTCTTACTGGTGATAATTATGATGAAATACGGTCGTTAGAGCTTCAAGTTTTGGAATAAAAAGCGATGTATTGAATGAGATTTGTTTCAGTGATTTGTCGTGTGTTCCGCAGACGCGAGGGCTGGGGCTCGCGCGAGCTGCACTCGGACTGGGAGTCCATGTTCAACAAGAGCCGGCAGCCCATGCCACGAGGTCAGTGAGGCTTGTCGCGTTACATTGCACTGCGTCACTGTGTCGAACTGTGTCGCACAGTGTCGCACCGTGCCGCTCGGGGAAAACGTCGCCGGTATCGCGCACGCATACGCACTCGCACAAACATCGCTTTGCAGTATTTACAGTCACGCTACAGTCTTGCTTTGGTAATTCACAGTAATAAATTATAAAATAAAAATGATATATAATATTCTATAATAAAAAGTTGTTTAAAAATAAGTATACACTACAGTTGAATAATATTAAACAAAGATAAAATAATCTAGAAGAGCCTGATAAGGTATTGTAGAGATGTTTGGACTACGTATGTCCATAGCTTGTACATAAAAATGACAAGGAAATGTGGATATCGTACTATTAGCATTGAAAGTTACAAATAAAATAGAAGAAAAAATCATCATGACAATATTTATAAAACCAATTTGTTCTCCTTAAATAAGTATCAAATAAAGAATATGATATTATGATTGAAATTTCAAGGTAAAAATTTGCACAAATTAAAATTAACAATTTGAATAACTTAAACATAAATATAAAATTAAAGAATAAAAAACTTGAATATATTTGTTAAGAGCACAGCGCGTAGTTAGCGGCGAGCACGGCCTGCGACACTCACAACACGCGAGCTTCACTAAACAAACGAATTAACTATCCAGCCATGTCATGTCATACGTCGCGAGACAGCCGCGCCTACCGCGCGTACACAACGCGTCCGCCGCGCCGCGACGCCGGCGCCGTTTCCCACCGATCGTTTGACCTAACGTACACAACATATTCGATAGACCCTATCTAATCACAACATAGTCTATCAAATATGTCGTTCGTATTTTTTGTTGTTTCGTAGATTTAATTAACAACATTAATATTTTTAACATTTTTTTCTGCATTGTAGTGTTCTACTTTTGTCAAATTTGCATTATATGTGCAGGTGTTGATTTTCTCCTACCCGCTAACCCGAGCAGGAAAATGTTGCATTGTTCTACATTATTATCATAGATTTTTTTATAATTAGCAAAATGCATGAATTAGAAATGAAAAGGCATTTTTTATCTTATTGTCTGGCAATGCAGTAATGTTCGATAAAATAAAAATTGAGTAAAGTTTTTTTTTTATTTTCAATTTTAGACTTTGGGCAATATAATTTGGAAAGAGTTAATTGTTTGCAAAGTGCGACATGGCATAAGTGTGTAGATAGTGGATGTGGTAGCACTCAGTATCGGGGCAGGGTGGGGCGGGCAGAGCAGCGGTAGTGAGGTTGTGTTGGTGTGGTTGCAGTTGGGTTGCGCGTTACACTGCATGCTCCGACCAAATCTTCACTTCACAGCGGCAACAGCGCCAACCACAAACCCGCCACAAACGCCACACAGGAATAGGTACTGCAACATATTTATTTCTTCATTTATGTGTTTTGTGTTACGCACCGCGCTGCTGTTTACCGGACTCGACTTGCCTTTATAACGCGGAGCACATCGCTACAGCGGTTCATTTGCATTCTCGTAAATTGAATTTGATCAAAAAGCAACATTTTAATGCATACTTTTGTGTTTTGTTTTGCATACCCGAGCTTCCGTTTGACCTTAATCGATTAGACTTTCAACAATTAACTTTTAACCCATTGCATCGATGTTACGTCTAATTATAAACTTCTGTTGTTATTTTTCTATAATACTTTTTCAATTATTAAAGAGTAAATCCGCTCTAGCAGTATTTTTTTTCAATAGAAGCGGACCGAGAATAACAAGAAAAGCCACTGTAAATATCATACCGTGAGCGTAATGCATGATCAAAACCGTGTGTCTTTTGGGTTCCGTTGCAGGTAGTTGTAAGAAAACCGGCAAGAAGCAACAAACGTCGAAAGCACAGCAAACGGAAACGGAGCGCGGTTTAGATCTGTCGGACTTGGACCTGAGCT
>QDHC01003632.1:576423-599158 GCA_013186455.1 Papilio dardanus tibullus | reverse complement strand
AAAACAACGCTAACGATCAAATCCAAAATAACGTTGAAACTAAAGGCGTGCAACGTCGCTACCTGCGGGGCCATTCGGTCAGATCTATCGATGATGATACCTCCAAAGATAATACACCGGAGCAGAATATCGATAGACCCGACTCTTGCTCACCAAAGAATGAGCCCAAGAGAGTTGACGATCTCATTGCAGGGAAAGAAAAATTGGAAAGTCTTAATAAAAAAGATGACTTGGATTTAGCGACGTCTTCGAACGTTTCACAATTTTGCACGCTGCCGAGACTCAAACGAAATTTGGTAACGTCTCGCGAATCGTCGTCACCCGGTTCTACAACAGATTCAGTAGGGTACGATTTTGCAACGAAACCTTTTCTTGGAAATGAACCTTCTACATCCAGAGGCAGTAGTATCCGCAACTCGCAGGATCGACCGCTTCTAAGCAAATATTTAATTCCAGAACGACATTTATCGTTGGATGAATCGTACACTTCTGATACTGGAAGTATACTATCAGAGCCGAGCTATATCGCGGCGTACGGAACTTCGTCTTTGGGCAATACGTCCAGCTTAGGTTTCAGGCGTCATTCGATGAGGCTCCCCGGTGACCAACCCAGAAAACGCATTTCGAGGTTCCTCAGGTCGGACTTTTACGACACTCCTTCTGACGATAGTCTTTATGCGAAGCACAAAAAAGAAAAAGAGTTAGAAACACAAAAGATCCTTAAAGAAATTCGAGAAAAGAAAAATAAATCGTTAGACTCTCCAAAAAGTCCGGTGGAAAGTAATGAAACGTCAATTTTAAATAAGGATGATTCTGCCTATCTTCGTAAATGCTTATCGCCAGTAAGTAATTTATTAAGTAAAGAACGTAGCAGATCAACTACGCCTTTTTTCCCCATTTTAGATAATATCAAAGAGACTAATTTAGACACTTCATTGACGATAACAGACAGATCAAAGAAAAATACTAAAAACGACTTGCGAAAAAGTAGTTTAACAGAAGAAAAACATCACAGTAAAGAATCAAAAATGGCTAGACCTAAGAGCTATCCAGTAAAAAGTTTTAATTGTTTAGATGACTCTAACAAAACTCGACGACCCCAGGAAGCAACGGAAACCATAGATCCCGAAAGCGAAGAAAGGAAATTGCCCCGAGAATCTAAACTAATACGTCCAAAGAGTTATCCTGCTAGCTCACCATCCCCAGAAAAAATAA
The DNA here is from genome assembly GCA_013186455.1 of Papilio dardanus tibullus. Lineage (NCBI taxonomy): Eukaryota > Metazoa > Arthropoda > Insecta > Lepidoptera > Papilionidae > Papilio > Papilio dardanus. The sequence goes on along the minus strand of QDHC01003632.1, from coordinate 597,943 downwards.
ATTGCAATAAAAATGAAAAGAAAGAAAATTTTAAAGAATCAATGACAACAAAAGAAGAAAATGACACGAACGACAATAAAACTGAAGTGGAGGTAAGCTTTAATTTCACGTTGCCTAAGAAAAAAAGTCTAATTACGAAATCGGAAACATCAACAAAGAATACTGATTCAACAGAACGAAAATCAGAGTTTAAACAAGAAGCTGCACCGCCGACACTTGCACTGAAAAAATACAAAATAATTAAAGAGGATACTCATACGAAAAGTCTAAATAATACTCACACTGGAAACGGTACAATCGTTGATAGTGCCATATTAAATGGGTCTGTGGTGGAAGAAAACACTAAAGTAGCAGAAATAAATAAACCGGACAGTGATACCAACAAAAAAACCGTTAAAAAGAAAATTATAAAAAAAGTTTCATCCAAGTCCAAGACTGACGTAACTAGTACCCAGGAACCCAACGATGATACCAATTCAACGGATAAGAAAAAAGTGCTGAAGAAAGTAAAAGAAAAAAGTAACGAAGACAGTAAAGCTTCGTCAACTGTAAAAAAGAAATCTGTTTTACAGTCCATAGGGCATAAATTAGAAAAATTAGCTTCGTCTAAGTCGAATTCGCCAGAAAAATCATCTCAAAGTAGTATAACATCAAAAGAGCAAAAGAAAGAGTGTTCCAAATTAAAGAGATTGCAACGAGAACAATCTGTCCCCGTAGAGACCGACCCTCCTACCGAATCAAATCTCATCAAAAGAGCCGTCACTCTCACGGATGTTGCCGCTTTAGATAATCAAAATGTACCGCAAAATAAAACAACTGTTTCCAAAGTATTAGGACTCTTCAAAAAATTTGAATCAAAAGAAAAAAATCCAAAGTCTGTTATCGAAAATTCTGCGAGCGAAGATATTACTATGAGCAATAGTAAAAGTAACAAATTTGATACTAATACCGAAACGATCTTTGAGAACGAAAAAGATAAACCTAAAAGGCCAACTTCTTTATTATTAAATGGCTTAGGACGTAAAAATAAATATAATAAATCGGCAAGCGACAGTGTTTCCGTTATCTCATTAGAAACAGACGAGCAGCCAGTACTTAAGAAAGATTGTGAACCTAAAAGTGTTAGAAATACTTTAAAATTAGATTTCTCCAAATTGCCAAGAGTTAAAAAAATAGTTCCTACAAATCCTGTGATAGAACCGCAAATTATGAATGTATCCTCGACTGATAATGCAAACGAAAAGAAAAATATTTTAGAAAAGAGTGAAATAGTAATCGATAGCATTGACAAAAACGAAACATACGATGCACATTCTCGCAGTCGCTCAAGAAGCACGTCGATCTATTCTAATTCCGATGTTAAATCTGAACATAGTGCTGACATTAAAGTAGCTGATAAACGATCCGAAACGTTCACTGCAAACTCAACACTTAGACCTATGCGCAAAAAAGATTCCATTAGTCCCGAAAAGGAAGACATCGGTGATAGAATTCGAAGAAAAAGTTTTTATTCCAGATTCAATGAAAAAAAGCAAAGACGGAAAAGTAGTTTAGTGGGTCCCGGCGCCACCGAGTATGACCCGGTGGCGAGGCTGCACTCCCAGCCCGCGGAGACCAAGCTGGACGTCTCCCCCTCGTCGCCCGGCAACTACGACCTGTCCCCCGGGTACTCCATCGCCTCAGACCTGTCACCGTCCAGCGACCGCTACAGATCCCTCCTTGCTGATCTTCCGAGTACACGGGGTTTGAGGTACGATGGCGTCAATGACAAATATGACACATACCGGTCACTGGATCGAAATGACTTCAGGAAGCATTCGAGCGGCAGGAGTTACCTGGATTACGATCAGCCGGGGACATACGACGGTCACAGGTACTCGCGAACAAAATCTCTTCTAGAAAATTGCGACGGTAACGAGGACCATGGCTTGAGTCACCTGAGAGACCCTGTGAAATACGGAAGGACTAATTCTTTGTACACTCCTGGGAACTATGCTACGTACAGGCCAAAAAGGACGAGGAATTCTGCTATCATATTAAAAGAAAGTGAAAAAGAACCGAGCCCCGAAAACATACTTGAAAAAATAAGGAATAGAAAGATCTCGATCAGCGTGACGAGGAAAGTCGACGCTGAGGATTCACTGCCAAGGTGTGTATACTTCGCAACATACATGTTACGTAAATAATTCAAATAACTTTCCCGAAATTACAAGATTTTACTCTTTGCACGCTTCATGCTTTTGAATAAAAAAAACTTGCACTAATACAATGAAGGTTTTATAATTTGTAGATAATTTTAAGTTCTTGTGGAAAAATTTCAATGTAAAATATTATGTAAGTAGATCATTATGTTGTATAGACAATCATTATTCACAATTTACACAGTACATAATAGAATTATTTAATATTAGCTGGTCAAAAAGAATGAGTCGTAGATTGTAACATTTATTTCATTGAGCACCATAATAGAACCAATTCGAGACAAACGTAGCGGTGCTCGTAATCATTTGAATGTTGCGCATTTTCAGATCCAATGTCTCATCTAAAAGCGAAGGCGACGGTGCAGAACGCTCTGAGAAAACTGACTGAGAGACGCTACTGAGCTTTCTGCGAGACAAAACATCGATCGTTTGTGATTAAACGTTAGCATTTTCAACAGACCCTACGAACAACTTATTTATTGAATATAGAGTTATAATTAGTCTTTTACAATCTTCCATATTTTCCATAATGAATCATTAATTGCATCTTGTTTATATATTTGAGTCGTGTTAGTTCTTGCCATTGAGATGTAGTACGCATTTTACAGTATAAGCTAAGACCCAAGGAAATACTCAGAGGTGTAACTTTAATTTGGGAATTGAACTTATCTTAAAGTAAGACAAGGATGTCTATAATAATGTACTTGCGACGTAAATGAAGTGTCTGAACATGTAGTAATTAGGATACGGCGTGAAATAACTTTTCTAATATTTTAAGATAAGCGAGGAATTGCATCTATTGATATGGCAGTAACAGTATGATATGCTTTTTGGAACCGAATTGACTAGAGTTTATTAAATGAACGTTGAAAATGTTTTGCGAAAAATTAACTTTTTTTAAGAAAAGTTTCAATGAATTTTACGTGCCTTTATACAACATAAGCGACTGGATTTGATATAAATCTTTATATTGAAAGTGGGAGCGACACGATTTTTGTGTGTTTGAACAAATATATAACGCTGGTTATTTTTAACTTTAGCTGTCGTAATCGACTTTGTATGCTGCCGAAGTCAACTTTAGTTTTAATGTTAACAAACATGAAAGTATTGAAAGCTAAGTCACGAAACAGTTATCGAATAGAATGGTGCTTAGTTGAAGATTTTCTTAGAACATAATTTGTATTTATAGAATATGTTAAAGAATTTGTAGGTACGACTATAATATCAACGAAAGTTTTGTGTTTCCTTTCAATTATTTATATTTTAATTGTAATTTATATAAAGCTATATAAAGGAATTGTTTGCAATCGTTGCCATATTCACCTGTGCGTAGTGGTCAGTGGTCAGCTAGGATAGGACGGGCGTTCGTCGACAGTTTAAACATTATAGACATTTCACGCCACCTCCATTATTTTTCATATCGAATCTATTTATTATTTTTTTTTATTAGATCGACTCTATTTATTAGTGTGTGGTGATTGTTAATATTTGTACTGTCGCGTCATGGCTAAGCAATACTGTGATTCTTAAGAGAAATATTAAAATTACTATCACACGCGTTTTGTATTGAATGTGAATAAATCATATAGTTGAAATGCATATATTTTGGCTTTTATTTTTCTACCCGTAATTTATATAGAATACTTTTTTCCAGACAAAAGCTGAAATGGTAGGTAAAAGTGTATTACCATTTAAAAAAAAATCAAAACAAATTAACGTTTGTAGTCTTTATTAATAAAATCGTCAGTTTCATGACATGAAAAAGTTGTTTGAGTATCTACATCATTGAGGCGTGAGCTAGAATGACCAGTTCTTGGAAGTGGTCCGCCTGCTGGTCTGCGAGCTGCTCCAGCGTGTCGTCGACGCGCGTGTCGGGGAAGCGCTGCACGAAGGAAGACACCATGCCCGCGGCGCTCGCCTCGTATCGCTTCAGCTCCACTTCATTGCCCGCTAAGGAAAATATTCATAAAAACATTGTAAACTAAACTTCCTCTAGGTAACTAAATTAGTTGTGAAAACCGTTAAGAGTTTTCATTAGTTAGAGAAAGTTAGTTAGTTAGAAATTGTTAACTTCCGTTAAATAACTGTTATTTAAGGAAAATGACGTTATCTAGATACAAATAACGCTCGAATTATTAGTGACAAAAAAACTATCTTCCCAAGTTATTGTAGTGGATTTTGGTCCTTCGAGCCGGATTATGTAAAATGTATCAATCACTGATATAACCAATGTTTTTTGTCTTTTTTCTCAAATAAGATAGTTACCGTTGACTACAGTGTTAGGCTGCACGAATATATTGCGCGGCTGCTTGTGCAGCAGCACGATGTCGCGCCAGCGCGCCCACGGGCCCTCCAGCTTGCTGTAGCGCGCGAACAGCTGCTCCGCCGCCGCCGCGTCGCCCGTCGCCTTCAGCGTCTGCAGCTTCACCAGGAACTCGCCTACCAACATAATATCTCCAATCTTCAATAGCGCTCTTTACTCATTTTTATAATGTACGAATTATTTATAAATATGTAAACTGTAGTTAATTGAGATTATTTGAAATTATTTTATTACTAGACTGATATCTTTTGTACTGTGTGGATTTTGAAGAGTAGTGTCGTTTTTAAAGTGATGTTAGATAAATCTATACTATTGTATATTATAAAGAAAGAAACTTTGCATTTTTTGTATGTATTGAAATAACTCAAAAACTACTGGGCCGATTTCAATAAATCTTTCACCGTCAGAAAGCTACATTATCCCCGAATAACATAAGCTATATTTTTTAATTCCGTGCGGACGAAATCGCGAACAACTAGTAAATCATAATTAGCAATTAGTCTGTGGAATTATTATTGAAAAGTAATTATTACCGATGATCCTCTTGCCGTCAGTAGCGATGCGGTCCCTGTCGAGGGTGAGCAGCAGGTTTTTGCCGGGCGCGGTTTCCGACACCGTCAGCAGGCCCTCGCCCTCCAGCTGCAGCAGGCGCATCAGCACGAACCGAGCTCGGGCGTGCGCCTAACAAACATCCTTTACTATTAATATTTAAAATTATAATATTTAACCTTCTGTTACTGACAAATTGAGAATTTCAACCATACTGGACATACAAACTGTGATCAAAAACTTAAAGAATTATTCTTAATTTAGTTAAAATCCACAAAGTAAATGAGACTCTAGGAACTAAATTTTTCATGTTATGTTAAAAATGTATTTGAAGATAAATTGAATAGCAAATGAATGCCCACCTGCAGCCAGGTGCGGGTGGAGGGCTGGTACATCTCCGTGGCCTTGGCGACGCCGTTCCACAGCAGGCTCAGCCAGTTCACGTAGGTCACGTCCGCCGCCTCCTGACCCTCGTACCCGAAGATCCTGACAACACAACACAATACTTTGAGAAGCAGGAATCTAAAAGAAACCGTTATCTAGGGAATTTTACAAGAAGTTTACATTGATTTTAAAATACTAACTCTATGCATTCATATTAAATGTCGGTTTCTTTGTGAGGATTTTATTCGACTTTTATTATTCATTGTAGGGCACTTTGTCTTATTTTGCTCTATAAAAAAAGAATAAGTGTGTATTCGTCCTTGCTATAGCGATTTATCTAAGACTTATGTCCATTTAAACTTCTAAAATGATTCTAAGCAGCAAATCTACATTAAGGCATCTACACAAGAATGACGACTGTTCCTTGTTGACGAATAGAAAGACACTGCCACGAGAGCCAGCGACGACCACCCTACCAAGACTCATTTGATTACTTCTTACCCTAGGGCTTCATTACACCGAGTTCGCGCAAAAAACGGTGATTTTGCTTCGACATAAGGCCGTTTTTTGCGTGACATTGGTCTAATAAAGCCTTGGGGTTAACATATTTCCTAACATTACAATGTTATATAATTAATCATTTTAAAATATAAGCACGTACTTAACGATTTCGGGCTCAACAGAGAGATATAGTCCAACCGCCTCAGCGCGGCACTCCTCGAAGGCGGAGCCCAGCGTCGTGAACTTGCTGTCGTACGTCTCTCCCTCGCTGTACCATGTCTCGATCTCCTTGCCTAAAATACAAGTCATTCTAATCCTACGTCTTCATTAGACCGATGTCACGCTAGAAACGGCCTTACGCCGAAGCAAAATCTCCGTTTTTATCGAGAACTCGGTCTAATGAAGACGTAGGGTTAAGCTCTTTTATTATTTTTAATCGAAGTTGATACCTATAACAACACAATGGAATTCAAAGTGTTATAAAACGGATGTAACAAACCTGTAAGAGGATTCTTGACCTTTTCCTTGTCGAAATTGAATGTTCCGTCAGCATTCTGACGCAGTAACTTCCCGCTGCCGTGACCTAAGAGCTCGTGCAGGCCCACTTGCACCTGTTGACCATAGATTATATACATGAGGAAACAATATTAAATTTTACGTCATATTAAATCTCTTAGAGAACTAAATTACATTTAATATTGTTGACATATTTGTCAATGTCTGCTCACCTCGAATGAAGCGACTCTGTATTTTTCAAGTAAAATCTTGTCGTTGTCAGAGAGGAAGGGTATGACGGCCTCCTTGTACGCGGCGGGGATGACGTTGCCGAGCGACACGTTCTTGAAGCCTTCGTTCTGACGGATCTCATCATCTAGGAATTAAAATATTTTGTATTTTTTTTGTGTTTAACATAGGCTTCATTAGACCGAGTTTACGAAAAAAACGGAGATTTTGCTTCGGCGTAAGGCATTTTTTTGCGTGACATCGGTCTAATGAAGCCGCAGGGTTAGAGCTATTAATTTATAGTCATGTACAATTTAACGAAAAGTTAAAGAGTTAATGAACACTTTAAATACAGTTTTGTTTCGTTCGGGCAGCAAGCAAATTGCAAGATGCGATAAAAAAGCGACGCGTTTTAAAACCGCTGCTGTAAGAACACATATATGGAAATGCATTTGATCTTCTTGCATATAGCATATCATAGTTTGACTATTGTAATTGACTTACAGTTAGGAATGTTGATGCCGGCCGGTATGCCGCTGCCCGAGAACGTCAGTACATCAAGACTGGTGAAGTCTGGTTTGAGGAAGGTGTCCTTCTCCAGATCCTGTCCCCAGGGCAGCAGCTTTATGAAGCCCTCGGCGCCGTCCACCAGCCGCCCGAACTTCTTCGACATCTCCTTGTTCACCATGGCTACGAAGCCCTCGAATTCTCCGCGTTGCCCGGTCGGGTCACGGTATGTCTCGATAAAACCTTGGTACCTACAAAATAAGGGCTTTAAAACCTATTATTTGAATAGAATTATTTAGGAAAATAATAATCAATATATATATATATGATGTAAGAACCGCCGTGTGTACAAATTCCTCAAAAATAAATATAAAATAACACACTTACGTTTCAATAATAGGTCCCTTGTCTTTGATCCAATATCTGCTGCCTTCCTTATGTTCACTCAGATCTCCTTCATTAAAGCTAATTACGTAATGTTTGAGCATGTTCTTCTCATTATCATTGGCCGCATACTCCTGTGCCTTGACGAGGTTCTCGCTGACGAGCTTCAGCAGCGGGGAGTAGTCTCCCCGAGTCACTCGGAAGTATGCATTCTTGTATAACTCCTTGTCCATTGTCAGCGGTGGTTTGGGAGATGATTCCACACTCGCCAAGTGGATAGTGTATAAAGGTACTGTAACGGAATAAAACAAGCTAATATAATTTCTCCCATTATGCAACATGATAATTCTAAGCATGGTATTTCTAGACTTCTTTACTTTCAGTTAAAACTTTAGTTAAACGAATCTTTTCTTAACCAATTTCTTTATATATTTAATAACTTTAAACATTGTATAAAAAATACAACACTAGCGGCAACAACGTTCTAACCTCGCGCTTAGTTATAAATTAAATAAAGTTATATTTTTCGGTTAAATTACAGTGAAAAGTGATTTTGTGAATCGTTAGTTATCCCGTCAATGTAATAAGCTAAATATTATCGTGATTTATTAGTGTACTAAACTAATATTAACAATATTTGTACGTAAATAACATAAACTGGGAAGTGCACTCGTGTCAATCCATAGCCGTCGACTTAAACGCGTAAGCGACGCGTATTTCATGGCGCTTACGACGTTTTGACCGCAAGGATCGCCGTACTACAGCGCATACACGACTTCGTTAATTACCGTTTACGTTAATAACATTTTTGTGTATTTGCAAAAGAAGTATGATGGATATCGCCGATAAATGTGCCGCTTGTTTAAATGAGTTAACAGATACTTCTACAATGTGCTGTGCAAGCTGTAAGGAATATTATCACTTGCTTTGCCTAAATATATCTCAAAAAGACTTCAGTGCTCTCACCGACGAACTCATAGCGAAGTGGACATGCGATATGTGCCGCAGCAAGGGCCGTAAGGGAGGCGATAAAACAAACACCCCAGTTCGCGGCACTTCAGCATCCCAGATCGATTACGTGACACAGCGCGCCAAGTCGCGCCCAAGCCCCAGCGCGTCAGTTATAACTGCCAGCGACATACGTGAAATCATGCGAGAAGAGCTAAATAATTTCAAACAACAAATTAACCCACAGCTCCTTGAGGTTTCTAACGCCGTGTCCACCTTGCAAGCCACGATATCTTTTTTCAATAGCGAACTCGAAACGATGAAGGCTGTGCACACTGCGCAGGCTACAAAATTAGAAAACTTGCAAGAAGAAAATAGCACTTTACGTACCACTGTACTGTCACTTTCGGCGCGACTTGAGCAGATGGATCAAAACTCACGCTCAGCAAACGTCGAAATACAATGCGTTCCCGAACATAAACAAGAGAACCTCGTAAATATTGTACAGCAAATGAGCAAAGTGATCAAGTGCCCAGTCAACGAAACTAACATTCATTACTGCACCAGGCTAGCTAAGATGAACACTGCTTCCTCTAGGCCGCGCTCCATTTTAGTCAAACTCAGTAGTCCACGACTACGCGATGAATTTCTAGCAGCTGCCAGTAAATTTAACAAGAATAACCAGGACGACAAACTGAAGTCCAGTCACTTGGGTATTGGCGGCGACATAAGACCTGTATTTGTAGCAGAACATCTCACTCCTGCTTTAAAATCTCTGCATGCCGCGGCCCGCAGCAAGGCGAAGGAACTCAAATATAAATTCGTCTGGGTTCGCGACGGAAGGATCTACATGCGGAAGAACGAAGAATCGAACTTTATATACGTCAAAGACATAGACCTGCTTAATCGCTTGTCATAAAACGCTAAATTTGCTTATTTTTACTTAAGGGCACGTTAACAGTATATTATCAAAATGTAAGAGGCTTAAGGACAAAAACTCTGGATGTATTCAATAATGTTATTTGCAACGATTTTGACATTATAGTTTTTACAGAAACATGGTTGAATAGTAGTATTTCTGATAATGAGTTATTTGACAATCGTTATACAGTCCATAGGCGCGACCGCGAAAGTAGCGGGTTCCACAGTAAAAAAGGAGGAGGTGGCGTTTTAATCGCGGTCTCAAAACGTCTAACGTCAATTCGAATGCGCGCCTACGAGTCTGATTGCGAGGATCTGTGGATCAAATTAGAGTTCCGGAACAGTACAGGTAAAACAGAGATTTTTTATTTATGCGGCGTTTATATCCCCCCTCCCGTTCAAAAGCACATTTTAGAACACTTTACAAATAACTCAAATCATGTTATAGAAAGACACGCCAGCAACACAATAGTTGTCGGTGACTTTAACTTGAGCAACGTAGCTTGGAACAAGATGGAGAGTGGTAAAGTCACGCCTGTTTTGTCCAATAGTTTCATGTATAACATGCTAATAGATTTTATGTCAGTTAATGGGTTGCATCAATATAACTCCGAGTTAAACAATAAAAATAATATTCTGGACTTAATACTTAGCACAATCACAATCACTCAAATAAATGTTTGCCCCAACCCCCTCTCGAATATCGACACCTCTCATCCCCCGTTAGAACTCTGTCTATCACTGGATTTTTTTGATAACCTGCTCCCAATCTCTGAACCCAGATACTACTTCTATAAAGCTAATTACATAGAAATTACTAATGAACTGTATGCTATCAACTGGGAAGTAGAATTCAATAAATGCCCAACAGCAGAAGAGATGGTTACGGTCTTCTACAAAACTCTCAGGCAAATTATAGCTAGGCACGTGCCCAAACGTACGCCGCGCAGTCACAAGTATCCAGTATGGTTCTCCAATACACTGATTAAAATGTTAAAAGAGAAATTTAAATTTAGGCAAAAGTTTCGTAGATATGGTAACCCTCGTGACTTACTGACTTTTCAACTACTTAGAGAAAGGAGTAACAGAATTTATAACTTAAATTATAGGAGATACTTGCAGCAGTTAGAATCGTCTTTGACATCGAACCCCAAATACATGTGGTCATATCTCAAGCATAAAAGAAAAGGCAGTAGCACTTTTCCAGCCACAATGACTGACGGGGATCGAATCGCAACTAACGGGCCTGATATTTGTGATCTTTTTGCAAAGCAATTCTCGTCAGTTTACGATCCTTCTACTCCCTCACATTTCCCCAGTACAGACGAACTCTGCACACCTACCGTCTCAAACTTTTTATTGTCCTTATCTGTTACGAGAGATCATGTTTACAGAGTGTTAAAAAGACTTGATTCTAAGAAAGGAGCCGGCCCTGATGGGATACCGGCTGTCTTTGTCGTCAATTGTGCAGATGCGTTGGCCTCTCCTCTCTCTTTAATATTTAATAAGTCCCTTGCTTCTGGAGTATTTCCGTCAGCTTGGAAAGATGCCTTAGTAATTCCCCTGCACAAAAGTGGCGATGCTAATTGTGTCAGCAATTATAGACCTATATCATTACTTTCTATCTTCTCTAAAGTTTTCGAACAGGTCGTGTTTCCAATCCTATCGTGGCATCTGAAACAGTTTATCGCCCCAGAACAACATGGCTTCTTCAAAGAGCGTTCCACTGCAACTAACTTAATATCTTTTGTTCAGGACCTTGCTGAGGGTGTTGACGCTGGTAAATCTTTTGATGTTATATACACAGATCTCAGCAAGGCCTTCGACAGAGTAAATCATTATATACTCCTGAGCAAGCTCGAGTCCCTAGGCATATCCGGCATTTTACTGCAATGGTTCAAATCTTACCTTCAAAACAGATCTTTGGTAGTCGTATTAGGAGGGCACAAATCTAAGACGTTTATTGCGCCTTCAGGTGTTCCACAAGGCTCCCATTTAGGCCCCTTATTATTTAATGTATTTTTTAACGACGTCACTGAGTGCTTTCACAACTCTAAAGTCCTTATGTATGCGGACGATCTAAAATTCTACAGAGAAGTCAACTCGGTTTCAGACGGATATCTATTGCAGAGTGATCTGGACCACTTATCGGATTGGTGTAAAAGTAACGCTATGACATTAAATGTAAGTAAATGCTCCACGGTTCATTTTACAAGATCAAAATCTTCTACTCCCCTTAGGTACCAAATAAACGGCACGTTACTTAATGTTGCTGACCATATTAATGATTTAGGCGTAATACTCGATAGCAAGCTGCAGTTTAACCTTCATATTGACAACTTAACTAAAAAATGTTTTAAAACCTTAGGCTTTGTCTTACGGAACTGTAAAGAATTTAAAAACGCTCGCACAAAAATAAGTCTTTACTCGTCATTAGTTCGTAGCCGCCTGGAGTACTGCAGCGTCGTGTGGAACCCGCACTACGATACATACAATAAACGCTTAGAGAGAGTTCAAAAAAGATTTCTAGTGCATTTATCGTTTAGCGGCAATTTAGGAAAAAAACTAATGTGTTATGATGACCGTCTAAGACACTTTCGCATGGAATCACTTTACCACCGCAGAAAACAGCTCGACTCCATGTTTCTGTACAAACTGATTAATGGTTATACTGACACACCCAATTTAATATCGAAACTGTCTATCTCTGTACCATCAAGATTACCTAGATATAAAAAATATATACCCTTTGTCACTAAATCTGCCAGAACAAACTTGGGCCTACATTCCCCATTTAACAGACTAATGTCGACTTACAATGTTTTGCATAATTCGTGTGTTAGTGTTGGTAGATGTCATGGTAATCCCAATGTCGCAGGAGCCAAACACGATCAGCCTCAACCAGAAATCGATATATTTTCTAATCGAGTATCAACATTTAAAAAATATCTCAGAGGTTCCGATTTAAATTAATTTCTTATCTTTTTCTTATTATTATTTGTTCTTTATTTTTATTTCTTGTATATTAGTTGTTTTAGTATGTTGCCGTTGTTTAAAATATTCCTTGATGTAACTGTCTTTAATTAGGTTAAATTATATATCCTGATATTGTTAGCTCTTCTGTGTAAATGTATTCTGTGTAATTTAATCTGTTGGTGGTTCAAATAAATAAATAAATAAATAAATAAACTTACAATCATCTTTAGTAAGTGTCTTAAATGTTCTACAAATATAAGCTTCCATTCTCTTAGTTTTCATCCATTCATTGACCAAATTGGAGTCTTCTTCAACACAGTTGCTAGAGAAATATGTTGTTGTTCCCTAAAATATAAAAGCTTTATTGAATATTTGTAAGATACTTTAACTTTTATATGTATTATTCCCTATATAATATTTTATATGGCTTTATATCATAGCAAAAACTTTAAAGTAGTAAACTAGTCATCTTGTTCACTGAAGATATGGATTTATAACTAGTATTAACAAGAGGAAAGACTAGACTGTTTGTTTGCATTGAATAGGATCCGAAACTACTGAACAGATTTGAAGAATACTTTCAGTGTTGGGATACTAGACAATCTCAGGATAAGATATGCTATGTTTTTTAATTCTTTTTAATCAAACTTGGACTGAGACATGGGCAAAGGCTATAAGAATATAATAGCTGTAAGTAGTAGGATGTAGTTTATATCTTCTTATTAATTTATACATTACCTTATTAGCCAAGCCTAAGCTAATCAGTCTTGGTGACAAGCTGAACATTGGGTATTTAACCTTCCGCCATAACTTTTCCATATGAGTACTGTCATTATCATATGCTTTTGATGATTTCACAATGAGTTCAAATGCATCTAATGTGAGATTTGGAATGAATTTTGTGTCACCGAATCCTTTGTAGTTACCACTATTGGCAAAAAAGCCACCGGCGTACACCAGAAATGCCTAAAATGATAAAAAAAAATAGTATATACAACCAAGATAATTTTGTGCCAAGGCAAGTATGAATTTGTAAAGAAAATTCTAAGAATTGCAGATGTATACATTCTTTTCTTTTTGTTGTTATATTATCTAGCATGTATTTTCTAAGAAATGTTATTTTTGTATAACATCATTGCATACACTTTTGTACTGTAAACATGGTGAGTTAAAGAAAAAAGTCATTATATACACTTAAAAGATATTTTTTTTTATTTGTTACAACAACCACTGAATATAATGTTGCAAAATGCTTGAACAGTGTTATATAAAGTTTAAAGTAGACTATATTGTCAGTTATCATTAAAAAATAAAGACAAATAGTAATAAACTGAAAACATTTATCTATTTCTAGCAGGATGTGGTGAACCTATCAACTGCTACATTTTATATTGAATGGAATTTTCATACAACCATCATACCGATTTATCCTTACAAAAACATTATTTATTAACTATTCCTCCACCATGTTCTAATATGTTATTTCAATATATTGCTCAAATCAATAGCTATATTAATTAATAAATCGGCTCACTTGGAAATCGTCTTCAGTTACTCCCGCTTTTAAAGCAGACTCCTTAAGATTCTCCAATGGCTCCCCGAGGAAAATTCTGTGCAACAGTGAAAAGATCTTCGGTGATTCTGGACTGGTTTGAAGTAATACTATGAGTCCACCATTCCATGAAGCCTAGGGGAACAAATTTAAATCACGTAATAAAAAAATAAGTTAATAAATCATGCAATATCTACAAGACAATTTGGTACATTACTGACTTGACTCAAAAAGTGAGCATAAAGCTTTTCCTTTTTTGTCAAATTGTTAAATGCTTGTGAACTATCCAGTTCTACAAATCTCTGATTATTTGGCAACAAGAAATTTGATGCATCTTCCATTGCTAAAAATGAAAGACAAAAGTTAATAAAAAGAGTTAGAGGTTAGACGCAAATCTTAGGTCAAAAATATTTTCTCAATTCGACTGCTATCAGAGTCGGTACTGACCATTAACTTCTTTTGCCGGCTGTACAGGTTTACACTGAAGTGGACCAAACCCAGATATACTCTTGCTATATTTGTTAATATATGAATCAACAGTTAATATGTGCCGGCATTTTACAAGGTTAATAGTCAGAGTACGAAACATTGTGATAGTTTTTCTATAATTATTTCAACTCAAGATTTGATTTATTATATCCGTACTTACTAAAATTAGATTTAAAATATCTCTTTACTTCTAAAATATAGTCTTAATCTCAAAGATAATACTTTTTAGAAATCTTGAATTACAAAGGAAAATCTGTGTAAATCAATAAACTTCAAATCAAACTTCAAAGTCATCAACAAAGACCAAATAGCGTACGTCAAAATTAAAATACAAAGAACAAGCCTACTGTAAAAAAAGGTGTTGAACAACCTTTTTAACTTTTTCAGGATGTTTTTAAAAATGATACACTGTTTTGCATAAATCATTTTCAGTAGTTCGTAATCTTAACCCGTAAGCTAATCTTTGGCTTATTAATTGGCTTTTTAAAACCTTCACCAAAAACTACCAATCCTTTATGAAATCTGTAGTTGGGAACTCATAGGTATAATAATTTTATTTTATCTGTGAAATGAAGTAAACACTCAACATGGATGATTTCTCGTTACTCTCTTTTGTAATTTAGTGTAAAATAATTTGTTAACAATGAAAAAGTAAATGGTTAAGCGGTTGTTACATTTTTTGTGAAAATGTCTTCAGAAAGGTAATTTTTTGGTGTTAAACGTTACACATATCAACTTCAAATTGGTTTCGATAACAGATGAAAGTTGCAAAATCAATAAAGTATACGGAAATCGCTAATGTCACGCCCCGAATTTCCTTGTTCCTGCGGGTAAAAGTGCTTTGGATTAACATAAAATTTTTGAAATGCTTTATTCTAGGGTCGAATGGGTGGAAATTATCGAGCCCAAGACAAAGGAGCATATGTATGCTAACCTAACTACTGGTGAATGTGTTTGGGACCCACCTGAGGTAATGTTTTTAGGCTAAAATATTGTAAGATAGTTTAAAACATTTAACTTAATTATAAAAAAAGCTAAAATTAATTTAAATACTTTATTGCAGTAATAACGTTCGTCATTATATTAATATATATATTTTTTAATCTTTTTTTAAATATTCATATATTTACAAGCCTCATACTTTGTAAAGATCTATTTTAATAAACATTGCGAATTGTAAAATATATCCAAGTTAAATATAATTTAGGCTAAAAAACCTACAATTTTAATTTATTTTCTATAACATTCAATGTTTTATTATTTTTAATTAAATTGTTTAGTTTTGTTTTAAAAAGAATGTATTTTACAGGGTGTAAAAGTGAAACGAACAGATTCTTCTCAATGGTGGGAATTATTTGATATTAATACTCACAGATTTTATTATTATAATGCAACCACTCAGGTGAGTGTAAACATACACAATATCATTATAACTGCAGATATTTATATCAATGTACAATAATAATTCTTATTTCAGACCACTGTATGGCATAGACCCACAGACTGTGATATTATTCCACTAGCTAAATTACAAACACTCAAACAAAATACAGATCCACAAAAAAGAAGAGAGACATCTACACAAACTAATCAGGCAGCACCACAGGTAACAGGTTTAAAGCTTTAAAGCTCACATTAATCCCAAAGATGTCTTATTCCTACTTTAATTGTCCATTTTCATTAATCATATTAAATTAGGTCAGTGTTTTTTATATCTTATAAATAAATACCTTATATACCATAGTATCATCCCAGTTATTAACCAGTTATTTCAAGTAAATGGTAATAATAAAAGTTACATAATAATATGGTCTAAGGTCCCGTCCCTGCTGGATCCAATAACAAGCAATGGCAACAGTACATCGGCCAGTGTGAGCAAGCTATCTCCAAGCAATGCTAAGAGTATAACAATAACACAGACCAGTCCGGTCCGCACAAGGAGGTCACATTATCATCACAGGTAACTGGCCACTTTGAAAATAGTATGTATGATTTTTTTTTCACAAATGCTACTGGCTATTATGATTTCAAATAAGAATTCTACTATTTACTCTTCTATACTATTATTTTTAATTTTTAAGGAAACTAAGCGTTTTTTTTATAGTTTATTTTTTGTTTCTCTATAATGTGGAAATGTTAAACGTAATTTAGGAACAGTGGAGAGAGTCGCCGCGGCAGGCTGAGTGAAGATGGCTCGACTGGTCTCTGTCGCCACACAGATTCCGGACGTTCATCTGACAGCAGTATTAGCAGTGCACAACAGAGAAGGAAACAGGTAATCTATTTGTTGTTTTTTTTTTACACCTAGGTAAAGTGCTGTGAGTTTTTATTCATTTACACATGTTCTTATTAAAACATTTTTATAGAGTATCAATTCATAAAATAAAAATCTCTCAGTTTATGAGTAACTTTTCAAATTTTAAATCTCTCTAAATTAGTCAACTTGTAGTTTCATAGTAGATTGAGGTCTACAATTTTGAGATATAATATTCCAATATGTATTAAAATAACTACTAAAGGGTTGGTGTTAAAATGTAATACATTGTTTCACAATATAAGACCCCTTTTGTCCATCCTCTTGTGTGTAACTTCCTGACCTGTGAGGAAGCGCTAATCGTATGCACCGCTCTATTGCAACATCCTGTAATACAATGCAGAAACGATAATGACTATCGTTCGACCCAAATTTCATTGGTCTAATTTTACGCTTAATATGCGTAAGTGCCGGGGAAAGGTTGAAAAGGTCAAATTATATGTGACTTGTATTCATATTCAAGACAATTAATTATACGTACAGTGTGAAATACGAAGTAATTTCTCTTTCTTATCATTTAAATTGACATTTCGAAGAAATGTTGATGATTCGTCCCTGGGAATCGATTGGTAATCGAAATTCTCTGAGAAAATATTGTATAAAAGTTTTGGTCCCTCTGGAAATCTTCTCTAATTAATATTATGGATTACTTTCTTACATATACATTTTATTTAGTTTATAATTTTCCTTACTGGGTTAATGGACTACATTCATAATTATGTTTGATATAATTAATGTAAATTATCCAAGTTTGTATTTGTAATTGTCTAATTTATGCAAATCGTAAACTTATAAACAACAAATTACGCTGGATGTAGATTAATTTGCGGGGAATCGAAGGGTTTGTTAACAGCACTTTATTACTTCCATTTTCCTTTGTAAATGTACTATTTATTGCGATATTTGTTAATTTCTAGTTGTCATCTTTATTTTTATGCTCAAAGAACATTAATTATGATAAAGTATTGCATCACCAAGAGCATTGTTCTCGCTTCTGATAACTTACATCGTCTCTATGTATCATTATGTACAGTTGGATGAAAAGATAAAACTATCTTATCAGTGACTCAAAGTATACAACAATTTAGAGTAATTTGTTACCTTTTAGCACGGAAAAAAGATTAGAACATTAACTTATTATCCTAATGCATCTTGAGCGGTAATCTTTTTTGCAATCCATCCCATCAACAAGAGGGATAGGCAGATAAATTTGATTCAAATCATTTTATGCCCTTCCTTGTGTTTCGTAACTTTTTTCGTATCACCTCCCAACACTGGAATACATAACATTAAAATCACCATACCAGAAGCAACGTCAAAAAATGTTAAACGTATGCTCACGTCAGTTACAACGAACCAGTTTTTCTAGTAAGGAATGTTGTAGGAGTTGAGCGCGGTGGCGTGCAGCGTGCCCGTATGCACGCCGCAGCTCAGGAAGAGGACCGGGGCGGCGCAACCGCACGACACCGACAAATGGTCGCCGCATTCAGGTCGATATTATAAAATGGAATTTAAAAAAAGACAAGATACTATACAATTTATACATTCTTGTTCAAAGGCCTGGGGCTATGTTTGATTTTTCTTGATATTTTTAACAGGTCTGAACCGCAGCGGCAGCTTTATATCGCCCAGGAAAGACACATCGGATGACTCGATGCATGAAAAGTATTTCAAGTCAGTAGAGAGTACACCATTGACTAGACGTAAGGTAATACATTTATAAATTCTGTATTTTATATTATAGCATGTTAAGTGTATTGCTACTTTTGTAACTATTAATGTAACCTTATAGTTTGCAAGATTTGAATTTCCTTTGTATATGAGTATGTTAATAATTAATTTTATTGTAATGTTTTTTATATTAGATTTAGCACCAGTTGTTAATTTTAACCGGGCTATATTTAAATTTGAACCAGCTTAAACAACAATCAGCTGGCGGTTCCTCGTGCGATTCTGCATCCCCTCAAAGTCCTAGCAGCCCTCTGCAAAAACCACAACCTACACCCTTCTTACAGGTATTCACGACTGCTACCTTTAGTTAGTTATTTTTGAATTTGATTTTTTTCCACTGTAACGACATTTTTAAGCCATATTCATTGTAGAATAGATACCAAATGAAATAAACATTTTCAAATTGCCAAAGTTGTGGAATTTCTACATATAAAGGCTAAGTTCGGAAGTATTTTTCATTAACTACTACGGAATACATAATACTATATCAAAGAAAAAAATAAATACTTAACTATGGAATAGACCCCGTGGTTTAAAAAAATGTGGTATTTGTTATTGCAGCCAACAGCAGCTCGGCCGTCGCTGGTGTCATCGATATCCCTGGCGACGGAGGCGACGGGCGCGCGCCTCATGCACAGCCTGGAGCGCCCGCAGCAGCTGTCGCGGCATGCGAGGGAACGCTTCTCGGACAGGTCACACACCTTCATGTTTATGCGCGCCTGGTACTTGGGTTAACCCTATAGCTTTATTAGACCGTGTTCGCGCAAAAAAACGGACATTTTGACGGTCTAATAAAGCCGTAGGATATGAGATATATCTATGATCCTCAAGGAAATTGCGACGTGCTTAATTGTTTCCGGGGTTTCCACTATACATTTATGGGTTCCTGGTATTTTCGATTTTAGATTATTATTTATTTTTTTCAAAAAAAAAAATGTTATGCACTAAGTAATTTTTCACGTCATACATGTCATTGAACTGCTAAATACAGCACAACGTTTATTATTCGGTAACTATGTTTCGTTATATTACTCATTTCGCTTAGGCTTCATTAGACTGATGTCACGCAAAAAACGGCCTTACGCCGAAGCAAAATCTCCGTTTTTTGCGCGAACTCAGTCTAATGAAGCCATATTGTTATAGTTAGAATCAAAACTCATCTCACGTACCATGCCGCTATGCAATTTTGCGCAAGCCTTTCTTGTAATTTTATAGGGGAGTGCAGTTCGTTTTTACGACCTTGGCCGTGTTAAAATGGCGTTCAGTCTATTCTTATAATTTTTTTTATTTGTTGAGTTGTTCTCTATGGAATCAAGACAACCTCATAAATTCAATAAGAAAAAAATCCGTTGCAAGTATTTGTGGGTATATGAGTTGACATGTCTAGCACAAGGGTTCCCTTATTAACGACGTGACAACTGTAATTATAAATAACTTTTATTCGCAGGCACTTAGATAAGGATCGCCTTGCGGAACTGGACCGCATGGAGCGGTACCCGGAGAAGCAGGCGGTGTACAGCGTGGACAAACCCTTCCGCCAGACCAGTCTCGACCTGCGCCACAACTCCGCCACCAACTGGCATCAGCCTAGAGAGTTTACTAGGTTTGTACGGGTTTATTGAGTTGTATTATAAAAGTATTGTTATATATGGTATTTTTTTGTAATGTCGTGTGTGAAGCAGGCGTCAGCAGGCGGAGCCGGAGCGCGAGCGGTACGCGGGCAGCAAGACCTCCTCCAGCGGCAGCGGCAAGCGCGCGCACGAACATAACTTCATGCGCCTCTCCTCCGCCAACGAGCAGGACAACATCGCCGCAGGTATACACACTATTTATGAGACATGCGTATTTTTTTTAATACAAAGTGGCAAACAAGCAAGCGGGCACCAGGATTTGCTGAAAATTCCGAAGGGACCCCTGCCTATAGACATCTACAATTGCAGATGCGTTGCCTACCCTTAATCTACGGAGGAGGAGACGCACATCAAGAGGATAATACCTCTTACTTTGCCCCGTTCCCCGCCAATCCACTTCCCCTTCCCATAATTTCCACGCATTTAATTCCCATTATATACACGCATGGACATCACACACGCTCACATGACGTTTTTAGTGGTCATTTGAATATTTTGTCGTAATCTTTTTCAGTGAATTACAAATTGAAATGTGTGAATCTCGAGCCGCCGCTAACAGAGCCAAATGTACAGAAGCACAATCAACGTTTTGAAAGGACTGAGAAAGTGACAGCGACCAGAGATAGGACCAAGTCACGACGTAAGTCATTATAAGTAGAAACATGATTAATTTTCAAATAAACAAATGTGTTTCAGTCGTTAATATTTTCAGGGCACAAAAAACCTGTAGAATTAGACGAAACTCAAATGGATGGAGAAGACGAGGACGAAGAAGGTGGCGGTTCCCCGCTGTACTGCAACTGGGATCTACGCGGCATGCAGCATCTGCTGCCTTTACAAGATTATATCATACAGCAAGCCAAATTATCCAGTAAGTAATTTAACAAAGTTTTTCTTCTAAGCCTATCTACGGCTTTAATAGACCGAGATTGCGATTAAAACGGGGATTTTGTTTTGACATAAAGCCGTTTTTTGCGTGAACTCGGTCTATTGAAGCCATAGGGTTAGATCTTAAATACTTCGTATTCCTCGTTGCAATAGTTGTGCTCCTAATTAAGCTATGTTTGTCCATAGGTCGCAGTCGTTACGCCGGTGGGTCGGAATCTGATGGGTCGTCGGGCTCGTCGCGGTCCGGTTCGCGGTCGCGTTCGTTGTCCGGTCACGAGCCGGACAACGAGTCGTCGGACGGGGGCGCTCGCACGCCGGACGACGATGACGGCTCGGGCGTGTATTTGCCGCACGCGTACCGCACCGATGCGGAATATATGAACCACGGGGTCGCTTATTATAACACTTTTGTTGGATTCGATAGAGATCGACAGCCCTCGCCTGGCATACATAGGGTAAGAAAAATTAATTCTTAATTATTTTAAGCTATGATTTGAG
>QDHC01003632.1:494445-576184 GCA_013186455.1 Papilio dardanus tibullus | reverse complement strand
TTGGAATTTTATCCGACTCGAAGGACCATTATTTTATAGAAAAAATGTATCGTTTTATATCTGATTATTGTTACCCAGGCGTCAGTCAGGGATATGTTGTCGTGGACGTCGTCGTCGATCAGCGCGCCTATGGTGGGCGCGGAGTGGGACAAGGCGCACAAGAAGGCTGCCATCGATCTGTTCCGGCTGGTGCAGATATACATGGGCGACCGCAAGGCGCGCCCCGGCATGACGCTCAACTCCGTCGCGCAGGATATATTGCATGCCACTTTTACTAATGAAAAGTTTGTATCTTTTGTTACGAATAATGCCGAATGTTTGATTAGTTACTAACCTACCTACTAAAAAAAATCTGTACTTTATTTATTAGCACAACATGACTTATTACTGTACACCATCCGTAACTAAGCGTTATGGGAGTCCCTCAGTGTAGGTTCTTGATACTAGACCTACACTATGACATACTAATTAAGAACTGAGACTAGACGTAAAACGTTCTTGGTTATGATTTTGAGTTTTATTATAGGTGATTTGTAGTAATACGTAATGCTTTGACTTCATTAAACCGAGTTCGTGATAAAAACGAAGATCTTGCTTCGGCTTAAACTCCGTCATTATCGCGAACTCGGTCTAATGAAGCCTAGGCATAATGCGTACGTACAATGGGCAGGTTACGCGACGAGGTGTACGTGCAGCTGTGCCGGCAGACGACGGAGAACCCGCTGCGGGACTCGCTGCTGCGCGGCTGGGAGCTGCTGGCGGTCTGCCTCGCCTTCGTGCCGCCCTCGCCCGCCTTCCAGCCCGCACTCACCAACTACGTCAACAGGCACAGGGACCCCGCCTTCGCTGACGCCTTTCCTGAGGTGACCACATTTGACTATGGACCTAATCGTAGTTCAATACATTCTCCCGATATAAGTTTAGATTACCCGTTGTTTCGCTTTATACCAAAAAAAACGTTATTTTTTTTTTTTAGATCTTCAATATAAACTTCTATAGCCTTATGGCTTCATTAGACCAAGCTCGCGGAAAAAACGTAGATTTTGCTTCGACGTAAGGCCAATTTTGGCGTGATATCGGTCTAATGAAGCCGTAGGGTAAAAAAGGCAAGCAAGTGGAACTTGGATCTGACGGTAGTTTTTTTATGTGGCAAACTTATGATTTTTACAGGTGGGCAAATGGCCCATCCACGTTCAAGTGTCACATTACGCGGGAGTGGCGTGCAAACGTTTAGAAAGAATCGGCTTCGGCGGCAAGCGGCAGCCGAGGAAACCCAGCACCGAAGACATTGACCAAGCTAGGGTAAAGTGAAAATGAGTTACCTGAAGTATAATAGCTAAATTAAAATGTTGAAGGTGAAACGACTTTGCAACTATTTTAGTGGACACCTGTACATTTCTTTAAAAAAATTATAGCCAGATAGTGGTTATTCTCTTGTTATGACTCCATTGAACACTTTATATGGTTTCAGATCCAGATCTTCCGTCAGTCGATGTTCGGCAATACGTTGTCGGAGGTGATGGCGCTGCAGAAGGAGCGGTTCCCGCACCGGCAGCTGCCGTGGGTGCAGGTGGCGCTGTCGCAGCAGGTGTTGGCGCTCAGCGGCCGCGACACGGAGGGCATCTTCCGCGTTTCCGCTGACGTCGACGAGGTCAACGCGCTCAAGGCCAAGATCGACAACTGGGAGCTGCCTGACGCTTCTACATTGACCGGTATACACTTATCCTAAGGCGTCATTAGACCGAGTTTGCAATAAAAACGGAGATTTTGTGGCGTAAGGCCGTTTTTTCGTGACATTGGTGTAATGAAGCTGTAGGACTACAACCATTATTAAACTAAAATAGTCATGCCTAATAAGCAATATTAGGATGTAAAAAGATCGAGAATGGACTTTTCTTGAATAAGGAATTCACCAATCTGAGAACGATCAAACTAAATACTAATTGAACAAATGAAAATAAGTTTTCACATAACTACTTTTTTGTGATTGTGATGGTTTGAGTCTGTAAATGAAGTTTGCAAATGTCTATGTCCACCATTAGTAAAATTTCTTTTTTTAAATAATAATGTGTGTACGCGTGTGTAAGATGCGCACGCGCCCGCCAGCCTGCTGAAGCTGTGGTACCGCGAGCTGTACGAGCCGCTGATCCCGGACGCGCTGTACGGCGCGTGCGTCGCCGCCGGCGGGGACTTCGCCGCGTGCGCGCGCGCGCTGCAGCGCCTGCCGCCACTTAACAGACTTGTATGTAACAACACGATACGCAGACATTAATGCTTTCTTACTTACGGCTTCAATAGACCGAGTACGCAATAAAAATGCATTTGCGCCAAAGCAAAATCACTGTTTTTATCGCAAACTCAGTCTAATGAAGCCATAGTGTTATTGAATGCAGAGATAAATTGAGGGCTATCTAATGCCAACTGGTCATTAATAAAATCGTAAATGTAATCAACATTTAACTTGAAATATAAGTTTGGGAATGCCACTAAAGATAGGTCAAGTCATAACTCAAATCGTTTTTAAACTTAAAATAAGAGTTACAACCCGTCGGCTTCATTAAACATTAAATTTTACTTCAGGTCGAGTCCGGCTATATGGCGGACTCGGTCCAATGAAGCTTAGGTGTAATATTTTATCGTAGTAACTCAGAATTGATGTCCAGGTCCTCACATACTTGATAAGTTTCCTGCAACAATTCACCGCGCCGGAGGTGGTGAGCCAGACGAAGATGGACTCCGCCAACCTGGCGATGGTGTTCGCGCCCAACTGCCTTCGCTGCACCTCGCAGGACCCGCGCGTCATCCTGGAGAACGCGCGCAAGGAGATGACCTTCCTCAAGACCCTCATCACCGACCTGGACACCACGCACGTGCGCGACCTGCTGTGACCGACGACCCTCAACTATTGCAACAACAACTTTGTTGCGGTGCGCAACGCCGACTTCTAGTCGGTCGTGTGCGCGGGACCTTTGAATGTGTACCATATCGACATGTTGACGTGTCCGTCGACCGCGACTTACGGACGCATGCATCTAAGTTAAATTATTCCCCTTATATTTGGACGTTATCTTGTATATTTTTTGTATTTTTGTACGCTATATATCATAATTTTACTTGGTTGTATCCAAAGATATTTAATGAGATGTGATTTTTTTTTAGTTAATATTTGATATGTGGAGCTTTACAAAAGTGATTGTGCGACGTTGGCAGGGAGTTGTTACGGAGCGTCGCTTGTTTGTTATATTAGTTTATATTAGTTTGTGTGGGAACGGCGGTTAATTTATTTTAAGATTGCTCCTATACAATATTAAGTACACACTTTCTGTATGTCGTGAAGATGTCGGAGAAGCCCTATCGTCTCAAGTTGTAGTGTTCAGACTAAAACAATAAGATATAAAGTATTTTCTCAAGTATTTGCTACGCGTTTCATACAAATTGTAGTCGCATTATTAAGGAGCAGTTTTGTCTATCTGCGTTTGTCCTTCAAGTAGCATCTTCGGCCGCAATCATATCACAATTTTATTGTCATTATTGTCACAATAAGCATTTATATCATTTTTTGTATAATTTTACTATTCAACTTGTTTACAAATAAGGTTTTTACATTTAGCTGCTAAAGTTATTGACGAAACAATGGAATGATGGTGTGATTTCTATATCGTCGTTCTTTGACTGATGAATAGATTCCTTTGTAGAACTAGATAACATAAATAAATTGAATCTTTTTTTGAACATAGAATTTTTAAGCTTTAAGTTTTTATACGATCTCCTTCTTATAGACTGATTTGTGCATCTGATTTTGTTCTCTATTTGCGAATGGCAGCTTTTATTCAGCTAGTTTTTTTTATAGCATGCTTCGATGTAGAAATTACACCATCGCCGACGACGCTTGCCTTTCGGAAGAATAGATGTGTGGTTTACGAACGAGTGGTCAAAAACAAAGTTACTATTATCTAATAGTATAAAAAAACTATTTACATATAGACATGCTAATTGAGATATTATATAGATAAATATTTAATATTTATTCAATATTCCTAACTCCACAGTTACGATTCTTGCTATTTTTAGATCTGAAATATTGTTAAAGAGCAAAAGTAAATTTGAATGCTATGCGCGACAAGATATATAGAGCTATTGATTGCCTTGCAATACCAACACTGTATTATAATTAAAGTATAAAATAATATTTCACACTATGATAGAAAATGTATAAATAAAAAGTTTGTACACTCAGTTCCACTAATACTAATATAGAACATTATAGAATCACGTTAAAATGCCTCTTTTAATAAAATAGCTTTCTAAATGAATAATGTAAAAAAACATAACAAAATTTTCGAGCTCTCGTTAAATACATACATACTATAGTTAAAATAGTCTACAATCCAATACAATATTTTAGTATATAAATACATATTACTATTTCTCGCATGAAGTAGATTGGTTGCGTTGGATTTACCGAGTTGTAGTTCAGGTATACAATCTAGTTTTTATGTAAAAATGTATATAAGCAAAAAATCTATGCTGTTTGAAATATAATATCAATACAAAAATTCTTTAATAAATTAAATTTGTAATCGTGGGAAAATTATACTGCAAGGTCCCGTAATATTGATAATGCCAATTCAAAGGAACATCTAAAATAAGAAATTTCATACATGGCGGCCAAACTATTTATACTAATATTATAAATAGAGAAATTTTGTATTTTTGTTTGTATTGAAATAACTCAAGAACTACTAGGCCGATTTCAAAAATTATTTCACCATTAGAAAGCTACATTCTCTCCAAGTAACATAGGACGAAGTCGCGCACAACAGCTAGTAAGAAATAAAGAAAGAAAATACATTTATTACCACACATAAGTATCATAAAGAAACAAAAACACACATAGTAAAGTAAAGTATGGCAGGCATGTACTCGTAGTTTTAACAAATTGGCTCGTTATTATTCTTTCGTAGTCAATAAGGTTTCTATGATTTTAGCTTTATACAATCTCTCATTTTGCGATATACACATTTCTCAATATTTTTTTTGTATTTTATTGTTGATAATAAAAATCAAATTGACAGTATTTTAAATTGACTCATGATATTTTGATTATCGTATGTATTTGTAGCAATTTTGAATACGTTACAAAGTATTTTTTCATCATAAAGTTTTGTTGGAATGTTTCGTTGTCATCGTTATTCGTTTTTGAAGGACCTTAGACCCCTCCTCATCAATGTCCTGGGTAGCCACCCAAAGTACTTTTCGATTGGCGATATCGCTGATGGAATCGACAAAAATGTATGAAACTGACATTGACATTCGTTAATTCATGTGATTGTCACGTGTGAGATATCGAACGTCAATGTCAGTTTCATACATTTTTGACGTTCGCTATAGATTCGCTTCGTAGCGAATATACTTCGGGGTAACCCTCCTGAATCACCTAATTAGTGATAACCACCGTTTTGATTTGTATATTTGTTCAAGTCCCTGTGCCACGTTTTTGTCACCTTTTTTTTATTTCCTTTGTTTAACTTTATTAGTCTACAGAATTTTCCCGTGACTAAAATATGTTTTGTTAACAATGACAGAAATTTTCCCGAGAGAATATTTTATTAAACTAAGTAGGTTTTTAGACCTATTAATTAGCACCCGAGTTTGTAAGTAATAACTTTTTTTTTTAAATGAACCAAAAACACAACTGCTGTTGTAAATAATTATTTTTTTATATTTTTTCTTTAATTCTCATTTTGTTATAAGAACTAAATGGCAATTATTCCATCACTACATTCCGCCTAATCTTTCTTTTTTCAATTTAATTTGCAAATATATTACACATTGATAAAACATAATGAAAACCTTTTTTTTAAGTAGAGTGATATACGTTTTAATGAAAAATAGAGGCCTTTGCTAATCTGTGTATATAAATGTGGAATGTATTTAAGAATATTTCTTAAGTAAATAATGTTTGAATTGAATAAGTTTTAATAAAGCCCAATGTACAGTGGGGACATCTGGCGGTATGCCACTTTTAAATATTCGTTTAACATGTCCTTAAAACATAATAGATCGGCAAAAATAATTATAGTCACTGCGCAATGCCCTCCCCCGTATTCCAAGTCGCGCCAAATAGCCAGATATCTGACAATTACCATAATGACTAAGTATTAGATCGAGTTCGATTTTTATCGCGAATTCGGTCTAATGTAGCCAAGCATAACATCAGAGTGTATCACATAACAATGTTTCTTTGTAAAGTTGATGTGCTGTATATTATAATAGTGTTACCGTAACTAATGTGTTACAATTAACTTTGTGCCATATGTATGTTAATACACTGCCTGTCTGGTATTGTATACTACCATTTCTTTTTAATTTTAAATTTTCATTAGTGCTGCAATTATAAATGTTTCGATTTGAAAATTACCAACATTGTCACAAAAAATAATATTTCCGTTTAAAGTACTAAGGGGTCGTAGCCGTTGGTAGGAGGTGGTATAGTTATCGACACATCATCTACTAAATGTCCTATGACTAAACGTCATAGGAATTAAAATTTCATTAATATTATAAAATACCACTTTTTGTCTTCGCCTTTTTGTATGCATGTGTTCTGTTGTTTTTATCAGCTATAATTTTATAAAAAAATGAATCTCTTGGTATATTTTTATTAATCGATGTTTATTTTTTGCAACTCTATGAAATTGAAACATTTATTTGTTTACCGAATTGTATTTTACTTCGATTTTTTTTCGAATTTATTATTTTGAATAATTTTAAGTTTTATTATCTCAATTGTTTATTAATCTATACGAAGAATTACAGATGGGAAGAGAGATTAAAGAAAATCTATTTTTTTGTCGTCCTTTTTCTAATAGTAGGTTCAGTTACGTATGTTTGATAATGCACATAAATCGATTCTGCTAGGACCTAGCACGAAAATTTACGAAAAACCGTCTGTAATGTCATCGATAATATAGTCATCCAGCGCATGTCGGGCGTAAAGTGCGGGGACAAATCTCATACAAATTTTGTGGCCAACGTTACGAATACTATCTCGCAAATTTTCATGCAACGTCCTCTTCACTGTTCTAACCGTCGGAGTAAATCATAATACTGTTAGCATGCGAATATCAATTTATTGTAAACTTGTATAGCGCTTATAAATACAAAGATATAGTTTCAATAATACTTAAAACCTTTGTATATAACACGCCTAACTTTTTATTGTTAATTGAGACGATAATATATGCCTACGATGTTCAATAATGTAGGTTACCATTGTAAATGTCAACTTTCAGAAATAAAATATCTAAATACCTGTTGGATAATTGCGATATCACAAGATTGTTTTATTTATCAACTAAACCGTCATTACCCTTAGGTATTTCATTTCAATTACATATTCAGTATACTATACTATACCAAACTATTACCATAACGTGTTTTATAACAATCATATTGAGATAAATAAACAAAACAATAAAAAATATTAATGAATAATAATAAATACGATACACGTTCACCCTGATCGTTGATAATTTCGTACTTAGAATAACTTTTCCAAGGTGTACGTGCTTTATGGTACTAAACATTTTAATTTATTTTCAATTACCTACCATTTACTCTAATTATTTAATTGCATATTTTACGACGTAAGTGAAATGGTCTCATGAAGTTAATTACCCAGCATTATTTTACTACGTCAATTCCTTTAGCACCTACACGTTGATTAGAATAGGGACTTGCTACTATTTCAAAAGCTACACTCGAACTAGTACCAAGTTCATTATGTCGCTGTATTTGAAATTCGATGCTTTACTAAGAATGCTGAGAAATATTCTACCTTTGAACCTGCTCGCATTTTTGAAGAGTCTACTGGGAACTACTATATTTACTGTTAATACTAATTCAATCCGAGAAAAGATTGAATATCGTTTTAATTATATTGGCCTACTGTGTTTTCTTCTTTGGAACAGTCTATACTTTTATTGTACATTCGTGTCTTATGTAGACGGACAAACTATTCTACGACTACTGTATGACACAAAATTAAAACAATACGGAGATTCCCTACAGGACGTCTTAGCTTTTCTATACACATTGTTCCTCATGTGGAAGATACCCTTCGATTTAACCAAAAGCCTTGGAGAACCTCAAGAATTTGCCAATATCGACAAAACCTTTGATAGATTGTGCCAAACTGTAAATCATTTGCAAACAACTTCAGTTGGATTGGTAATGATTTTGATTCAAGTGGCATTAAGTGGAATAAAGATATGGACATTATGGATGATACTAAGAAACCTCGGAGCACCTTTACCTTGGAATAAGATGTATGATATTGTATATGTAGAAATGTTGATGCTAACGATTGCTTGTCATTATTGTTTTTATTTAATAACTGCGAGGGAGCGATATAAAATTGTAAATAAAATTCTCAGAGCTATTAAAGATAAGAATTCACAGGAGTATTACATTTTCGTGCGAGAGAGACGAGCCCGGAGCGAGGAGAAAGCTTTGCAGTTACAAGAGAAGTGCGTGTGTGAGAAAATAAAGACATGCGCTAACATCGTCAGTATGCTGTACGAGAGTACAGAGAATTCGAATAAGAAATATGGCGTGGCTTTGGTATTTACAATGTTCTTCTGTCTGGTCATGATTACATTGAACTTGTTCTACCTCATGGAAGCTACCGCATCTGGTTTGTTCTACGACGTGCCGCGATACTGCGCGTTCCTCGTTTACGTATTTTGGCATATCATTGTTGCCATAGCCGTAATCTATGCAATTGTATACTTTTGCGAATTAACTGTAGCTGAGGTATGTAAAATGAAACTACGTAACTGAGTTAATATTTAGTCAGAGGGCCTGTGTCTCCGAAATACTACTTTTTTCAAATTTTGTATGTTCATTTACAATCTTGAAAACGTTGATATTTTTTAGTGTTACCAAAAAATATGAAAATAGAAACTAAGCTGTTTTGGCTTTTACAGGAAGGCTTTAAATAATACTGATATAATTTTATAATTACAAGTTCAATAATTATTCTGCGCTTTGTTCACATAATATTAATATTAATAATTAATATTATTTATGCTATATGGGAGTATTTTTTTTATTATAAATGTAATAACAGTTAATAATGTATAAGTACCATGCAAAAACTACGTATTTTATTACTTATATTTTTTATTTATTGATTGCTCGCCTGACACATTTAAAACAGGTTATACGGACATAACTTGAAGGCAAACTTAACTTTTTTTTTATAACCCTAATGCTTCATTAGACCGTTGTCACGCAGAGGGGGACTTCCGCTTAAGCAATATTTCAAATTTTTTCGCGATCTCGGTTTAATGCAGCCGTAGGGTAAGAGAAGGGGGCACCCGAGCGGCTGGATCACCGCGGATCACTTTACCTACATAAGTAGGTAATAATAATACTTGAGTTGTTATGATTACATTTAGGGTCTAGTTAGGTCGCAGTCGAGTCCTTAAAATCTGAAAAGCGTTTTATAGTCCGCTTTGATTTATTACAAGAACAATATATTTTTTTTTATTTTCAGGCTAAAGCTACAGGATTTGTTATTCATGAGATTATCAATAACAATGTTAGCACTGCTATAACGTCCGAGGTAAGTTTATATTATATTTTTACAGCATGTCCGTATATTCATTATATCTATATCTATATCTATACTACTAATATTATAAAGAGAGAAACTTTGTATTTTTGTTTGTATTGAAATAACTCAAGAACGACTGGGCCGATTTCAAATAACCTTTCACCATTAGAAAGCTACATTATCCCCGAGTAACATAGGCTATATTATTTAATACCACGCGGACAAAGTTCGCGCAAAAACGTTTTTTGCGTAACATCGGTCTAGTGAAGCCTTTGGGTTATAACATTCTTGGTAGAGTTCTACAATATAGAGTTTTAATAATACTGTATATCTTTATTTGTGTAGTATAATAATTTATAATATGTACTTACTTTAAAAGATGGTGTGTGACTTCATATATATTTTTTTATTTGCATTTCAATTTCTTAAATTTATTCCATTATTTCCATTGTTTCCTGACTGATTAAAAAGTTCCGAGGAAAAAAATCCACTAACTGTTCGGACGAAGTCGGCAGTGAATTTTGAAATGGCATTGTTTGAAATTAACCAAAATTAATTTCGGCACAGTTTTTAATTAGCCTTCAAAATGTTCATTACGATAGAACTTGGTTGTCTGGCGAAGTTGAACGACCCGACCTTTTCTGAATCAAACTCAACTTGCAGGCAATGCAGTTGTCTCTACAACTACTGCACCAAATCCCTGTATTCACCGCGCGGGGCTTGTACAAGTTGGACTACTTACTTATCTTGGAGGTAGAGTATCAACCGCTTTCATAAATCGAGATATCATACACTAATGTTTACGTATAAGTCGTTGGTAACTTGCTGTTAATTCTTATAAGACGAAGTGCTAACTTTAGTCATTATATGAATAACAAGTTACGTATAACTTTTAATTGTTTTTTTTATTCCAGGGCGCTCGCTCCGTGGTGACATTCCTCGTTATGCTCATCCAGTTCGTTACTGATCCTCCGTCACCATTATAAAATATTTTGATAACTTATAAAATGTAACATCTTATGCTCTTTCTCTGTTCCCGTTATTTCTTCATTTGAGAGTATTTTTTTATAATGTACAGGTTACCCCTATACAGTACACCAAAATCACTTTTAGTAGCTAAACAGATTTTTAAAAATTTGCGATTTTTTTTCCCTTGTAATGTAAGAAATAATGTAGCAAGTGCTATACCATTTCAGAATCCTTATTAAATGCGCCAACTTTTCGCGCGACGTGCCATACTAGCGTTGGTATATATTTTTTTCAGGACAGTCATTTAAAGTTGGGCGAACAATTAATCGTTCCGTTATAGTTCGAATAAAAGTGGCATGGTCTTCTAAGCTGCAGCAGTTAGCTTATAATTTTAAACAATAGGTTATACAAACACTATTCAAGATTAGACAAGAAAAATAAAATTTTAAAAAAGTAAAGAGTTGTAGCTACTGCAGGCTAAAAACCAACAAAATTTAGAAACTGCCGTAGTTCAAAAACTATTAAACATAGATTTTTTTTTAATATTTTTCTGGTGTCTCTTAGAACTTCCTCTATCACCTGATTTAG
Source organism: Papilio dardanus tibullus (assembly GCA_013186455.1). NCBI lineage: Eukaryota > Metazoa > Arthropoda > Insecta > Lepidoptera > Papilionidae > Papilio > Papilio dardanus. The sequence continues at coordinate 565,005 of QDHC01003632.1, read as the reverse complement.
TTTTGGCGTCGACTTATGGGACACCCTCTATATAGACTCGAAAGGTGCCTGACTGACATAGATATCTATTAACGCACAGCCTAAACCACTGGACGAATCTGGCTGAAATTTTGCATGCAGGTGGATGTTATGACGTAGGCGTGAGTAAAGGAAAGTTTTTTACGAAATTCAACCCCTAAGGGTCCGAAATAGGGGTTCAAAGTTTGTATGGAGCAACGTGATTCCTTTGTCAGAATTCCATGAAAACTTGAATGAGAGCTCTTCAGCACGAATATATACTTTTCCCATTCAAGAATTTTTCTTTTTTTTTTACTTTTGGGGTGGGGGCAAAAATGGGGGGCAAACTTCAAAGTCGGTAGGGAGCGAAGAGATTCCTTTTTCAGAATGGTATGAAAATTGAAATGAGATCTCTTCAGCACGAATAAATAACTTTGCCGTTCAAAAATTTAGCAAATTTTTACATTTGATGAAAGAATTTCAAAATACTTTTCACAGCGTAGATACGATTCTTAGAGACTTGAAATTTTACATAGGGCTTTCTGTTAACATTTTTAAGTGCACTGAGAAATGATTTTACGAAATTCAACCTCTAAGGGTCCGAATTGGAGGTCAAAAGTTTGTATGGAGCAACGTGATTCCTTAGTCAGAATTGTATGATAATTGGAATGAGAGGTCATTTGAATGACAAAGTTATTTAGAAGTTTTTAGTCATTCTTAAGAATTTTACAAATTTTTATTTTGAGGGGCAAAAAAGGGGGGGTCAAAGTTCGAATTTCAAAATATTTGTCACATCCTGTAGACTTGAAATTTTACATAGGGGCTTCTGTTACTACGTAGGATTGCACTGAGAAAGAATATTACGAAATTCAATCGCTAAGGGTCCGAAATGAGTATCCAAAGTTGGTATAGAGCAACTCGAAAAAATCTTGGTAAGAATTCCATGATAATTGTAATGAATTTTCCTTAGCACGAATAAAAAACTTTGCAATTTCATAAACTTCTTTGGGGGAAAAAGTGGAGTCAAAATGCGAATCTAAAAATATTTTTACGGTGTAGATACGAGTCCTACAGTGTGGAAATTTTGCATATGGGTTTCTATTACTTACTTTTTCCAAATTATTTTATAAAGGTTTTACGCGGACGAAGTCGCGAGCGCCCGCTAGTATGATATAAACGTGTATAGCAGCAGGGTAGGTAGTTTAAACGACAAAAAATGTCTTAAAATGCACTAGCAGTTATATGCAGTCTTTGGCAAGGTCACAAGATCAAGATTGCTAGAAACATGTTTTTTTTTAAATATTTAAGCAGTTATACCAGTTTTATTAACGATTGTAAGTAGTTCGCCGAAAATGACATTAAAGAAGTAGCGTAGTACCTGGGGGCTACCCAAAGTATTCTTCGATTGGCGATATCGTTGATGAAATCTACAAAAAAGTATGAACTGTCAATGACATTCGATAATTCATGTGCTTACCAGGTGTGAGATATCGAACGACATTGTCAGTTCCATACCATTTTGATGTTCGCTATCGAATCGCTTTGTAGCGCATATACTTTAGGAAACCCCCCTGACATCGAGGTAGTTGATAGGTACAGAACTAACGAAAGGCTAAATAAAAGAACCGTCTACGGACAATTAGTTAACGGGACAAATTAGGATTCTGTTAAGTATAGGTTTTAGTACACGTAAATTATATAACTTATTGCACTTAACTGTTTTCTATACTAATATTATAAAGAGAGAAACTTTGTATTTTTGTTTGTATTGAAATAACTCAAGAACTACTGGGCCGATTTCAAAAATTCTTTCACCATTAGAAAGCTACATAACCCCCGAGTAACATATATTACCACGCGGACGAAGTCGCGCACAACAGCTAGTTGTATATAAAGAGGAAAATGAAGTAATTGTAATTGTCTGTCATAGTTCAGCAACGATTTACATACTTTTGAATACATAATGATTTATTATGGCTGACAGTTTAGATGACGTACTTTTTAATACGTATGTTATTACCTACATTTACATAGATTATAAGCAAAACCTGTGTTTACGAGATTTAAATTTTAATAATATTTAATTAATGGTGAATCGATATACAAATTCCGATAACACAAAAAAAACTGCATATCAAGTATTTTGGCTCTATTAACAGCACAATTAAGCAGTCTATAAGCTCCGAAATAAAGCGTTGTCCAACCACAATCTCGGCAGAAAACTAGGGTTCCACGGGTATCATTGATATGTTGAAAAAAAAGAGACGACACAAAAAAAAAGAGTCCAGTGGTTAACAGCAGCTACATTTAAATGCGAAAAAAGGGTTGCCTTCCTTCCTACATTCGTAGTATACAAAGTTCTACGCGGACTAAGGCGCGGGCAGCAACTAGTACATAATATATAAATAAATCAAAACACTTCTTGGGAGTGTTTGTTCCAAGGTGTGTTTTCTAGGTAATAATACATATATTAATGGCCGCAGACTTTTAAACCGAGCAGTAGATTTTGCGCGACTTGCTTTAAGCACTTACACTGTATCGTAGCATCCGCTCAACTTGCAACATGTTTATGTGGTTGATAACAGTTGTTCTGGTGTCGTGGATAGCGTTGTTCAGGTTCAGAAGAAGACACATGTATAAATTAGCGGCCAAGATTCCGGCGCCAAACGATGAGCTGCCTGTAATAGGGCTAGCTCATTTAATAGCTGGGGATAGCATTGGTGATGTATTAGTAAAGTGTTTACTAATTTTAATTATTTTTTGGTCTATTTTTATTGATTTATTCAAATACATATTTTAATTGGAACCCAATACTAGCATTAATAATATAAATGTATGTAATCGTAACATTTAAAATACATTTATTGTAGAAACCTATAGTTCCAAATAACTGTAGGTTATAACATATTGTCCGTGCTTGCATAATTATTGTGACTTAATAAAATGGAAATAAAAATAAAAAATATAGTATTTGATATGTGAGAATATGGTGTTGTTTTTTTATAGATGTTATGAAGACTTTACAAAAAATGAGTTACAAAACAATGGAGCAGGATGGATTAATACGCGCCTGGATCGGACCTATTTTATACTTCGGTAAGTAAATGCATGGCTATTTTTTGAAGCTTAGCATTCGTTAAGCGAACGGATATCCGATTCATAGCACGTAGGTTCGAATCCCGCTGTCTCATTATTGTTATGAAACGTATACGCTCCAAACAAGCCTTGGGCTTACTTGGGATCGATATTGAAAATATTATTTAATTAAACCTATTTTATTAATAGTTGTTACAGACCCAGTCGATTTGGAATATTTGCTGAAGACTTGCTTGGAAAAGGACAATCTTCATCGGTTTGTAAGAAAAGTGATAGGATATGGTGGAATTTTTGCACCAGGTAAAGGAGAGATGAGTAAACATAAACCAAGATGATGATCTGACTTTTATATGTATGGTCTATATGTATATGTAGATTATTATATTGATTTATTTATATATATATTATTCAAATTGTATGCTGCATTATGCGCTTTTGTTAATTAGTATCAATATGGAGAAGGCGTCGTAAGATCCTAGTGCCGGCCTTCAGTCCGAAAATCGTGGAAAATTTTGTTAATATATTTTCTCAGCAAAGCGAGAAGATGGTCTTGAAGCTTACTGATTATGCTAACAAAGGTCCCGTCAAGATGTGGAATTTCTTATGTACATATACATTGGACTCTGTGAGTGGTGAGTATATTAATCTATACTTAATATTATAAAGAGAGACTTTGAATTTTTGTATGTATTGAAATATCTCAAGAACTACTGGGCCGATTTCAAATATTCTTTCACCATTAGAAAGCTACAGTATCCCCGAGTAACATAAACCATATAGGAAAATTAAACTGTCTGGGAGGCGGTATGCCCCATCCAAAGTGTCTGCCTCCTTGCAGGGAGTAGTCCCTTGAACATTATATGTGAAAATCAGCTTTGTGAATGTAAGTATACTTAAGTAATATTTACTCCAACTTTAACGCGTGATTGCGCGAAACTGCCCAACTGGACAGGATAACTAACGACCATTCAGTGATAGTACATACGAGTCCTATCTAATCATATATAAATTAAGCTTTTGAATACAACTGAGGTTTGTTGCTTTTCGGAGCCCGATCTATTTAGTGTTTGCATCTTCACGAACGATGACAAAAGCCATGATTGATCATGGCTTTTGTCCTTAATAATAATTACCTTAAGTAAATTGCGAATTTGCAAATACATGAATAAATTGCACCAATAAATTATTTTTACTGGTATTTGTATTTATGTCTATTAGCTATTAGGGTTTAAATTAGTGTTTCTTAGTGAAACATTCTTTTATTGTAGATAGTTGTTCCGTGTAGACAAAGCTATATCTTAAACAGTAATTTAAAGAACGTTAACCTTTTCATTGTGTCGGTTTTTCCGTGTTTGATGATTAAAAAACCACACGCGACAAATGCTTAGTTTTATTCCGTTAAAATATATTAAATACTGCTTGGTCGCCGTTGTAGTTGTTACTTGTTGTTTTTTTTTTAAATAAAAATGAAAAAATATATGCATCGGAGAAAAGACATTCAAGAAAAATAAAATTACTCGTTAATTCGTCACTTCGTCACGCGAAAGTTATAGTCAAGTCAGGCATATTGGCCAACTATTTTAGGTAACGGTTGCTTTGGGAGTAACATAAAATGAGTATTGTGTTTCGTTTATTCTTACAGAAACTGCGATGGGCGTGAAAATTAACTCACAAGATAATAAAGACACACCATTCCTAAAATCTATGCAAATCATATTACATTTAGTATGCGAAAGAATATTTCATCTGTGGTTGCAGCCAGATTGGTTGTACAAATTATTGCCTCGATACGTGACACATGAAAATAATATAAAAGTGATGCATGACTTCACCAACGAGGTATAGTTTCATAATATATAATTTAATTTATTGCAGTAGTTCATGGAATTCGGTAATTGGCAAGTTATAAGTTTATTAAGATCACAATAAATTCGCGATGGTTCATAAATTTTATTAAATAATTTGTCCTGGATTTCGGCAAGAACAATATACAATAAATGGTTCTAAAAGGAATTTGTTCATCTCTAATGTTTCAGGTAATATCTAAAAAGCGAAAAGAATTAAAACTTGAAAACAACCGCAGGGCTGAAATGAATCACGATTTCGGTAATTATTTAAAAAGTGTTATGGATTTTCATGCGAGTGAAGCCGCACGGAAACAGCTAGTATCTATTTTATCCCAGTTGTTCAACAAAAAATCTAATTAAACTTTGTATATTTGAGAGAATAGCTTAACTAAATTAAGATAAAAGGGAGTTTGTGATGTTTCAATTTCGGCAATGTGTGGGTTTTCCGATTATGTATATTGTAATACGATTAATATTTAAACAAAAAGCTAAAGCTCTTGTTCTGGACGTACCTCAATAAACTAAGTATCCGAAATTAACTTGTACAAGTTTAAAAATAAATTAACTTTCAGACGTAGGTAGTTATCAAAACCAGACTTTCCTCGACCTGCTTGTTCGTTTGTCGGGCGGCGAGCACGGCTACAGCGACGTGGAGTTGAGGGAGGAGATACTCACATTGCTGGTGGCGGGCACGGACACCTCCGCCGTGGGTCTCGGCTACACGCTCAAACTGTTGGCGATGTACCCCAAAATCCAGGATAAAGTTTACAAAGAGTTAGTTACTACTGGAATTGTCATTACTTCAAATAATTTATTAGTAGTGTAGTTCGACCCTTGATGGGCTCTATTTTCCGCAACTCCACGACTAGCGTTAAATAATTGATTATTCCGTTCTTTTTTCTGGATTTTTTGATTTAAGAATTTTTTATTGTAATGCATCACACGACCCGAACAGGAGCGAACTCGGCGGTTTTCTAGCCTGAAATGTAATTTCGGCTAACGTTCGCGGACAGGCGCAGAAGCAGGCTGTGTAGGCACTGTCATCTCATCCCTTGTAGCACGTTTGTCCCAGTACAGTTAAAACTGTTTTTCTTTCATCTCCCTGCTCTTACCCTATAACCGTAGAGTCGGCGCACCCGGTTTTTGCCACCTAGTTAATTTGTCTAATGTCAACTCAGTCATCACTCTCTTTTTGACCATATCACCTATCATGCTATCCATCTAACTCTTACTAGGTCTGCCTATTTATCAATCATTTTGATTTCACAACACGTAATTGTCCAATTTCACGTACAGTTTTTTTGTATCCGCATAACACAATTAAGTACATATCGTAAGATAAAGAGATTATTTTGTTTTTTTTTTCAGATTGCAAGAAGTGTTTGGTGACTCCGATCGACCGTTGGTGAAGGAGGATCTACTAAAATTAAAATACTTGGAAAGAGTTATGAAGGAATCACTCCGATTGTTCCCACCGGTGCCGTTCATTATCAGAAAAGTTTTAGAGGATGTTACATTACGTGAGTCTTTAAATGTAAAGACAACATTTTCAACTTCATATTTAATTGTATCTTTTTTTCGGAATAACTACTAATTTAGGTAGTAACTACCAATTAATTTTATAACTATAGTTTAAGTTATAATGTATGTGGATTGTTTTTGTTTCTTTACCTGATATTATGAAGTGAAAATCTAAGCTAGACACCATTTTGGCGGCAGCAAGGATCATTTTTCCAATATTGACCATTGCTTTTCATATTATTTAGCTTCAGGTAAAGTACTTCCTGCCGGGTCGGGTGCGGCGGTCAGTATCTGGGGCTTACACCGTGACCCCAAGTACTGGGGCCCGGACGCCGAGGTCTTTGATCCTGACAGGTTCCTGCCGGAGAGGTTGAACCTCAAGCACGCCTGCTCCTATATGCCTTTCAGCAGTGGACCTCGGAATTGTCTCGGTATTAAAGAACGCATATACGGGGCGCCCCGCAGCAAATGGATAATTTTAGGACCACTGATAGGAAGGACACCTTCCAAGGGCTCATAAAAAAAATCAAGAGGGTTTTTTGTCACCTTGCCGTACATTTATGTATACCACAATGTGAAGTTAATGAAATTTGATACCTTTTTGGTGTCATATTAACCCTCATAGACTACGCTATTATTCATATTTTATTTAGTACTTTTCCAAAAAAATCGAAAGTTAAATTTTCCATTAGAAAAAGGCAAAATTATATTTTATTAACTTTGCCTTCCGTGAAAAAGAAATGTATGAAGACCTATAAAATAAAGTGAGTAAGTATGTGTGTTAGGCGCAACTAATAACGTTTACGAAATGGTATATTTCATGACTGTATCTCACATAAATATTATGATTGGTAGTAGTAGTAGGGGCTATGTTACTGGCGCGTATTTTACGTGAAATGTGACACCAAAAAAGTATCAAATTTCAATAATTTCACATTGTGGTGGACATAAATGTACGGCAAGGTGATAAAAAAGTTATTTAAAAAAATGTTTCATATTTTGCGAACTCCTAGATTTTTTTTTTGAGTCCTTGGAAGGTGTCCTATCAGTGGTTCTAAAATTATTCATTCCCTGCCGGGCACCCCGTACATATTGCTTTATAATTTCGACAGTGCTAGAGCCCGCTTTAACATCTTCGCACGGCCGGCTCGCCCGGTAAAATACCACCACCACACAGAAGACAGGCGTCAAATGGAAGCTATTCCGTGTTTCGTCTGATGAGTGTGGTGCCGGCGGCCTAATTTTAATCCATTTTCCGTTCCTATCCTTTTCCTATAAGGAAATGTTGGGAAGGGGGAGTGGATTTTTCAGAGGAGGGGACGCATAGGCAGAGAAATTATCCTCTTACTGTGCTTCTCCTCCTCCGAAGGTCAGGGGTTGGCAACGCAAAAATAAAATGTGTTTATATCTCAGGTCTAAAAGTTTTAATGAGGTGAGACTTTAGAGTATCTTCGGCTTCTTGGATAAAGGGATAATCAACCAAGTTGATAAATAATAGTCTAAGTGATATAATTGCTCGCGGCGCCATTTTCGACTACGACTTAGTTTTTGAAGATTGTTTGTATTTGGTAGTAATATCTTAAAAATGATGTGTTGCAGGATACCAATACGCGTTAATTTCAATGAAGACAGCACTGTCGGCGATCGTGAGGCGCTACAAGATTGTCGGGGAAGAGGAGTCCGGCCCTGCCCCACATATAAAGTCCAAAATCAACATCATGATGAAAGCTGTCGATGATTACAAGATTAGTTTAGAAAATAGAGTTACAACATAACTTTTAAAATAATACAACTATGTTATTTACGTGTGAAATAAATATAATAATATATCTTTTAATCTATATTATAATTTTTATCATAAAAGATAAAGTTATGTGAAGAACAAAAGACTAACATTTGGTTTAGATAGTTTAGCATGTTTGATCTAGTTAAAATTAATGTTAACTAAGTAATTTTAACATTAGACGTGACAGGCGTGAATTAAAACGGTATTCGGCTTTTCACTTGATGGGTGAATTGCAGGAGATTCAATTATAGCTTTCTTTTACTTAGGAAAAAATGTATCTTTTCTGTACATGTTATTGTTGTTCGTTAAAAATAGGGAAATGCATTTTTTTATATTACTATTTTTTTTTGTTCTTAACAAAATTTGTATGTTTTTGTGTAATAAAAAATTTAAGTTTAGTCCTTCGGTGTATTAATAAATTAAGTATTGTAAGTAGGTAGCTATTACTACCACTACCCAGTGGCGGATTAAAGGTCCAGAGGGGCCCTAGGCAGTCACTTTTGCCGCGCCTCTGTACCAGTGTATACGTTTACGAGTGAAAGACAGGAAAAAGTTGCTTGGGGTCCGCACACTGCCAACTAAAAATCGGCCGATAGTCAGTGGTGCTCAAATTTTTTTACTCGCGGACTTCACTTTTTTTGATAGGCGTAGATTATTTTTTGAAAATATATCCTATATTTTAGGCGAAAGACAGGTTTTGTGTGATTTTTACCCACTAAAACACCTTAGACGCCCTTCTCAAGTGTGACTGCGAGGGTCCAAGGACTGAAGTACTGGAAGCCTTAGTTTAATAAAGATCTTTGTTTTTTTGCCATTTTCCATGGATAATATGTCGACACAAGTAACGCAGCTCCTTGAGTCTCTCGCACTACTTACAAACTTATTTTTGAGTTGATTTTTAAATTTGTTGAATTTTGGTGGATCGGTTCAAACACGACCACACTATATTAGAAATTATTCGAAACCAGGTATTTTTTCACGGACCCCCGTTTCTAACGTTTTAATATCACGTTTTATCTAATTATAGAGATCAGTGAATCGCCGCTGTCGATTGTTTTAGCGAGAAATATAGATATGTTATACCTAGAGATGAATCATTCGAAGCCAAAAAATTAGGCATGCTAGTTGAGCTCACATTTAGGGTTCGAATGCGAACGCGAACAATAATTTATCATAGTTTTTTTTAAGACACTAGCAAAGATCTGGACTTTTAATCCTCCAGTTTCCATGGTAGTGAACTCGCCAGGACGCATGCCGCCTACGCATGACACCGTACGGTATCCACCGACGACTCTATTGGCCATTGTCCTCTGCGGCTGATGCAGAAGGGCAGCCGTCCGCCTATTGAGAGCGCCGCTCCACACAGGTGCACCGTACAGTACCATCGAGCGCACGATTCCAAGTACAGGCGCCGGCAAGTTGCTCACCATAGAGCGGTTACATATCTAGAGGGATCACACCATAAAAATGCTAATTATCGATTTTTATTATTATTACTATATTTTAAAATAAATTAAATCTAACCTTTTTTAAAAATACTATATTATGTTTTATGGTTGTTATAAAATTTTTAATTGGTGTTTAAAAAATGTCGCGATTAATTATAATATTAAAGTTTAGTAAATAATAAAAAAAATAATTTAAATATGAGAAAAGACAAGGTTACATTCGTTCGACGTTTTATGTCAGCAAATGTAATGTAAAGGGCAACACTGGGCAAATTTCCCTCTGTATATAAAATATTTTTGCTGGTAATATTATTTTTTATCAGAGTGCTAGTAAATAATAAGGGGTATCAATTACTAGAAATCTATGAATTTTGGTTCCAGTAATTGATAACCGTTATAATTAAGTAAATAATTAAAAATTCAGTTAGATAATTAGACAATAGAGAGTATGTTTACAACAGAATGTCGTTATGGTAATATTTTTGGATTCCAAAGTGCTGGTTCCATGCTAAGCCCCCGCTAAGTAAAACGCTCCCTTAACAAAACACGTAAGAAAAGTGACAAACGATCGCGCACTGCCGTAAATTGCAATAATATTAATAAATAGGTATTATAAATAGAAATCACTAATTTTAAATTTAAATACAAAAAACAGGTAGTTGTACTATTACTTTATGTGTAAATAGCATGAATAAAATTAACAAATATTATAATATAAGACTTCAAAGATCAAATTATCAATTACTGGGCCACTATCAATTACTGGTACATTTACCTTAAGTAGTTAATGAAATACGGAAATTGGCAATGTCAATTGTCAATGTCAAATTGGCAACGTTTATTAGTATTATAATAAACTCACGGTGGTTCGTAAAGTGTTCTAATGATTTATCCTGGATTTAGGAAAGAACGATATAATATTTTTATAGAGTTAGTGTAAAGGAGCCATGCAGCGGAGTAGTCAGTTGTGAAAAAATTAAATAACTTCAGATGCAGTGTGAACGCGTTTAATCGGGCAAGTTACAAAATCGTACTGAATTACATATAAAGGTCACAAAAAAGGTAAGGTCGGTAGATAAAAGATGACGTCGTGGGTCATTAGTTAAATGATTAAATAAAATTGCTAGTCTAATTTAAAAGGCGTATTGGCGCGAACAGTTAGAGTCCCAATAACATCTTCTGCTCGAATGGTTCGCCCATTGATATACCACGTACACATAGATGACGGGCATGAAATGGAACCTATTCTGTTTTTCTTAAGTTTAACACAGGACATCGTTCTTAAACTGAATATTAAACTTTAGTAAATACTATGAAATAAAATGAAAATATGAGAAAGGAAGTTACATTCGGTCGACTTTTTATGTCGGCAAAAGTAAAGTAAAGGACAACACTGACATCCGGAGGTCAAAGAAAATGCCTCACTTTTAGGCTTCGAATGTTCCATCTACAGTAAAATACAATATATCTTTGTTAGTACCTGTGTCCATGTCATAGACAGACATTTCTGAGAGAACCAACCGATAGCAACGCAACTGGCACCACCGGACCATGTTTGACCGTAAGTAGTTGTTGTGAAACTTGTTGGAAGCACACCGGTGTATACTTTACGTCGATGACATCGTTCTTGTCGGGGAGGCTGGATGCGCACTGCAGAGGATTTGCATAAAATGGCGACATGGCACAGATGTAACTTGTGATCCTTGGATAGTGCATTCTTGAAGCTTAAGAGACAGATCTACAAGTCGATCGCGAGACCTGTCATATTGTAGGGATCTAAATGTTTCAATGCCATATGGATGGATACAAGGGTAGAGGAAGGCCAAAGAGATGGATTGTGTGACAGAGTATATGTGCATCAAGAAATGACGACTGATAGAGAAGTGTGGAAGAGTAGTAGTTTATACTGTGTCGACCTTCCTCAGAGACAAAGGCAGAATCGAGATGTTTTTATTTTATACAAACTAGCGCTTGACCATGATTCCACCTGATGTTACGTGGTGTACGGAAGAATGTCAGATGTTCTTTATTCATATATGCGAATATTAAACACAAATGTTGTTTTTTCACAGACGAGGAACTACTTTTAAAAATTAAATATGCTATTTGATTACCTTCAAAAGCTAATTTATAATTATCTAGCTGTTGAATGCGACTTCGCCAACGCGCGCGGCATTTAAAGTGTGATGTTTAAATGCTTTTCCTAAAGCGATAAGTGGTTATTGTGAATAAACTGTAAATTAATTACAGCCTACAGTCAGCATAAAGAACATCATGGCTTTCTGATAGTGAAAAAAAGATCGAAATCGAGCTAGTGGTTTTAAGTTATTCAATACATACAAAATACAACATTGCTGTCGTTCTAACATTAGTATAGAAGTATAAATAAGAAAAATAAATATTCGATTAATATTTATTTTATATCTATTCTATCTAATTATAATCTACATTGGCTACGTACGTTAGAAATGTTCACCTTGAAAGTTGGTTATATTATAACATCGTTTTGGTAAGCATTACATGAGTGTGGCACATTTAACAAGTTTTAACTAGGTTTAGATAAGACTACCTGTTGCTAACGACTTGGTCCGCGGGGAATTAAAAAACGTGGCCTTTGTTACTCGGATTGTACTCTAGTGGTCTTTATACCTTTATAGTCCGACCAGTAGTTTCTGAGTTATTTCAATACATACATAAATGCTAATCCTTACATATTTATTATAAATATGTCTGTCTGTTTGTCGGTCTTTCAAGTCAATATTACTGAAGCGATTGAATTAAAATTTGGGACATACAGTGTAGGGCCTGAGAAAGGACAGAAGCTACGTTTTAATGTGAAAAAGGTTGCAATAGTAATCCCCATTTATGTTATAAAAAGTTCGACGTGGACAAAGGACAGCAACTATTACATAATAACTAGACAGATAAAGCGAAAAACTTCTTGGGATATTTGTTCTGAGCTGTTTTCTAGGTAATAATAAAAAATATATTTAGTGCAGCAGATTTGTAAGTCGCTCAGTAGCTGTTGCGCGACTTGCTACTTACACTGTGCATCATAGCATCCGCACAAGCAGCGCCATGTTCATGTGGTTGATAACGTTGGTTTTGTTGTTGTGGATAGCGTTGTTCAGGTTCAGAAGAAGACGCATGTATGAATTAGCTGCCAAGATTCCGGGCCCCAGGGAGGAGCTGCCTGTAATAGGGATAGCTCATGTACTAGTTGGAGATTCCGATGGTATTTATGCTAACATGTTTATCTTTACTTGATAAAAGTGTGTATGAACAAAAAAGTTTATAATATAAAATAAAATATTCTTATACGTCTTTGGTATTAGGCTAGTAATACATATTTTTTTTGTATAATACGTGACCGTGTTCTGTGTACTCATTTATTTTTTTTTAGATATTATGAAGACTTTACAACGCTATAGTTACTTAACAATGAAACATGATGGACTAGCATGCTCCTGGGTCGGACCTTTTTTATACTTTCGTAAGTACATGCATAGCAGAGTTCGAAGCGGCAATAACCCAATGATTAAGCGAGCGCATACCGAGCACTTGGTGGGTTCGACACCCGCCATTAGACTATTATGTTTATTATCATTTTTTAAAAACAATGGAGTACACTACGCATATCCCGGGGGAGTCGCGCACGTTATAATATGGGAGTTTCCCTCCAAAATAATCAAATCCTAAAATATTCAAACATTTACGAAAGTCCTTATGTATTCATCACTAACCTACTTTATTAATAGTTGTTATAGACCCAGTCGATTTGGAATATTTGCTAAAGACTTGCTTGGAAAAAGACAATCTTCATCGTCTTATACGAAAAGTGATTGGATACGGTGGAATATATGCACCAGGTATATGCATTACCATTCAATGATTTAATCAATAACCATCACCATTTCACTATACGTCCTAACCGAGGGGCGCCGAGTCTACCCAAAGGGGTGACTGGGTCCTAGTCAACCTCGCTGTCAATAATTCAATGTGGTAATTTTCAGTACAAATCACTAAAAATGCAGAAATTAATTGGTAAAATAAAATAAGGAATTGACTTCATTTTTGTAACATACATAATTATCATTTGTTTTGTTATTTAGTGTCAATATGGAGGAGACGTCGTAAGATCCTAGTGCCGGCCTTCAGTCCGAAAATCATAGAAAATTATGTTGATATATTTTCTCAGCAAAGCGAGAAGATGGTATCGAAGCTCACTGATTATGCTAACAAAGGTCCCGTCAAGATGTGGAATTTCTTATGTACATATACATTGGACTCTGTGAGTGGTGAGTATATTAAATATACAAAATAATAATGGACCTACGACATTGACTTCGTAAATAAGATATAAAAAAGGCACTGGAGAGCTATCATAAAGTTTCACTCACATCCATCGGGTCAGGTAACTTTCGTGCAGCTGACTTTTTGCTGGCGTCTACCATTGTTACCGTATTTATATCTAGATGGGAGATGAGGAGCTAATATAGATATAGATCTCGGCTCGCCAGAGTCATGTTTTTTCAGCATGGTTGGTCCTGTCCTCCTGGTGCAGGAGTCCTAGATAATTTAGGCACTGTGGCCAACTAATACACTTGTGTTTCGGTTGCTTTAAAAGCAAAACTATATGTTATTCTTTATTGCAAAAAATATTGCATTTTGTGTTATTTCTATTCTACAGAGACTGCGATGGGCGTCAAAATTAACTCACAGGATAATAAAGACACACCATTCCTAAAATCTATGCAAATCATATTACATTTAGTATGCGAAAGAATATTTCATCTGTGGTTGCAACCAGATTGGTTGTATAAATTATTGCCTCGATACGTGACACATGAAAATAATATAAAAGTGATGCATGACTTCACCGACGAGGTATAGTATCATAATATATAATTTAATTTCATTTATTACAGAAAGTAGTTAATGAAATACGGAAATTGGCAATGTAATACGTTTATTAGTATCATAATAAACTATAATAAATTACGGTGGTTCATAATGTTTCCTAATGATTAATCTGGATTGAGGAAATAACTTTAAAATACTTTTACAGAAGTAGAGCTCGCACTAACATCTTCTGCTCGAATGATTCGCCCATTGAAATACCACGTACACATAGAAATGGAACCTATTCTGCCTAATTCTCGTCCCTTTTCCCTCCCCATCCTTTTGTTGTAAATGACGGGAACAGGAAGTGGAAATATCTTATTTATCTGGGTTCCCTATTCTGTCGATTATCGAACGCATCAACTATTGTAGATGTTTATGGGCAGCGGTCGCTTATCTATTTTGGTGAATCCAGGTGGTCGCTTGTTCGTTTGTATAAAAAAATGGTCAACAAAATAATTTGTGATCTTCAATGTTTCAGGTAATATCTAAAAAGCGAGAAGAATTTAAACTTGGAAATAATCGCAAAGCAGAGCTTGATCACAATTTTGGTAATTATTTACTCAGTGTCATGAAATTTCGCGTGGATGATGCTGCACGGAAACGGATCTATTTAGTGATACGAGATTTTTATGTTTATATTTCTTCTTCTGGACATACTGTACTAAAAGATCTCATCGTGCGAAATAAATTAGTACAAGTTTTAAATCAAATGTTAACTTTCAGACATTGGTAGTTATCAGAACCAAACTTTCCTCGACCTATTGATCCGTTTGTCGGGCGGCGAGCACGGCTACAGCGACGTGGAGTTGAGGGAGGAGATACTCACATTGCTGGTGGCGGGCACGGACACCTCCGCCGTGGGCCTCGGCTACACGCTCAAACTGTTGGCGATGTATCCCAAAGTCCAGGATAAAGTATACGAAGAGTTAGTTTTTGAATTTTACTTTATTATTCCGTCCTTTTCGGAACTGTTGATTTTAGAAATTTTCAATTGTAATGCATCACCCGAAACGGGCAAGGTCGGCCGCGGTTTTCTAATGTAATTGCGGATGTCGCGAACGAAAATCTACAAAAGCAAGTAGTATTACGGTGCATTGGACCGTAATTGTATCCATTGCAGCGCGTTGCAACCGCGTGACCACGTGTTTGTGTCCTATTCCAATTGAAACTTTTTTCGTCTATTATTTTGATTATGCGGCAGGCGATTGTCCAGTTCCGCTTAATCAGTATTTAGTACGTTAGGGTCCAATAAGTCTATTACGCATGTCTAGGTCGTCAAAATGAAATTTACATACATATTAACCCGCATATTAACATACACACGGGTAAAAATCATTACCTTCTTCGTAAACCGTGTGATAAAGCTATTTTGTTGCTTGTTTCAGATTGCATGAAGTGTTCGATGACTCCGATCGACCGTTGGTTAAGGAGGATCTACCAAAATTGAAATACTTGGAAAGAGTTGTGAAGGAATCACTCCGATTGTTCCCACCGGTGCCGTTCATTATCAGAAAAGTGTCAGAGGATGTTACATTACGTGAGTCTTTATTGAGGGATTGTTCAAATAAACTCTTAATAAGTTTTTTTTTATATAACAAAGTGGCAAACGAGCAAGCGGCCACCTGGTTTCGCTGAAATAGCGATGCGACCGCTGCCCATGGACATCTGCAATTGCAGATGCGTTGCCTACCCTTAATCTACGAGGCAGGAGACGCACAGTAAGAGGATAATTTCTTTTCCTATGCGTTTCCCCTCCCCCAGTAAATCCACTTCCCCTTCGCATCATTTCTTTATAAGAAAAGAATAGGAAGGGAAAGTGGTCTAAAATTAGTCCTCCGGCACCACACTCATCAGACGAAACACGGAATCGCTTCCATTTGACGCCTGTCTTCTGTGTGGTCGTGGTATTTCACCGGGCGAGTCGGACAAGTCGTGCGAAGATGTTAAAGCGGGCTCTACCACTGTTAAAGTAGTTAACTTGTATCGAATATAATCTGAAGGTGAAGTAAAAATAAGAATGTGTCTAATATGAAGGTAAAAATCTGTTAAAGCCAATACCATTTGGAAGTAGTAATATCCGCCGAATGTTGGTAACAGATTTCCATCCATTTACACATGTTTATAAGTAGCCTTTCGTTTCTATTATTCAAAACTCTATGTTAGCACTTACTTTCTTCGACTTATTTTAGCGTCAGGTAGAGTACTTCCTGCCGGGTCGGGTGCTGCGGTCAGTATCTGGGGCTTACATCGCGACCCAAAGTATTGGGGACCAGACGCAGAGGTCTTTGACCCCGACAGGTTCCTGCCTGAGAGGTTCAACCTCAAGAACACCTCCTCCTATATGCCTTTCAGCAGTGGACCTCGGAATTGTGTCGGTACTGTAGAAATAATGCTTTATTTTTACCCATCTATGCATAATTAGCTGGACTTGTCTAATTTCACGTCTAAAAAGATTTAAATAGTGGACAATTGACCAAAGTATTAAGTCTCGTGTTATTATATTATTGCTCGCGACACTCTATACTTACTCGACTTCGACTCCATTTATGAAGATTGTTTCTATTTGATAGTATTGTAATATTTTATTATAATGATGTGTTGCAGGATACCAGTACGCCTTGATGTCTATGAAGACAGCACTGTCGGCGATAGTGAGGCGCTACAAGATTGTCGGGGAAGAGGAGTCCGGCCCTGTGCCTCATATAAAATCAAAAATCAACATCATGATGAAAGCTGTCGATGATTACAAGATTAGTTTGGAAAATAGAGTTACTACAAAAATTATATAAACTAGTTTTTACTCGAGAATTCGTTTGCGCGGAATTGAAAAAATAGCAATAATAGAATATTATGTTTCTCAGTGATAACGCAGCTTTATAATATTTTTTTGACAAGAAATGCCTTGCATCTCCAATACTCCTTAACTATTTTACGTGCACGTTGCATGGACTCCATGCATCAATTGGTTGGCCTTAAATCGATTAAATATTAAATATATTTATTTCTTACATTATACTGCAGTTGTTTCATTCAATAAAAGGAAACAAATTGTGTTAAGTGTTTGTAACGAATGGTTGACGCTATTGCGTCTTTATAATAATGGATACTTTTTAACATTATTAAATTACTTAGGAATGTTCTGGAATGGTTGAATATGTAGGTGTGTACTCCAGTACGTACTCAAACTTATACGAGTAGGTGCTGCCGGTGCCGCACTTTACGTATTGGTTAGTTATACTTATTACGTATCGCACATTTATGTACATCTGTTTTACGTTAAACTTTAAGTTGTCATATAGTTGTTACATATTCGCATATATTTTGAACAACTACTTAATCTGACTATTATAAAATTTAACCAGTAACAATTTTATGCCACGACATAAATTAGCATACTGTTTTAACTATGGTTCTCAAACCGTGCCATAAGAGTATTTTTTTCCCAGATAACTTCACTCGTAAATAACTTTTAGGCTCGTATTGTTCCTGGCGACAATCAATTTAGTATTTTTTAAATCGTACAGCTTTGGCGCCCAAATTTTTGTGAAAAAAAATGGAGTTAAACAATGAGTGTGTTCAAAGTCCGATCTTTCACTTGATATTAGGTAAAGCAGGTAAGAACCGTAAACTGTTATATAATATCAACGAAGTAGTGGTAACACACAAAACGGTATAAGCATGTCGCATTTATTTATACTTCTGTTTTGCTTAGTACATACCTTAAAAATAGAAATGAGAGAGAATTGTTTTAATGCTTCCTAATTGTCTGTCTCAGGCATACAAGGTACGACAGTTTGAACAACTTAGGTCAACATAATTTCAAGAACTATAATGTAATAACAAATTGTCACTTCTCAGTACAAACGCCAAGATAATAACGCCATAAAATGTAGGCTAGTTACGTATGGAAGAGTTTATATAAGACGTACATAATTTTCCTTAGATCACACATTCAAGTGTACAGCCTACGCTTATTCGGTGTGCTATTATATTTAAAATGTTTCTATGGCTGTTGTTCTTCGGTGTAGTGCTGTGCACGGCATTATTCAGATTGAAAAGACGGCGTTTGTATAGATTAGCGTCAGAGATCCCCGGACCGGACGATGAGCTACCTTTTATTGGTATCGCACATAAGTTAACTGGGACTACTGAAGGTGTGTAGTTACTTTTAAAATATAATAGAAGGTTATGGACATTTTTCAGTTTTAGTACCTACTGTTAACATTAAATTACAATTAAAAGAAAACGTCAGATGATGTTTCGAAATCCGTGATACTTAACCTGATAACCGATGGTCACGAATTGCTTTCAGATATATTAAACAGTTTACAGAAGTATAGTTACGAGGCAATGAAAAAGAACGGAATCATTAGATGTTGGTTAGGCCACATCCTTTATTTCGGTAAGTTATATGTACTTATAAGAAATTAAATAAATACAGATCGGGCCTTGCCCTGTATCATAGAGTCCTCGTGTCTTCAGACGTTCGAAACTCAATCAGTTTTTAATTGTTATTAGAGGGGAGTTTACAAAGAAGTACGATTATTATATTAATCATAATGTAATAAATTCTAATATTATTACAGTAGTTACTGATCCAGTCGATGTAGAAGTAATACTAAAGACTTGCTTGGAGAAAGACGACCTGCATCGATTCATGAAAAACGTTATTGGAAATGGTGGAATATTTGCACCAGGTACTTATGTTGTAGTAGTATTACTACTTTACTTAGTTTAATATAATCATAAAAAATAATTACGAAAATAATCCCAGCTGTGTCGGGCATTTAAGATTTAAATATTAATATTGGCGAAGATATTATACGAAATGTCACGCTTTTATTTAATACCCCCGTCGTTTTTTTTTTTATAATTATAACATGTGTAAGTTTGTTCATCATGTTTACTATTCTTATTAGTTCCTATCTGGAGGAGACGACGTAAGATCATGGTGCCGGCGTTCAGTCCTAAAATAGTAGAGACATTTTTGGAAATATTTTCGGAACAAAGTGAGAAGTTGGTTTCGATACTTGCCGAATGTGCGGGCAAGGGTGATTTTACAATGGGACCTTACCTTTGTAGATATACGCTCGACTCTGTTTGTGGTGAGTGGAAACTGATGGGTTTTGGGTCAAAATAATTGTAGATACGAGTAACTTTAGATATAAACAGATTTTATTAGAGGTTAGCACAATACAAGTCGATACTTCCATTGCGAGCAATTAAAATGAATGAGAGTTGGGCACAGACAACTAACGAGTCACGAATCACCATAAACGAGTCAATACCCAGGATAATAGTAGACAAATTACGACATAACGATGTTTTCAAACAGAAACAAATGATATTTCCTGATCTCTTTTGTCCACTCCGTCTCCCTGATTTCTATTTTTTGAAGTTGTCTATCGTGCTTTAAATTGTTTTTTTTTCTTGCAACAGGGACTACGATGGGAATTAAATTAAACGTCCAAAATAATCCTAATAACTCATTTTTAAAAGCAATAAAAGAGGTCCTTAATTTGATTTGTGAAAGAATTTTCCATCTCTGGCTACATCCGGAATGGTTGTACATGTTCTTTCCGCAGTACACGAAACAACAGAAACATGTAAAGGGAATGCACGATTTTGTAGACGAAGTAAGTTTAATATTTTTCTGGTTTAAATACCTAAAGGTATTTCTGTTACTCAATTAACGCCAAACTCCTAGGGTGGTTTGAAACATTAATTAAAGGGACATAAGAAACGTTTGCATGATCATTAACATTCTTTCATTTCACACTAGGTTATAAAACAGAAGAGAGAAGATATACAGAATGAAATATCTCAGAAATCAGAAGTAGATCGTAATTTTGGTGAGACAGATAACATAGCTGGGACGTGTGAAATATTCGAGCAGGAATTTAACATTTATTAATTTTTAGGTTTAAGTAATTACAAAACTCGATCCTTTCTTGATCTATTGATAGAATTTTCCGGCGGCGAAAACGGTTACACTAATCTGGAGCTCAGAGAGGAAATAATTACTCTGACAATAGCCGGCACTGACACGTCGGCTTTATCAATCGGTTACACATTGAAGCTATTAGGGATGTATCCAAAGGTGCAGGAGAGGTTATATCAAGAGTAAGTCCCACTCTACCTCACAAACAAACAGTTGAAGTAGTTGAAACAGTTAGTTATAACATTTTTTGTAAATTTAAAAGTTAAACACTACAAATATTTTTCAGAATACTAGAAGTTTTCGGAAATTCCGATCGACCATTAGTTAAAGAGGACTTGTTGAAGTTAAGGTACTTGGATCGTGTTATGAAAGAATGTTTAAGGTTATTTCCACCAGTGCCATTTATTATTCGAAAGATTTTAGAAGACATTTCCCTACGTAAGTAGTTATGTTTTGGTAATCTATATTTTTGACGTCATCATGTACAGACTACTCTTTACTTATTCACATGATTGCCCTACGGAAAATTAATTACTCGTATAACAAAGAAAATTTATATTTTCATGAACAATTTGTATTTATGTGTAAATTCTCAGCATCAGGTAGAGTACTTCCTGCCGGATCGGGTGCTGCAGTCTGTATCTGGGGTCTGCATCGTGACCCTAAGTACTGGGGCCCGGACGCCGAGATGTTTGACCCTGACAGGTTCCTGCCTGAGAAGTTCAACCTCAAAAACGCCTGCTCCTACATGCCTTTCAGCAGTGGATCTCGGAATTGCGTCGGTAATGTAGATAACATCATTTATCAGCCAGGGAACAAGTACTTTTTTTACTCTGTTTATGCTATCTAATGTAAGAACAAAGAGATTAACCTTTTGGAGGCCACGGTCTGCTATTTGTGACAAACGAAGACGAGCTCTGTGAGCCGCAGTCTGCTATTTATGACCAAAAACATGCCCTCGAAAAACACGAAAAAAACGTAATAATCAATGCTTTTTGGTAGTTTTAATGATCAAACCTAAAAGTTAAAACTCCAAATTATATGTAAACTTATAAAAAAAAGGTAATTATAGCGTATTTTTAACTTAAAACAATTAATTAAAATAGTCAAAAATAAATGTTAAAAAGGAAGTGCCCACGGAGCCACGGTCTGCTATTTGTGACAAATTGTGACACTTTATGACAGCTAGTGATGCGAAACGTGATATATTGCATAAATCAAAAAATATTCTACTAGGTGTAGGATTTGAAAAATATATGTTGCCGTAATTAGAATTTATAATTCACATACTTACTTAAGGTTAATTAACATTTAATCATAATAATTTAATTAAAATAGAGACGTTTAAATTATCATCTGTAAATAGATTCGTAATATTTATACAGAGTGCCTCGCAGCGAATGGATGTTTTTGGATATCTTTAATTGTGAATATCTATGGGAAGCAGCCATTTCGCCATTATGGCGAAATCAGTTCGTTCGTGCCCCGCAGCAAATGGATGTTTTGGGGCTACTAATAGGATACCTCCCAAGGGCTCAGAAAAAAACAAACAAAAAAGAAATTCAAAACTCTTTTGTCACCTTGCTGTGCATATATGTGCACGATAATATCAAATTAATGAAATTCGATACTTTTTTGGTGTCATATTAATCCTCATAGACTACACTTATTATACATGTCTCAATTATTAAAAATTCTTCATTACATTATGGTAATGTTAATGTTATGAAGAATTTCGTTCGAAAACGGTTTTACAATTATTATGCGATTTCTGAAAATGTTTTTGAAAATAGAATGTCGATAAACAAAATTTACTTCAGGTTCATCTCTACGTATATTGCGTGCATTTGTAAAATGCTTGGTCCACGGAGCCAAGTCGTCACATATTTATGACAGTGGACGTCGTCATCACAGGGATAGTGTTGTTCCATAACTTATTGTGCGATCTATTTTATTGAATTTAAAATTTTGAATCTACTGCTTTTAAAGTCTAGATTATGACATTTATTGTGACTTTCGATGGTAGTAGGACTAAACATAAAAATAAAATTACATTTGAGAGAGTGTTTATTAGATAGTCGTTAAAATATGTAAATATATTGCATGTTATCGACATGACTGCTCCAAGCACTATTGATATTTTAGTGATTTCTTACGAATTTGAGCCTTGGCTCACAGGGCACGTTTTTGTTGTTTTGGCTTGGCATCCAATGGGTTAAATATCTGTGATAATTAGTTATTTTTGGTAGTATTGCACTGAATGCGATATATTGTGCTTTGCAGGATACCAATATGCATTGATGTCAATGAAGACAGCGGTGACAGCGATAGTGCGGCGCTACAAGGTTGTCGGGAAAGA
Source organism: Papilio dardanus tibullus (assembly GCA_013186455.1). Lineage (NCBI taxonomy): Eukaryota > Metazoa > Arthropoda > Insecta > Lepidoptera > Papilionidae > Papilio > Papilio dardanus. Next base: position 542,105 of record QDHC01003632.1, on the reverse strand, counting down.
GGAGTCTGGCACTGTTCCACATATAAAGTCCAAAATTGACATTATGATGAAAGCTGTCGATGATTACAAGATGAGTTTAGAGCAAAGAGTTACTATATGAATATTAAAATGGCGTGAAATAGCTATTCACGTTATTTTGATATTATTATGTTTATAATTTTTAAAGTAAAAATAAACTAACTCTTACCTACGTTTTTATATAGACCTAAGTTTAACCATTATATTCTATGTAACAAAAGTGAAGTAGAGTATTTTGTTGCTCGTCTGATGAGTGAGGTGCTAGGGGCATTATTCTAGTCTGTTTTACAATCTTCATTACTGGATTTGAATATTTAAAAGTAGCTTTATCTTTGGTATTGACAGTGCTATTAGAAAACCAGTTAAACATGTTAAGACGAGCCATTCACTAAATTTCTTTTAATTCACAAGATTTTGTACTTATATTTTTTAAATAAAAATATAATCTTTTGTCTTTCGGTGTTTTATTTAACATGCAGAAGTATGAGGAGTGAAATAAGTACATATATTTTTTGTTCAATCTTTTCTGGGTTGGTGTTTTTTTTTGTTCAAAATTGTCTTTCCTGACAGTCATTAAAAACATATGCAGTACAGTCACGGTGAACAAGTGTCACCAAGTGTTACAATATAGGGGTACAATAACCATCAAAAGCTTTTAATCGCTTTTGTTGTTTTAAAAAAATAAGAGGCTCACATTACTAAGGCTATTCGAAACATTTTATGGTCACTAGCATTCAGTTTTGTGTTCACATTAAACATTAATATAAAATAATCTTTGTACATGACGTTGTGTAAAACATGTTACATTGTTTGGTAATTGTTTGGTCTGGTTGTTAATGACTATGGGAAAATCTCTAAAATAGACTTATTCCGAAAAAAATTATAAAGTGGGAAGTAAATAAGATACACCAGGGGTCTCATTGGACCAAGTTATGTATCACAAGAAGTACCAGGAAAGAGGATGTTCTGTATTTTGGAATAAATTTTATAAATGTACCAGTACCAAACGTACAAATGCAACAGTAATAACGTTTAACGTTTCGGAATAAAGCGGAATGTGTTTTAGTTAAACTTGTAACTAACGACGATATGTTTATTGACAGAAAAGAAGGAACACTAACATACCTTATTAATTTTTATAATATCTTTAGTAGACCCACGCGAGATGGGGTTGTCGTAAACATTGAATGAATAAAGCAGCTACCGTAATATAAAATAATTACATCAATACGATAATTATAATAACCATAATTAATACATTAAATATTCAATTAAAGTACTTAACTAATTAAAAACTCAATTAACAGTTCTTAACAAAGAGTCACCTCTCAATCAAACATCACAAAAACTACGCCAATAATTGTAGGTTATTCAAGGAGTAGTTTATATAAGACGAATTTATTTAATTTTTCTTAAATCAGATAGTTAAGCGTAGACCATGTAGATTTAAGTTCTGTCAAATGTTTCTATGGCTGTTATACCTCGGTGTAGTGCTTGCACTATTCAGGTGGAAAAGACGACGATTGCATAGATTGGCTGCAGATATTCCAGGACTGGACGATGAACTGCCGTTTATTGGTGTCGCACATAAATTTACCGGAACTACTGAAGGTGTGTATACTGTACTATTTTTAGTGCTATCTGCTTAAATATATGTATTTAGTCAAATCGAAACCCCTGGTGGCCGCCGACCCGTCGGCCGCCCTAGATATCGTTGGGGAGACGCCGTGGAGCTGGACCTGCTTCAGCTAAAAGCGAATGATTGGCAGGAGACAGCTCAGGATAGGCGACGATGGCGCTCTCTTGTGTTGGAGGCCAAGACCCACTTTGGGTCGTTGCGCCAGCGGAGTAAGTAAGTAAGTCAAATCGAAGCTTAGCTGCTAATCAATAATGTCATGTTTTCAGATATTTTGGATAATTTACAGAAGTATAGTTATGAGGCAATGAAAAACAACGGCATCATTCGTGGTTGGCTAGGACATATGCTTTATTTCAGTAAGTTATAGTTTAGAATCTTCCGTACTTTAAAATGTAATTAATTACAATAATTCATGTGATGTAACATGTTTTATTTAATAATATTCTTAGATACATTTGCTTAGCTATTTAAAAGTGTTTTTGATGACAGGCTGTTTGGTTTATTGGTTGTAGTCGAAAATTATTTTAAATTAAAATTAATAGGCATTACAATCTTAGTAATTTAGGTAATGTTTTAGTTGTCGTGGATCCAATAGATGCAGAGGTAATACTAAAGAATTGTTTAGAGAAAAACGACCTGCACCGATATTTCAGAAGCGCTCTTGGAAATGGCGCAATATTTGCACCAGGTGTGTATAAATAAATTAAATGTAAAACATGTTTTTAATTTTATTTGTTTTTTTCATCTTTCAAACTTTCCTCATCAGTGCGTATCTGGAGGAGACGACGTAAGATAATGGTGCCGGCTTTTAGTCCAAAAATAGTAGAGACGTTCTTGGAAATATTTTCGGAACAAAGTGAGAAGTTGGTCTCTATACTTGCTGAATGTGCAGGCAAAGGTGATGTTACTATGGTACCTTACCTTTGTAGATATGCGCTCGACTCTGTTTGTGGTAAGTGAAAATAGTAATATTTTGTTTTTTCTATATTTATTTTATAAAGCATTGTTGTTTACCATATTTCGATTACAAATATACTTGTAGTCTTTCGACTTACATCAGGATGGCCAGATATCGAGAGTGCGTGAAATTGAGGGTATTTGCAATAAAATAGCTATTGTAATAATTACAACCTCTAATACCAGATAATACAATTACAATTAACAGTGTTAACAATTATCTAATTAGCGTCCAACGAGTACGTGGTGGCGTGCGCACTTTCTCACTATCCAAATCGAACTGACATAACTTATAAGATGGCCGCCCTTCCAGTGCTCGGAGTACGCTATGGTCAATGATGTCTCAAAAATGGATAGGCGGCGTGTCAAGAGGCGGGTGCGCCGACATACTTATATTTTCTTCGATGTAATTACTTAAGTATTTTTGTTTTTTCTCGTAACAGGGACCACGATGGGTATATCAGTCAACGCTCAAAATAATCCTGATAACAATTTTTTAAAAGGCATGAAAATTATCTTAACCATTCTCTTTGAAAGATTTTTCCATTTCTGGCTACAACCTGATTGGTTATATAAGTTCTTCCCTCAGTACACGAAGGAAAAGAAGTATTTGAAGGAGATGCATGAATTCGTAGATGAAGTAAGTTTGATACTTTTAGAGTTACACAAGCTTGGCGTTACCTTTAGACGTCATTCTGCAAGGACTTGTGCCCCTACTAGTCAGTCAGAGCAGGTGTGAATTTAATTGAGAAACGAGTAGTTTTGTTTTCGCCTGACAATAATTTAATTTACTAGGTAATTAAAAAGAAGAGAGAAGAAGTAAAGAAAGAAAGGTATCTGAAGCCAGAAGTAGATCGTAATTTAAGCTTATGTCATTACAAGACTCAATCGTTCCTCGATCTTATGATAACATTTTCTGGCGACGAAAATGCTTTCACTGACCTGGAACTGAGAGAAGAAATAATGACGTTATCAATAGCCGCCACTGACACGACCGCTCTCACGATAGGCTACACATTGAAGTTGTTAGGAATGTATCCAAAGGTCCAAGATAAATTATTTCAAGAGTAAGTCGCACTGTTTCTTCATTTCCCATAATCGCGTGGATCTAGAGCGGCTAAACATTGCAAAAGTTTTGTTTTAGGTTACTAAATGTTTTTGGAAATTCCGACCGACCAATAGTTAAAGATGACTTGCAAAAGTTAGAGTACTTGAATCGTGTTGTGAAAGAGTCGCTAAGGTTATTTTCACCAACTCCATTTGTTGTTAGAAAGATTTTAGAAGACATTTCCTTACGTAAGTATCATAAAACGGATTTCTGTACAAATTTCTATTTCTAAGTACAGGGTTTTTTAGATTCTTGTATGTGTATTATTTGCAATTCAGCGTCAGGTAGAGTACTTCCAGCCGGGTCAGGTGCAGTGATTAGTATCTGGGGCTTACATCGTGACCCCAAGTACTGGGGCCCGGACGCTGAGGTTTATGATCCTGACAGGTTCCTGCCGGAGAGGTTCAAACTCAAGCACTCCTGCTCCTATATGCCGTTCAGCAATGGACCTCGTAGTTGTATTGGTACTATAGATCGTATTTATTTATTTTCTATCAATCAACAAGGGAAGCTTTTGTTCTTAGTTTTAAGTCTTACATCTTTAAGTATTCCTACTTAGAAAGTTACACCTATTAGATGTAGTGATCCGATTATGTGTTGCAGGATACCAATATGGCCTAATGTCAACAAAGACAGCGCTGTCGGCGATATTGAGACGCTACAAGGTAGTCGGAGCAGAGGAGTGCGGCCCTGTCCCACATATAAAATGCAATATTGACATCTTGATGAAAGCTGTCGATGATTGCAAAATCAGTTTAGAGAAAAGAGTTGACATAGATTCTAAAAATGTTAAATAAAACAATGTTATTTCTAGTTGCATATACTTTTGATACAGTTAGATATATCTTTTGATTCGATTTTAATCTATGTAGTTATATAAATTTACAATTTTATGTAGCAGTAGTATTTATACGATAGAAGGGACTAACAGAAAGTAAGAAAAAAAATAGTGAAAGAAAAATAAATTCAACAGTGGTAGAGCCCGCTTTAACATCTTCGCACGTATAGTCCGGTTCGATCGGTGAAATACCACGACCACACAGAAGATAGGCGTCAAATGGAAGCGATTCCGTGTTTCGTCTGATGAGTGTAGTGCTGGAGGACTAATTTTAGTCCACTTTCCCTTCCTATACTTTTCTTATAAGGATTTGGTGAGGAAGTGGACACATAGGAGGAGGAATTATCCTCTTACTGAGCGTCTCCTCCCCCGTAGACTAGGGGTAAGCAACGCATTTACAATTGCAGATGTCTTTGGGCAGCGGTCGCTTCGCTATTTCAGCGAATCCAGTTGGCCGCTGGCTCGTTTACCACTTCATAATATAAAAAAAAAATCAGAAGCATGAAGTAGTTAATATTCACTTTAATGCCTACGACGATGATCACATATATATATATATAATCTATGTCTGAACATTTAAATTAGAATATAAAAATATTAATAATATTTTAATAAATAGTTTTTTTTTATTTGATAAATAACTTTACGGAATCTTTTTAGAGACGTTTATAGAAAAAAATGTTAAAGACAGTACCAAAATAAAGTTAATTTAAAATGACATTGTCAAAAAAAATGTTGGTAAGGGGAATTGGTTATCTTGTATTTTTATAATAATAAACTTAATTAAGATTTACTCTTTAAATTAATATAGAAATTCTATCACAAGCTGGGACAAGACCTCGGACATGTAAGTCAATCATCAAGGTAACAGAAATACCTGATATTGAGGTTAGATCGTAAGGGTTGAACCAGGAAAAGTCTTTTTAAGGCCTGGTTAATAATGGCAAAGATGTTTTCTGGACAACACTATTTATTTCGTAATATAAAGATTTAGTGAGTGACATGAATTTAGTAAGTATTTGATAGATTAACCCTTTTTTTGGCAAAAATAAAAAATTGAAAATCTATTGTTTTTTTCTTCAAATATTGCTATTTGTAACTACAGAATTCAGGGAAAAATAATAAAAAAAATCGTAGTCTTATACTTTTAAGGATATCATATGTATACTGTGGGATACACTGCCAATTTCATAGTAGATGTTTTTGCACAAAAGTATCTTAGAATACACACTCTAACAACACACAACATAAATAAAAGTAGTAATTTTAGTCAAATTTTAAAAAACTATAATTATTTTACTTCATATTTGTGAAAATAAAAAAACATTTTTTGTCGGGTTTGTTATAAACATAATCATACTTCACATTTTGTACCAGTATCAGTGGTTTGGCCTTTAGTACATAGTTTGCATCGTCCTTTCGTACCAAAAATAGAAAAAAAATGTCAAAATATACTCCAGAACAAGCTGGACTTGGAATAGATTTATACAAGGGACAAAGATTTTTACTCCCAAACCAAAAGAATATTCGACATGAGACAAACCTATAGACGGAAAAGTAACTTTGCCACCATAAATGTGAAAATCATAAACAAAACCCGATATGCAAGACCTTACAAATATCTTAAATCCCCATTTTCTGTTTATTTTTAACATATTGTTTAAAATTGCCAGCTTTCTTTCCTTTATAAGGCACCATCAAGTCATGTCTTCAGAAAAAAACTATAAAAGTAGTCTAACAATATGCATCAGGATATACATTTACACATCACAAAGAAATATAGCAAACGTAGCAGTGTGTACTATGAGATACACACGCTTTTGATTATAATTTCTAAAGGAAAATATTAACTTTTTTCACAATTATTAGTTCCCTTACATTGAGATAATAGTGTAAATTGTAGTAACAGTGGCAGTTCATATATTTTTGACGAAAAACAACGTAAAATATAACAATTCTTAACATTTGTCGTGCGGACGCTCTGAGCCCGCTCATTGTTTTCAAAATATTTCAATAACGGTTATGTAATTCTAACATTTCTTGATGTAAATACATTCGGAAATAGCAACTTTTAAAAATAAAAATAACATACAGATCCTCTTGGTCATAACTTGGTGGATATATTTTTTTCAATTTGACTGTATCTCACAGGATACTCCGTCAAAAAAAGGGTTAAGATAAATTATATTACTTTGAAAATAAAAGAATGTCAAATTACCTGAAATTGAATAAAGGTAATGTTAGCTATTACGTTACCTAACGTCTAATATTAGCGGCAATATTTTATTCGACCTTACAACTTTGAAATAGATAAATTAATGACAAACGATGCTTTTACCAGTTTTAGTTTATTTTAAAATAGACGTTTGGTATTCATGATAAATTACACAGCAATCTGGAAAACGCTTTGAAAATGACTTATGGAAAATAACTACAATCATTTATTTACTTTAGTATTTATTTTTATAACCGTTTAGATAATCTAGTTATTCGTAATCACTCTGCCTGTCATAGTTTATGCAATGCATTGGCATATTCAAACATAATACAGTTTTTTGCTAGTTGCTACCGACTTGTCTGGCGAGTTCATCTTTATATACAAAATTTGTAGTGGCGTGTAAAACGTAAACCATTTAAATTATGTTTTTTTCATTGCTTAGCGGAGACAATGGAATTATCGATTGTTGATAAATAATTCAAATATTGAATGTTTTGTTTTTTATAGTAAGAGTTCCCTAGAGAGTGGGGGATGTTTACTGTAGTCAGTCACGTGGGGCTGGCCCGGGGGTGTCTTAAGATATTGACTTGATAAGCATGCGCGGATAAACGGAACTTTTCAATGCAAACGCGCCCACATTCGATTTAATTTTTGTTTCCAGACTTTATATTTTATTCCTTTCATTTTTACTAGTTACTACAGACACTATTAAATTGGTTTCAACTTTTTAGTTGTTTCTTATTTATCTTCTTTAAAAGATTATAGTGAAAAGTCAAAGCATCTTCAAATAGTCCTTTAATATGGATAAACTGTACCAAACTAAATGCTTCGCTTAGTTAACGTGAAATAATAATAACAAAGATCCCTCGGGTTTCGGTGGCGGGTTGTTTGATCGCTTTTTACAGAAAACGGGCGTGTCACGAAAAGTCTGTAATAAATCATTTCGGTGTTCCACGTGATGCCCGAATAGTTGCCGGTTGACGGGACAGTGCAAGGCGGGCGGGCGGTCTGCGTGGTTGGTTTTAAACACGTCCACGAATTCTCTTTCGTAAATCATGAAGCAAGTTTTATAAATATTGATAATATTCTTTCAATTCATTTCTATAATGATTAAGTACGTATAATGTTGTTATAAATTACTTCTTTGTTGTTTTGTGTATTATTTGTCATGTATTTTATTACAGATTCAGTGAAAATGGAAGACGAAAATGATGAACATTTCATATTTAGATTAAACGATAATGGTTCTGGACCTAGCCTTCTTATGAAGGTACGTATTCTTAGTATAACTTATACTGTATAAGGTAAAACCAATCAAATAAATATAAGAATAAATAAAGTTGACTTAAACTTTATTGCAGTTGCTAAATAAGATCTATTTAGATATAATTATCCTGGTTGTTAATTTATAGTTATTACACGAAATGATACGTTGTTAAAATAATATATGTTTACTGTATAATGTCAACTGTTAGCCTCGGTTTCTCCTTACTCAATTATAATTAACGACAATTACATAAATTCATTGTAGACTTTTATAGATATTATAAAGTAATACATTTAGTTTGGAATAACTGTGAGTAGATCTTTAAAGCCCGCCATAAACGTTCAGTTTTTTAACTGTGCAGTTAAACTGACGTACACACTTCGATCTGTACAGGTCTCAGTTTTGAATACACACGTCAGTTTTAACTGCGCAGTTGTATTGTACACTTAAATTTATTTTTATTCTTTTCATATATTTAAAAACTATGCAGTTAAATATGAGCGTCTGTAGCCGTCTTTATTAATATGTTACATTTAACTTGCGTCTATGATAATATTCTGTAATTAACTATTGAGTTTAATTCAATTCAATTTCAAGAGACATCTTATATTTGAGTGAATCTCGGACGGTTGGACAGCTTTTCACTTTTTAATACAAAAGTTTTCCTTATTTAAGGCTTTAACAAAACATTATAAATGACGTTTGTGGAGCCTCTTTAAGCTTTATCATTAGCGTTACTTTACTAAAAATAACAGGTTTTCGATCTTGTTTTGCATATATTAATTTAAGACAATTTTTATTCAACTTTAGATCTTAAAATAAGTAACTTAACAATTTATCGGTGTATTCTGAAGGTTTGCGCCGAGCGTGGATGGCGCATGTACCAGGGCGACGAACGTTGGAATCTGTGGTGGAGGACCAGCGCCTTCCCAGCTGCCAGCTACAAGGCTCTAGGAGACTGGCAGGCAAGTCATGGATTGTTTATGACACATGTGTTTTAATTTTTGCCATATTGGTCAATAGAGTACTATTTCCAAGGTGTCAAATCAAATATCGAGTGCTTTAAATAGTTGCAACTCGGTTGAACTGAAGCCATCGTGAACGGTCGCTTTATTCTAACCTCTATGCTTCTCGGTTTGTTTTAGACTCTTCTTATTAATATGTCTTTCTTTTGAAAAGGAGGTTGATGGATTAGTGTAATGTTTGATATAAGTACAGCGATCAGTTTCCGGACAGCGGCTAGCGTGCCCGCAGCCCATTAGGCAAGCCTTGCGGAATGTGTAAGCGCCTCGTATTGACTTATGATATTGCTATTTCAAACTCATACATTGCTCTTATGTGTTACATTTGAATGTTCTGAATGGACATAAATATGACATCTTCTGGCGTAACTAATGTGTGATCGTTGATACAATAGAAAATTTGTTTATAAGGAAAGTTTATTATTGATCGTGACGATTTTACCTTAGCCTTTAATGCACTAGGGTAGTATTTTAGTTGAATAACAAGTAATTTAGTAACTAAAGGTGTCCGAACACTAATATTTTTCTAGAGTGATATTGCTAATTGCTACTCGACTAAAATACTATCCTAATGGGAACAAGGCTTTAGGCTATGATACTGGTATGACAGCGCTTCCTCTTTGTTATTGCTCCATATTTTAAATAAACAGTATACTGGTAGAGTCTGATGTTAATATCGGTTGTACAATGGGTCACATCCAGCAATGAAATACCACGACCTAGAAAAGATAGCAAAATAGTTGCGGAGCTCTGCATTTTAACGATCACTGTAATACAGGACAAGAGTAACTAGAAGTCACAGGAGGAGTAGGAGAATTTAACAGGGTATAGATCGATAGGGAAAAGAAAGATGTTTCTGTTAATATAACCTGTGAAAATGTGCTATTTAAGCACTATTCTGTAATCTGTCATGTCAATACCTAATCAAATGTTACTGCGCTCTAGTCATTGATAGTTTTACTGCCGCGGCTCGTGTTTGACAAGTATTTTTATTTATGATTATTGCGATTTCAGTTTATGAACCACATTCCTAAGGGAGGGTCGATATGCCGGAAAGACAGCCTGTCGCGTCTCCTGCGCTGCATGAGGAGGATATATGGATCTATTTATGACTTTAGGTAAAATATAATAAGTTGTTCAATTGAAAATCACTTGGTTTATCCATCACTCATTGAAAATAAGTACTCAAATTACTATAGTATGATAGATATAAAAATAATATCCGTTATGATGTCCGTCTTTGTTCGGGGGTAAGCCTTTGATAATATAACATTAAAAAACTTCCATATTGTGAATATTTACATAATGAGGTTTTACATCAAAAACAAAATATGAATCACGTAAATCGGGTCAGCACTAGTAGAGTGATCCTTGTACATACATAACAAAATCCACTGACATAATAACCTCCTTCTGTTAGAGTCGGTTAAAAATAATAGAGAATATTCTTTGACCAAATATATTGTAATCTCATTCATAAAGTTTACTTCCGACTGATTCAGTTATTGATATTTATTTTACGTTTTCAATTCTCCATTAATTTTGTAACCGTAATAATAAAATTTTATCGTAACTGTTTTAATGCAATCTGAACGCAAACACAGTGATTATAATTTAAATAATGATCGAGGGTAAACGAAAAGCTTTTACCATTTACCAAGGACGTAGAAAGCTGATGTTTTTAATTTAAAGCAATAAAAATGAGGCAAAACAAATGCAAACACGCGACTCTATCGAGGACTTGTAAATTGTAATTATGTTCTGAAACGAATCATTCGGCTTTTTTTGAACAGACGAATAAATTTGTTTTTAAGCAATCGTAATACAATTGCAGGTTATCATTTCATTGAATGATTAATAAAATACACACGTGAGAATGGTGAAAGCGGTTCTTTAGTATTTATGACCATAGAAGTTTATTTTTATCAGCTGGTTGATTAGGAATCTCCTAAATATTATATCAGAATGGAAAATAAAGTTGCTAAGGCAACATATAGCTGCCTTAAATTTATCTTAAAAGATAGTAATGCTATTGTAGATTTTTATAACAGCAACAAGACTGTCTTTTACATGTATGTCATCACCCTTATTTTATGATGCGTATCTAGAGTAGTATGTAGTAGTTGTTTGTCCCACCGTGTATTGGTTTTGCATAGAAGTCAATCGGCCCACGTCATCGGCCATTTGAATGGAGCTACGCGACCGTTCGCGTGGCGCACGGCATTATCTAGTTTTGCATTTGTTGCGATACGTACAATGTATAAAAATATACAAAGAAATTGCGATGTCTTTTTTTAAAATAAAACCTTGGTTATTGACGTTATTAGATGTTGGGGACAACGGGACGACTAACTTCAAGGTCCCGGTGTAATGAACATCTTAATGGCTTGCTGTATAAATATAAAGTCTTTCTTACATTATTCAACGAAAAGCTAGACAGCATTTAATGTTGATAGGTAGAACTTTCATACAAATTTGGTTGTGTGGAAGTAAGGCAGGTAATTCACTTATATTCAAACTAGATAATCTGTTTTTAAGTTTATGGTAAGGCATGCGTCTGCTTTTTTCTAACTGGACTTGAATTTCGAAAGAACTACAATAGAAACTTTATACAAGAAATATTTCCTAGAATAAGACTGTTGTATTAAAGATAATTCATGACAAAGTTTTTCTATTGAAGGTCAAGGCAAGAAAAGTGTAAGTTCCCTAGCAAATGTTTCCATGTTTATTGCAAATATAACTTTGTCATTTCTTTGTTTATGATTAAGTATCCGCGTAATTTAAGGTTACTTTAGCATGGTTATATTCTGCAAGCACTTGGCAGTAATGCATCGTTTATTTGTCACGGACGAATTTAAACTTGGTTTAAGGAAAAGCCTTCACTTGACAGTAGTTTTAAATAGAAATAAAATGAATTTAAGTTAGGAATTCTAAATCTTAATAAAAACTATCTGAAACAATGCTCAGCTACAGCTTGCTCATGTTAAAATTTATTTTAAAATAGACCACTTAGGAATGGTAAAAATAGACACAAACTTTGTGACAGTTATTTATCAATCCGGAGAAAGTACAATTAACAAAGCAACAAAACGCTAATAAAGTAATTAAACTAACAAGACTTTATAAATTGTGATTAATAGAAACAGTTTCAAACAATTCCGTTGACTAAAACTGCAATGAAAGTTGTGAAAATTAAATTAGCCAAGTTTGTGGGCGACGTTTAGAGGTCACATTAAAAACTCTTCCGGGCCTCGCTCCAGAGGTGAAAGTTCAGGGTAATATTAAATTATAATTTTTGAATATTAATGAATCGTGCTTTTGCAGCAATTACCCCCAAGTGGTACGGATTGCGTGAGCTCCCGTAAGATCCGATGCCTTTGTACTGAGACATTAAATGTTGGCGCGCCCCCACGCCCTCTGCAGGCACCCGCGGCCCCGTGCCCCTTGCCTTGCACGCCTTCAGTTCTTATTACTTTTGGCGGCCTGATTATGCATTCTAATTTTAACATTTCACTTTTAAATGTCCATTATTGCTTCAATGCTATAGGTTTTTTTAAAAGATTTATTTGATGTTACGAAACATTAATTTGTTTAGTATTCTGTTAATAAAATACGTTTCTTTTTTTTCAGTCCACCATGTTTCCATCTGCCGTTGGAATATGCCAAGTTGGTGTCGGAATGTTCTCGTCTGCGGCGCGACGAGGACGGTTCGGGCTCCAACGTGGTCTGGATACACAAGCCTGTCGCGCAGAGCCAGGGCCGCGGGATATTCTTGTTTAGGGTATACTATGATAACGCTAATTATTTCATTCACACCTTCTCAATAGTTGTAATTTTAAAACTGTATGGTATTGGCACTATTTCCTGCTCAGCCAAATGCCTTGTAAAAAATATGTCTAGTCTAGTGGAAATATTTTCAAACAAATACTCTCTGGTTTCAAGGCCTCTTAAGTTATGGGAGGAAGCTTGAAAGGTTGTGTCATGTCAGGCTTTCTGTGTCTGTGCTGTGTCGTGTGCGACACACATGAGTTTATAGCTGTTGGTATTGTATTTCAGAGTGTGTGCGAGATGCGTTGTGGTGCCGCGGCGGTGGTGCAGCGGTACATCGAGCGCCCCCTGCTGGTGGCAGGCTACAAGTTCGACCTCCGTCTGTACGTGTGTGTGCCCGGGTATCGCCCGCTCACCGCATACATGTATGCAGAAGGACTAGCTAGATTTGGTGAGATCAATATTTAAATGTTGCAGGAGCACTTCCAAATTTTAAAACAAAAGTCGTTGTCTTCTAAGTTTAACAAAATAAGGCATAATGTATAAGATAATGTTTTTTGGGATATCAAATCATCAGGATCAGGGGAGTCAGAAGAAATCGTGGTATAAAAGTGTCTTAAGCTTGTTGTTCTTTCTTTTTACAGGAACAGACAAGTATACGTTATCGGACATTCACAATCCATACAGACATCTAACTAATTCATCACTGAACAAAACTGGACCAAGATATGCTGAGTGCAAGGATAGGATTGGCAGCGGTTAGTATGAAAAATTTAGAGCGTTACGTTTTGTTACCAGTATAGTTCATTAGCACGAACCTTGAATTTAACAGTATTAATGTTAAAAGAAATTACAAAATATCACCATTATTAGGCTTTTAAAAGTGAAAAATGTTTTGTGTCGATCGATATCATCAGTTTTAATCACCAATTGAATACAAGATGTTGTAACGTATGATCAAAATTAATCTATCTCACAGAGCTGAATAAAGCTTATTTCCCATAATAAAATATAACTCTACAATGTTTAAGATATTAATCAGGTTGCAAGTGGACATTGAAGCAAGTGCGCCGCGCGCTGGTGGGCCGGTGGGGCGCGGTGGAGTGGCTGGTGTGGCAGCGCGTCCGTGCGCTCGTCACGCTCACTCTGCTGGCGCAGGCGGCCGGCACGCCCCCTGCGAGGAACTGCTTCGAGTTCTACGGCTTTGATGTACTGCTAGATGAATCTATGAAGCCCTGGTTACTTGAGGTGATTTTGTTCGATTTGGTTGCTGTTTTACTTGTTAAACTATTTAAAAAAAAAGGTTAAAGGTTTCGACCCATGATGGGCTCCATTTTCCGCAACTCCACGACTAGCGCGTATTTTGCGTGAATACACATATCTTTGAATTTTTGAATTAATTAAAGTTTTTAAAAATGACAATGTTTAAGTGGGACAAACAGCACTGATGGCGCCCTCTGTATAACTTGACAAAACTCTGACATTTACTGAAGTTGGTCATTGTGAACTAAAAATACTATTAATACTTAGTTCATTTATCATAGAAGGCGATGTTTACAGGTGAACCTGTCACCAGCATTGGCAGCGGACTGCGAGGCGGATGTCGCAGTGAAGCAGCCCATGCTGCACGAGCTGTTTGACCTGATCGGTCTGCCCATGCGGCATACGGGACTCTCGCTGTTGCAGGGACCACCCACTATAGTTAATAGGTTTGAGATAAAAGTATCAGAGCTTCATAGATTTCTTCTAAAATTAGAAGAAATTAGAAGGTTGGGTGTGAATTGAAATCTATAGTCTCCACCAGCCTGTTTACAATATATTACAAGCTTGATGCTTATATAATACATCAAAATAGTTATGAACAAGCATAATGTTATCCTTTTCATTATCTTTACAAGAAATAATGATGAAAATTTGTTTGGAGAGTTTAATTACGGTACCTGTCCCACAACAACCCATGGCCTCAACGACCCTCAGGTCATACGGGCCGAATTCCGGGAGGGTGCGCACGGTCTGGCTGTTGTTCAGCTCCGCACGCAACTTCCTTGACTCCCTACAAGTTATTATTTGTAACCAAGGTAATGTTCAGTTGTAGTTCGGAGGACGAGAGCGGTGCGCCGCGTGCCCCGCGTGCCCCACGCGTGGACACGAGCACGCGACGCGGCGCGCGACTCCGCCGACGACGCGCAATGCCCATACATTGTATCACCTTGCAGCATCCAACTGCTGTAAATATTTCGTTATACCTATGCAAAAAGCTTATTGAACCTTCGACTTAAGTAGTTCAGATATAAGTTCGATGTACTCGTATAGGGATCCCACTAAAGATCTAAATATCCAATCATCGTTTTACTTTAGCTTAGTCCGCTTTTTGTTTCAGGATTTCAGTAATAAAAGTGCGTACGCTGGAGGACTAAATAACTCTTTTATCGAAGCAAGTGCTGAAATACCAAAAACACAGGTATTCTTACTATTTATTATTCCTGCAACCAATAAAATCCCACCAAGGTAAACTTGTACTAATGAAATTGAAATAGAAGCGTTCGAAGTTTAAGTTGTTTCATTATGTAAGTAAAATCTGAATTCGATTAGCAAAATTGATTTTGTGAAAAGTCGAATTTCTTAAAATGCTTAAAACGATGATATTTTTTGTTTATTCTAGTCGACGTCTAGCGTGGGCGGCGGGGACTGTGACGAGACGTGGCGCGGCGGGTACGCGACGGCGGCGAGCCGGCGACGCGCCCTCGAGGCGAGCACTTGGGGGAACGGCGTTCGCTGGCACCGCGCGCCCTCACGCCTCGGTCACTGGGTCAGGATCTACCCGCATACCCTGCCGCAGGACGAACTAGTGAGAATACAACTAAGTACTGCTCATACTAGTTGACATAATCTCCCAGGTTTATCTAGAAATTACGTCATAGTAGATACTCTCCAGGGGTTTACCCAAAGTACATGCGCTACATAGCGATTCGTTAGCGAACATTAAAAATGTATGGTACTAAGAATGAAGTTCGATATCTCACACGTGACGAGCACATCCTTTATCGAATGTCAATGTCCGTTTCATACATTTTTGTCGACTCCATCAGCGATATCGCCAATCGAAAGTTACTTTGGGTAATCCCCTGTACTATGCGTATCCTTGACACAATCATAACATATATTCTTCTCTATTCCTCTACTCTTGAAGCTATCGGCATTCATTCTCATAGATTTCCTAACCTATTAAATAAACAATATGTTGTCTGCAGCAACTATCAGTGGAAGACGCGAGAGAAAGTGTAGCACATGTTTCAAAGTTGGTACGAGCGGCGAGGGAGGTGGTCAAAGAGAGCGGGCGTGACATGCGGGCGCCGAGAGATGGCGCTCGAGACGCCGCCTTCGAAGCTTCGCTGCGAAAGAAGCTCGCTTACGGGTCTCATTTCGAAGTCTGGCTTCCGCCCTTCTGATGTGTTCATACATAAGGATACTAATTGTAAGATAAAAAGTAATAAATTCTCTTAAGATATATAATTTGAGTATCATTTATACATAATTTACCAAAACACATATTTATTAAGAAAGCAACAAAGTCCTATTTTTTTCGTGTTTATTAGGAGTAACTCAAAAACTACAGAATAGTTTTTTTTAATGTAAAAATGGGACATACATAAAACATTTTGACTTGATAATCTTCTGTTGGAAGTCGGTTAAAAAGAGATGAGAGAGAAGAGATTAACAGTGGTAGAAATCGCTTTTACATCTTCGCACACATTGGCCGGCTCCACCACCGACCACACAGAAGATAGACGTAAAATGGAAGCTATTCCGTGTTTCATCTAAGGAGTGTGGTGCCGGAGGGCTTATTTTAGTCTATTTTCCCTTACTATCCTTTTCTTATAAGGAAATGATGGGAAGGGGAAGTGGATATGGCAGGGGAGGGCACGTATAGGAAGAGGTTCTCTTGCTACGCGTCTCCTCTTCCGTAGATTAAGGGTAGGCAACGCATCTGCAATTGTAGATATCTGGGTAGAGGTCGCTTCACTTTCAGCAAATCCAGGTGATCGCTTGCTCGGTTGCTACTTTGTAAAATAAAAAAAAGGTGTGCCTATTTTTATGTTTCTGTAATCAAAGACAAGCAAACCAAACCTACCGAACCAGAAATACCGTCAAAGTTTGTCGCTAGCAATTTTTAATGAATTTCAGAATGAATTACAGTCGTACCTGGATCAGCTAGAACTGCATTAGCGAGGAACTCGTAAAAGCGAGTCACTGTACGATCGCGAGGGACGATTTCCATAGGCGAGAAACTCGGATTAGAGAGAAACCTCTATAAGACAAATATTGCGGTCCCTTGGATTCTCGCCAGGTTCGACTGTATATTAATCTTTGAATGGCAATTATTATACAATTCTGCTTTGATTAATAAAAAAACTTATTTTTTTCAATGCAACCGGTGTACAATAAAATGTTAAAGGTCGGCTCAATTACGTTATGTATTAATTATGTATAAATAACGGAAATTATGTTGAGTTTATTTTTCTATGCATAACAAGCCATCTAAAGAGCATATTTTTAATTATAATTAATTATTTCTTGGTCTATAATTACTGCAAATGCAAAAACGTTTCAAGTCGTTTCTTCGCCGTACTTTGTAAAAAAACTAACCAAGTAACTAAGGTGACGCTATGACCCGAAGTGGGCCTTGGCCTCTGACAAGAAATCTCTTCATACTTGGCGATCCCGCGCCATCTCGACCCAATCGCTGACGTGGAGCTCCATAAAGCCTTGTTTGCATCAGATGTATTTTAGTCGAATAGCAAGTAGCATTTATCTGAACAAAGGATTTACTACTGTTCGGACTCGTTTAAGCCTAAATCTACGCACTAGGTTAGTAATTTAAATACTCGTGTCCGAACAGCAACATTTTTGTAGAGTAGATTAGTAAATCCTTTGTTCGGATACTTGCTACTTGCTACTCGACTAGAATACTATCCTGGTGTACAAGGCTTTAGGTCTTTTTCAACCTCATCGATCCAGCGATACCTGGGACTGATTAAAGCTTTTTAATTTAATTCTAATCTCGAAAGCGTTTACTTAATAAGTAATAATTTTGTAGAAAATGTTTATTGCTTAAAGATAAAGATAGCTCTTTTAAGCACATTTTTGTTCATGACACTATTATCAATCTGCAATTCACTAATTTATTATCACTAATTGGCTAATTCACTCGTGACTTCTTTCAAAAACAATTTAATATAACAGTAAGCAAGTCATACTCCGTTACTTTTATAAAATAGATAAATATGTTGAGTAAATCTAGATGCTCAAGATTTAAGGATTAAGGAAAGCCAAGAGAAGGTTAAGGGGTTGTTATTAAAGCCATAAGTCTTGAGGATAGCCGGCTGCAGGCCGCGGGGTTCACGGGGCACGCGGGGCTCGCGGGAGGGGAAGTCCCCAACGTTATTAAATGCATATAACCGGTCACCTAGCTCGATATATCTAGAGTCTAGATGTATACTTATCATTATTTTTAACATATATCTTAAAACCTATACGTTTCTAGATCTTTCTAAAATGCTATAGAACAAATTATAGGTACGCTTAGCTATCTTTTCGGGTCCCGGTGCGTTCGTACGAGATTCCGGGACTCTCTTTTACCGTACTCGCGGATGACAACCGAGGGGGTTTTAGTGAGTCAAACCTCACATAACCCTGTATTTTCCCCCCAGAAGACAGGGTATCTTTTGAAGATTTCCCACCGTAAACAAAAAAAAAGCAATCTTTTCGAATAAGTTACCATGCATGTAGTACACAAAACAAACGCAATAGTAGTCAGGCAGCTTATATTTACTACCATAATAAACTTTTTTGCGATTCTGCGATATTTGAAAATTCCAGGGGAATACCCAAAGTACATGCGCTAGAAATCGATTCGATAGCGAACAACAAAAATGTATGGAACTGACAATGACGTTCGATATATCAAACTTGACAAGCACATGATTTATCGAATGCCACTGTCAGTTTCATACATTTTTGTCGACTCCATCAGTGATATCGCCAATCGACTCATTTGTAGACTATAACAATTAGAGATAATTTCCCCAAACCGTGTGTGGTCTTAACACTCCATAATGGGCTAAATAAATTTGGCGAGGTAGTAGGTCGTGTAATAGGTCGGATGCGGCGAGCGCTGCTCCACAAACAGAGCCGCCACGTCGTTATACCGCCACAGAGCGACTGCAATCCTCCCCCTGCAAGCCTAGCCAAATGATATGTTGGACTCGTTAGCATCTGTTAGTACTATTGTTATAAGTCTGCTTGTTGTTATTATAAAAGTGTAAAAATATTAAAATCTGTATCTAATATTATAAGGAGAGAAACTTTGAATTTTTGTATGTATTGAAATAAATCAAGAACTATTAGGCCGATTTCAAAAATTATTTTACCATTAGAAAGCTACATTGTCCCTGAGTAACTGAGGTTAAATCCACGCGAACGAAGTCGCACACAACAGCTAGATTGTATATCAAAAATATGTTTTTTTATTTATTTTTTCTGATTGACAGAAGCAAGCTTGAGATGTAATATACGAAGTAAAGCTGTTTTGACAGTATGAATATTATAGCTGTGTATGAATTTCAATACATTAAAAAATACAAATCTATCATCTTTATAAAATTAGTATAAATAACTTTTCTTCTAATTTACTTTTCTAAAATTATCGGACTTGAAATAAATATTCATCGTATGTAATATGTACGCGGAAAAATGGAATTCTACGATATTTAAGTGGAAATTAAATTCAATGAACTGGACAAAGCGGTACTAGCCACAACATAACACGAAGTTAAACAAACAGAGAAATCACAGAGTAATGCAGCCACAGAGGGAATGCTTCGAATTCCGAGCCGGCAGCTCCAGCCAAATGATTATGTTAGGCTGGTTAGCTTCCCTCTGGTTTGTTTTATGTCAGATCTACGCAATAGTATACAAGGTTTATTAATAATATTAATTTTAACAAGATGGGAGTATCAAAATTGGTATGTAATAAAAAACAAAAAATCTTTTAACTTACAACAAGGGGATATTAAAATTTGGTAATTTGTGGTCGTTAGCTTTCAAATCAACAAGTTTTTTTATTTCATATTTGAATTCAATATAAATCTACGGAAATATTATTGTTTATAGTTTTTTTTTTTATTTACCGAATACTCCATATATACAGGGTACATTTTCAAACAGACACTTCTTTTATTTAGATTTTAAAGTTGTAATATTTTTACATCGGCTGACCTATATCGTAGGGAATGTGTATATTAATTGAGATACGTGCACTGACATAACCCGTGGACCGCTGCGAGCTAATAGAAAAACACAATGGCGATGGAACAATGCTCCACTCACCGGTCTTTACCGTCTAGTCAAATGGAAATTTTAGCTTCCATACCCATCCAAATTGCGCTACGATAATTCCTCCCGATATTGAATACAGTAATTTATTCGCCGAACCCAATTTTCTCGAATTATTTTCGCTTTAAACTTAACAAAGTTGACGTGCTACTGCTTTCTGACAAGATCTGGCTCTGTTCTGAAGTTGTAGTAAGTAGCTTTTACTAAGTTCAAAACCTAACAAGCTAACTGAGGATCAACGGATTAATAACTTAGTTCATATGAACAACCTTGAGATAAACTTAAGAAAGGCACTAGTGCAACTGTTTACGACATTTGGAATAAATACATAATATAACGTCAAATTTCATAACTTTATGACAAATAGAATTCGAAATAAGTACACGTGTCTGATTGTCTAAAACGCTCTCCTGTAAAATTAGCCTTTTCCACTTACTTAAGTTTACGTAGGGACCATCGAAATGTATATAAACGTAAATAAGAGAAAAAAAATCAATTTCACAATAACGACACTTTCAATAAGCAATTATAGTTAAAAGTGTCCATTGCATCGATTACGTCGATCACAGCAAAGTGAGGTCCATTGGAATTGTATCCGCGCTCTAAAAAGTCCATTTGGCTTTTGCTCGGGCCGTTAAAGAGTAGAGTAGAGAGCGCTATTGTGCCGCGGCCATTGTGCCTCTGTATCGGACGGCGCGGCTCATGCGACCTGTTCCAGGGCACTTCATGTATTTCAATTAACGCACACACATTGTACGGATAACTGAAACTGCTAATAGCAACAGTTTCGATAAACGTTTTTGCAATGGTCTTTACCTTTAATACTTTGTTCGCTTTCGGTACTACGCAACACAGTTTTTCCTAGAAGTCTTCAACATCTGTAAGAAAGACATTCAAAACAAAAAAGAGTAAAAAGGCTGGTCCGCCGGATCGCCGTCTTGTGCACCGTCCTTACTTCTTCATGATGATATATTAAAACACCGTATTTAATTTATTTCAATTAATTTTATATCGACTTGATAAAGATTCTTCTTAAAAAGTCGTAAATAAGTCTTTCAATATGCAGGTAAAACATAATACTCAGTAAGTTATATCCGAGCCATAACGACTCCCTAAACCGAATATGTCTTAGCGCCGAGATTTATCGGGCGCATATTGCACGCGCCGCGCCAACGCTCCGGGAAGCGAGCCCATGTTCGGGAATATGATTTTAAATAGGCACTAACTTTGATGGATGACAACCTAAATGTTTCTTTATTTTGTTTACAAGTACAAAATAATATTATTTCTCCTAACACAGATAAAATGGTAAATAAAATAGCTTCTGTTACTTTCAAAAGTGTGTAAAAATTTTGATCTGTGCGTTTCCGATTTCACATCAACATCAAGCATCAACTATTGTAAAAACATTTATCGAAACTGTTGCTATTAGCAGTTTCAGTTGGCCGTAGAATGTGTGTGCGTTAATTGAAATACACGAAGTGCTCTGGATCAGGTCGCATGAGCCGCGCCGTCCGATACAGGGTCAAAATGGCCGCGGCACAATAGCACCCTCTACTCTGCTATTTAACGGACCGAGAACGAACCAAATGGACATTTTAAAACGCGGATACAAATTCAATGGACCTTAATTTACTGTGACTAAAGTAATCGATGCAATGGACACTTTAAACTACAATAGTTGACCTGAAATTTAAAATTACAACAAATCTAACTAGATTTGTCTAAGCAACTGCTTAGACAAATAGAATTTACAAGAACCTAGAAGATCATAGCGCAGGAAATCACTTGCTTGTCTTTTTATACATTTCTGATTTTTTGTTCCTCTTGTTCTTGTCTCTTTATCACTGTTCTTTATTCTTCTGCATTTATATTTTTCGGATACATACAATCAACAATTTGCAATCAAGTTCCTAGATCAATTCTAACATGTCGACAAACTAGATAGACATGCAAAGAATTCCCGAGAGTCTACTGCTCTCGTTGTTTACTGTCACCTAACTCCATATTAACATTTGAATTTCAAACTGCACACTCGTGCATTGACGAGGCCGCATGGCAATAGGGATCTAATGGTCGAATTCAGAAATGAATACACTTGACCCGGCACGGCTGGCTATCAAAATTAGATGGAAATGACGTGGCCAGTCGTTCATCAGTGATTTCTATGCAATTATTGTATGGGGATGGGTTGACGAGAATTGTTATTTCAGCATTTTCGCTAAATAAGAGTAATTTTTACTTGCCAATGCAGGAGTTACGGGCATAACTACTATTGTGTGATTAAATGGCCCTTTACTTTCCACGGTTAATTAAATCAAGAACAGTCTTTAAGTTAAAAAGGTACGCAAATATTGTAGTTTATCAGGTATCCTTATCTCATGAATATAAAGAAAGGGAGAGAAAACAATTGGTACGATCACAATTTACGTCTTGCATAAAAGCCTGATCAAGATAAAAAAAAAAGGTTAAGTGATCGTCGATCTGCGGTCGGTAGGGACGGTGCAGCCGTAAAATTATTAATTCCGTATTCCGTAATAACCGGGGCGACACATCGGCATACATCGGCCGCCGCGACAATTGAATGAGCGACCGTAGGACGCGTTCGGCCGAGCAATCCATTATGCAGATTGGTAGTCGGATTGCGGCATTGTCGTGCCTCCGCTCTGCCTATTACGCACGGCCCGAGACCGCCCAGTCCTGTCCACCAGCCTGCCAGTGGTCCAGCCGCCAGCGCGATTCATTTTATGGATATTGCGTCGTTGGATTAACGATTGATTGACGACCACGCAAACGAATGCATTCTGTGTTAGTTTTGGCGTGATCTTTGGAACTGCATCAAACAAGAATTGGAACTTTCATCTTGAATGTGTGTTGAATAAATATAACGTCTATACAATTTCAATTAAGTTACGCTGATAAAGTTGTGCGTTTTGCAGCTGCTCATTTATGTAGCGCATAAGCAGGAGGCCCCACTTGTGTTAAACTTAACTGACATTAGAACAGCCATGAAATTAATTAAAGCGACCAAATTAAAAGTAATTAATATTTTTCGTTTAAAAAAACGTTTAGAGTTCGCGGCCGCGGGAAGCTTCTCCCAAACCAAGTGGATTTAGATTATACCCCGTTGGGTGGCGCTAGCGGCCGCGGCACCGCCACATCTCATGAATATGTAATTACTTCTCGGCTATTAATATTTTTACCCGCCCCCGTCGCGTTGATTGCCTCTTGAATTTATTATCTTACTCCGCGATAGACCATTCCCGTATTTATTTAGACCACCTGCCAGGCCGCGTGACGCGCCTCTCTTATTAGTGAGTTATGACCGAGCGCTTTTTTGTTGATAGAATATTATATTTTGCGCACGCCCTGTTTAGGTTTTGTGAAATTATTCGCCAGACACTTGAAAGGGAATTTTGTTATTTTTTTAATTAATGAAAATTGTTTTAAATGTTTTGTAATTTCTACAAATTATAAGTGTTGCACTGTAATGTAGATACACATTCGCGATATAAAATATCCATTATACTTATATCACACTGACCACTGTGCCCAGCTCTGTTCGCAGTATTGATTCTGATTGCAAAATGTTTGCCATTATTAGATAAATACCATCGGAAACGCAACTGTTTGCCCAATCCTCTCATTACTGGAATGGAGTTGCTAATGTTAATTGGTTAATGTGAAACGTTAGAGTAATGTTTAGGAAAACCGAGGAGCATTTTCAGATAAGCAAAAAAATTCTTTGCCGTTTTGGAATGGGCACAAAAATCAATAATTGTGAGATTATGGACGAAATCTGAGGGTATCACAAGATTTGATATCTTAATATTACTGGAACTGCTTGAGCTCTAAGCGGCCAACTGGCAGTATACAAAAAAACAAGCGACGTTGGCACCTTCTTGTACCATAGACCAAGAAAAAGACACACGTTAACCAAAAAGATTTACACGAAAAAGTGCATAAAGTAAAGCTAAGATGTTTGCAAGACATGGATACTTGAAGTGTACTCAAACGTGTATAAAATAAGAGCTGCAGAGTAGACGGGGGACGGTTGACTGGGACGTTTGCTTAGATTAGTTGCCGACATAAACATCGTCTCATAACCCTATCACCGGCAGCCGGCTCCAGCCGCCATTGTTTCGTGTTTAATTAGGCGCGAACAAATACGTACGTTGAACAAATGGCCCCAGGTGAGATTCCTTTGTCCTTTGTGATGAAATTCGTAACTTTCTTGCATCTGAAACCCCTTGCCGAATAGCGAGATTTTATTAAATTAATTTGAATTGGTATTTAGATTTGTATGTCTAGATTTTTATGAAGGAACAATAAGGTAAATGCAATAGCATTCCATTGAAGATCAAAGAAAGGACAAATTGATTATCTCTATTGACTTAAAACTCATAAAATAACCATTCTTGACATATTATACTCGTAGTTTGTGTTTCGTTCCTTCTGTTACTTCACCTGTCAAGTCACTTATTCGTGCAACAAAATTTGCTGGTTCTGCCATTATCAAATGGGTTACGAGATTTGAAGATGGATAACCAAAGCCCGTAAATTTAAAGTAAAACTATTTTCGTATTTTAACAGCTTATTTATTTTACAGCAATTGTAGTTTGGATTCAATTTAATATTTTGCTTATTTAGGCTTCGTTCCATTAACCAGAGGTATGTCTTGTAACCTTACCTTTCTGTGTAGATGTTAAATATACAAAATAAACTCTCCTGTTCAAAGCATAAGAAATATTAATTGAATCAGTAAGTAAATTGTAATCAAATTAGTTTTAAAAATATTCTATGACCTGGGGGGTTACCCAAAGTACATTGAAATGACAATGATAGAATAGATAGAATTCGATATCTCAAACGTGAGAAGCACATGACTTATCAAATGTTTTTGTCAGTTTCATACAATTTTGTCGATATCGCCAATCGAAAAGTACTTTGGATAGCCCCCCTGGATAATATAGAAAATCTTAATAATTATAATTAAACAAGCTTTATTTCAAAATTGTCTAGACAATTGTATAATCGTGTCTTAACACGATATAAGATTGGCAAGAACTAACAATTGGTGTTATTTAGGAAGTAGAGTTTTAAGTATGAGCCAGATAAGATTGGACCGAACTAAAAGTAACTTATAAAATAGCAATACTTTATATTTTTCTAATACAATTGAACCTGGATAAATGAGAACTGAATTAGTGAGAAACCTCAATAAGCGAGAGCAACTGTTTGGTCCCGAGGGTTGATTTCACGAGCGTGAAACTCGGATAAGAGACACCTTTATAACCGAGACAAATATTGCGGTACCTTGGACTCTCGTTTAACTATATTTAGTAACAATGTATACTTACAATTTGAGGGTCCGCGAAACATTTCTACTTCGTACTTTAGAGTTGGAATCATTCGAGCGGCTCGCCCGGGGCGAAACACCTCAGTGCTTTGTGAATTTAACTTAAGCTCCCAAAGTAAACTTCTAATTGAAATATATAGTTGAAATAACGCGTTTTACTCCACTTGTTTTAATATCTTTGTTTTAAATTTGATTGCACAGTGAACAAAACTATAGAGAGTACCTAATATTGTAGTTCAAAAATATGACATGGTTTGTTGGGTTGCATAGATAATGTCAGTAAATAATAATTATGTTAAAATCTGGGTCCTGTCTAAACAAAATTGTAGAGCGTCGGTGGCTCAGGGGTTTAGCTCTTGACTTGTTAACTGCATATCCTGAGTTCGAATCCCGCCATGTACGAATGTGTCTTTCGATTTTCGATTTTCATTTGTACATATTTACCCGACTTTCTTACGGTGAAGGAAAACATCGTGATGCAACCTATACATATCGGTAAAGAATTTCAAAGATATGTGTGAAGTCCCGCAAAATACGCGCTAGTCGTGGAGTTGCGGAAAATGGAGCGCATCATGGGTTGAACTACTTATACAAAAGTTCCCCAATTCTCGATTAACTTTTATATTCTTTTACCAATATTTATGGCCATTGTTTACGAACTGTGTACATTTCATTAGGTTATAAAAAAAGCTATCAGTTATGCTTTTCATTATCGTTTGCTGGACTCAATAGAGGTAACAAACAATCGCCATATTTCTAACAATGGCTGGAATTGGTTGAGCCGGTTTATTTGGGCCGGGTAAACATCCCCGCAGCGGTGCGGACCACGGCAGCGGCTCACTTCGCTGATTTGCAGCCAAAATTAAAACGGATACATCGAACAATGGCCGAAAACATAACCCCTACTATGATCTCATGTGACATCGAGTTTTATTTTAATTAAGTATAAATAACAAACTAAACATATGTGAATAATAAGAAAAGCGGAAGACCAGCGGAAATGCAAGAGTGGTGTCTAATTTTCCTACTCTTTAATTTGTATGTATTTTGTATGTGATCTTTTTGTTATCTATAGAGCCATTTTGAATCGTTTCACAAATTCAATTGCAATACTTACATATTTTTTATTTTAAATTAAAATACCAAAGTAGAAATTCACAAGTAATATTAGACCGAAGACACTTATATCTCGCTATTTAAGGTCTAAATATTTCTAAAGGTAACATCGTAGTAGGGGTTTTCGACAATTGTTAATGTTGTGCCAATGTTTGAACTTCATGTTACGTATTACTTATACAGGTATTATATAGTGCTCTTATACACAACAGTGTACTGGGGGGTTACCCAAAGTAGGTACACACGCTACAAAGCGATTCGATAGCGAAGTACAAAAATGTATGGAACTGACAATGACGTTTGATATCTCACACGTGACAAGCACATGACTTAGCGAAGGTATTTTTTTAATATTATAATGTGGCAAACGAGCAAGCTGCCACCAGGATTCGCTGAAATAGCGAAGCGAAAATGTCCGTTTCCTACAATTTTGTCAATTCCATTAGCGATATTCGAAAGATACTTTGAGTAGCCCTTCTGGTTAAAAATAAAAATATATATTATTAACCTAACGGAAAAAAGGCTAGTTATACACCGAGCTTTATGGAAAGGAAATATTATTTTTCCATTTCATGTATAATAAAAACTGGTAAAATATCTAGTGTTCGATGCTGTTTCTAGTGCTCGATGTACAAATGTTTAGTTAACGAGTGAAAACAGAAAACGCAGACCGAGCGATCGCGAATGGAATAAATTAATTTAATATTACATTGGTAGATATTTTGTTGCTTTGTTTCAATAATAATTTGTTATTTATTATGCTTCGGCTTCATTAGACCGAGTTCGGGATAAAAACGGAGATTTTGCTTTGGTCAATACTTTATTTCATTAGACAAATATACAGCGGTTACAACAGAAATGTTTAGTAGAACTTTGAAACGAAGTAAAGTTATTTTTATAGGCATATAACTATATGTAGGCAGATATGTACTCGTATTGTATGTATTCATATTCACATAGGTAGAATTTATTAAAAATAAAATTATTATCTTTATCTTCGAACTACACAACACTATATCTATATTTTCAAAGGCAATGAAAGAGAAGTCAATATTATTGGAGATGTGTAATACAGTCGGACCTGTATAAACGAGAGTCCAAGGGACCACGACTTTCTCTCTTATCGAGGTAGCTCGTCGGGACCAGAAAATGACTTGCTTATCCAGCTTTGAGTGTAAACCAAAATCAGCCAACACTGCATTCACATTATTTTTTATAACTCTTTAGCATCTTTAACTCAATTAATCTGAACAATTACGATATCTATTCGACATTTAATAGGCAATTTGTGTATGAAAATCGATTTTGGATACGTGTTATGCATTATTAATGAGGAAAGCCGGTTAATTAAATGATAGAGGTGATGATACAAGCACTTTGAGGTGGACCAAAGCTGTTTGAACGCTTTAATAGTGTTAATAACAATGTAATACTAGTACCCACGATGGGACTCTATTTTCCGCAACACCACGACTAGCGCGTATTTTGCCTGACTTCACACATATCTTTGAATTTCTTCTCCGATATGTCCAATTCCTTTCCTTTCCTTTATGTGTTAATAATAATATAATGGTATATTCCGTCAAATAATGCATTTAATAGTCACCTACCGATCGAAAGTCGATCATAATTATTAATAAAACATTTTTTTTATTAAAACTAGCTTCACTCATGCTTTCATGTCATTTATTCATCTGTTCCCGCAATTTCTTTCAAAAGGGTACAAATTCAGGCAGTCAATTAAAGTTTATCGTTTTAAGCTAACCAATACCCATCAGACTTTATATCGAGATAATTATTGGATAAATAATAGAGTAGAAAAGAAAGTAAATCACAAGTTAATTATGTACCATCTTACAAAAGATATGGATTCATATTTGTTTAATATGGATAAGACGTGTCTGAAAACACAAAATATGACGACGTAAGTGTCCCAAAATTTAATGACGTTAAACCGTTTCAATTGTTGAGTTTTACGATGCAATGGCAGGTTTAAAACACGTTACGTATACGTAACTCTTGCTAAATGTTTTACGGTTGATTTTATTAACCGTGTCGACACCCTCTCTTTGTGATCGTGATTTATTTGGTTTGAGTATTTATTTACAACTTTTTTTACATTGTATTAATTAATCGTTTGATTTCTGTAATTACTAAAACAAATGACGATCAGAGTATAAAAATTGTCTAACACTATTTTGATTACAAAAAACGCTTGATGTTGAATTGAAGCAATACTTTGCATTGCAAGGAAGTGTAGTTTGACGACTTTAACTTAATAGTAGTTAGTTTGACGAGATAACTAACAATGTAATAAAGGAATTACAAATAAAATGAATTATAAACGATATAAGCACAAATTCGCTAAATAAACTGCCTTTGCTAATTAAAAATGTATAGAGTAACTTTGGTATTCATGTTTACGGCGCAGTATTTGGTCGGGCTTATGAATTCATCATTAATTCAGAGAACCTAATGGCAAAATCCTTTCAGTTTATGGATTGCCGGCAAATTTTGCTATAATGTTATTGTTGTTATATTCTGTTATAAATGACTCGATTGCGTTAATTAAATTAATTACAAGCCCAATTATTAACGTAAACGACCTGCCGATTATTTTTTTTTATTACTACACATTACTATTGTAATTGTAAATTAATTCACTAGTTTACTAGATAAGAGAAGGACTCTCTCCTGAGACACAGTGAACACTAGTTCAAGAGAGAAAGAGACACAATTATATTGCTAAAAGTGTTTAGATAAATAAACGTTTTTATTTTATTATTTACTAGCTGTTGTGCGCGACTTCGTCCGCGTGGTATTAATAAATATAGCCAGCCTATGTTACTCGGAGATAATGTAGCTTTGTAATGGTGAAATAATTTTTGAAATCGGCATCGTAGTTCTTGAGTTATTTAAATACATACTAAAATACAAAGTTTCTCTCTTTATAATATTAATTATTATTTATTTATTACAATCTCTTTGTGATTAATAAAATTGTAATATCAACAACATTTGTTTTTCATACTTTTTTCCTTTTATTTTTTATTAAGGAACAAAGGAATTACATTGTTTAATTAAGTATATTCTACCCCTGAAGAAAATGCTGCGTGTGCTGTTGTGATGTATCAATTGCAAAGTTTCAGTTAAATGAATACGAGTTTTAATAATCGATATTCATTATATGATTAGTCGTCAGATGGCCGCGAGCCGCGAACGAGGGTCTTAAGCCACATTAACCTAATTGGACGTCTATTCATGACGACATTCAATTTATTTTGGATGCGTGAGTGAAGATTTGTTATCAGTTGGTTTAACCTGAGATTGAATCAAATAGAAACTGATTCGTCTTCCTTGTAGAGAATTAATGCCTTAATGTGAATGAAAATTATTACCTGAGTTCTAATTATAGTCCAATTTTTTGCCCAATCCCTTTCTTATAAGGTGATGGGACGAGGAAGTGCATTTAATGGAAGAGGACATGCATAGGAAGGAAAAATATCTTCTTTCTAAGCGTGTTCTTCTGTGTCTATCAAGCTACACAACGCATCTGCATTTGCAGATGTCTATGGGCAGCGGTCTCCTTGCTATTTTGGCCAATCCAGGTAGCCGCTTGCTCGTTTACCACGGTTTAAAATAAAATATAAGTAAATAAAAATTTCATCATCAAAATTGACCTCATAATTACTAAAAGAATAAGTAATATAAACTTTTAGAAGTAGCCAATTGTTTTTCCGAGAATATTATATTTTAACACAAACAAAAAACATTTACTAAAAAAGCAATAAGAATAGGAGAGTTTTGTTTAAAAATTAATCATGACAGCCTTTGTTTGGGGAAAGCGAGGTAACAGTTTTTTATTATGTCACGGCCCTACTTAGCCGAAATAAGGATTTATTTAAGATTAACTGAGATTTGTAAGAAGCAATTACAGCTCTTGAATTATTGAGTGCGCGGCCTTGTTTATTTCAAGCTAGTTATACTTCGACTTAAATATTAACCAAGTTACTAATAAGGAAAGATAAAAGCTTAAATATTTTTAAGCAAAAATTTTATTGAATACTAGCGACCCGCCCCGGCTACGCACGGGTGCAAAACTGATACAAAATACACCACAGAAAAACTATGAACGTTGTATATAACATAATAATAATAATTGCACCCGTGCGAAGCCGAGGCTGGTCGCTAGTTATACATATAAACCTTCCTTATGAATCACTCTATCTATTAAAAAAACCGCATCAAAATCCGTTGCGTAGTTTTAAAGATTCAAGCAAATATAGGGACAAACATAAAAAGCGTTATACTATGTAAAGAAAAGATGAGTTTAGAAAGAAAAGAGGCAATCGAAGAAACCAATGCGCCCATTATTATTATCAATTTTCTATGTATGTACTCGTACATACATTAATGTAGAAACATGCCGCGGGTATCGGAAATGAGATTCTTGGCTACAGTTTAAGCGGATTTTGCTTTTAGGCTTAGAAATGAGTTATGGGAATTTAAGCTTACCTGATGCTTAGATTAAGTTTAGAATTATTTTACAGTATTTTTTATATTTGTATTAGTTTATGGACTTAACTGCGCTGTGATTTACGATTTGTTTACGTCGTGCTAAAAATTATAATAATTAAATAATTAAAGGCTTAATTTTAGTCCACTTTCCCTTCCTATCCTTTTCTTATAAGGAAATGTTGGCAGGGGAAGTGGATATGGGGGGAGGGGACGTATAGGAAGAGGAATTATCCTCTTGCTGCGCGTCTCCTCCTCCGTAGATAAAGGGTAGGCAACGCATCTGCACTTGCAGATGTCTATAGACAGCGGTATCTTCGCTGTTTCAGCGAATTCAGGTGGCCGCTTGCTCCTTTGCCACTTTATAATATAAAAAAATGGCTATGTTTTAAGATGAGACTGCATCAGTTTCTCTACTGGCAAAATTCTAAAATGTACTATTGATTTAAAGCATGTTTTTATTAAAAAAATGGAAATTGGTTTTTATGATCGGAGATCGTGAAAAAATAAGGCCGTTTTGACGACCGAAAACCAGCGGTCAGTGGTCATGATGCCAAATGTGTCACGAAACAGCTCAATATAAGTTTATTAGTGTTTGATTCCGGACTTGTTACTGCTTCACTATCCTCACATTGTACGTGGCAGGACTTTAAGTGTGTCTGTCGCAACATTTTAAGACCTGTGTTAAAAGACGTAATAGAGAATAAAATTATTTTCAATGTAAAGTTTTCAAGCGATAAAGGCAGTCACTTATATTACTATTATACCATGAACGCACCAGGGGGGGGGGGGGCTAATCAAAGTACTTTTCCAATCGACAAAAATGTATGAAACTGCCATTGACATTCCATAAGTCATGTGATTGTCACGGGTGAGATATCGAACGTCATTGTCAGTTTCATTCATTTTTGACGTTAGCTATGGAATCGCTTCTTAACGATGTACTTTGGGTAGCACCCCTGGATAGTATTTTAGTCGAGTAGCAAGTAATTTAGTTACTAAAAGTGTCCGAACAGCAACATTTAATTAGAGTACATTACTAAATTCTTTGTACGGATACTTGCTACTTTCAACTCGACTAAAATACTATCCTGGTGGGAACACGACTTACAGGATTTTTTCAGAAAGGATTGCCAACGTAAATAATGACGTCTTACATTTAAATACAGTTTTTGACTTAATTACATAATCTAAAATACTAAGGGTGAGTTTACCAATATTAAACTTGTATTAAAAAAATTAGTTTAAAAAATGAAAATAATAAATACTGTTAGGGCAAGGCCAAGGTCTTCGTTGGCTTTCGGCTTATTCTTGATAAACCCAGATTTGTAAGAAGCAATTACAGCTACTGAATTATTAAGTGGGCGGCCATGCTATGTTTTAAGACTTCACGAACCGGGAAATCTTATCACAACTAAAATTACTACTTTACTGCTTGGAATATCAAATTAACTGTGAATTAGAAGTCTTAAGTTCATACATTAAAGACCAATTTTAAAATAATAGAGTCAAAACTATAATTGTATATTTAAATGGCTTTCAGACGGACTTTGGTTGCAATACGAAATAATGTAACGAATATAATGTAGTTATCGCTTACAATTTTACCTTAAAACTGTGATAAAATTGGTATAAAGTCCTACAGCATAAAAGTGAATAAAAGTATACAAAATTTTACTTAAGCTTATTAAATGGTATAAAATGCGATCAAAGGCAATTGTATATTAAATATAAGTCTGTGCACAAAGCGAATAAGTTTGTTCAGAGCGCGGTATTAAATAAATATTGCGAATTGTTTCCAAGCCTCTTATCTGACGATTGAAAAGTTTCATAGAGACAACTGTCCTGTCGTTACCATTGTAACACAAGTTCACGATTGTAACTCGATCGAAATTATTAGATGAAAAGTGTTATTCAAAGTTAGACAATAAAGTACATATACATATATCCAAGTACTTTCGTAAGCATTCAAAATGAGCTAACAAAATTAACCACTAGAAGAAGACAGCATAGTTAATTTTAATTATTAAATATTTTAAGATTTGCAACTGTAGTAATAGAGATGGGATGGGCAGGGGAGCTAAAGTTGTGAGTCGGGGGCAAACGGCAATCGAATCAAACGTTTATCGTGTACCCGTGCCCGGCCCGCGGCGACACAAAAACGCTATTTACCAAAGCCGATTGTGGACGACAAAGTTCTCACTAGAGCCGATTGGTGATTTAAACTGCACTTCTTGGACTAATACTGATTTTATCGATAATAGATAATTTACTTCATAGACTCCTATGTAAGTGTCCTACCATAATCTCCCTTCAACTAGTCATTTCCTACGTTTAAGTGAAAAAAACCGCAGTGAGCATAGCTTTCTGTATTGCTCATGGAATTTAATTTATCCGTTGGTAAAGATATTTTGCATTATGCGGCTATAACTCTAAATGCTTTTTTACTTTGTATGGTACGAGTGTTGTATAAAAAGCTTGATGCATTATTTACAAAAACGTGAAATGCATTCTGGCGTTGCAGAAAATCCGGCAACAGTTGAGGTAACGGGCTGAACTATCGCTCAATGTCACGGCCGCATTGTTATCAGGCGGGAGTAGCGAGCCACCGCTGTGTGAGAACTTTTACAATATATTAGAGAACGCTCCAAGTGCCCGCCAATTACCTAGACTGATTTCGTTTCGTTTTAATTTGAAGCGATTTTTTCACTCCCTATAACGACGTGGCTAGACTAAAGTCCATAAACTCAAAATAAATAGACTCAAAATAATTGTTTTTCAAGACCCCTTTAAAAATATTACGTGTTTCGGTGAACTGGGTTTACACATTACTTCTACTTGTTTTCACCTTTTGTGTAAAAACGGTGAAACGAGGAATGAAAAAACATTTTTATCGGTAATGATCTTGATATCAAGAGCTTTTAGTTAAAAAGATTCGAGGAACAGTAAAAAACGTTTATTTACTGTTCTGTACTAAACGTTTTAATTTAAAAGTAACAATTATATAACTTAAAAAACGATATTTAACATTTAATGTAATTATAAATGGGAAAATATAAAACGACCACCAAAAAAAATAATCGTAACACCAAATTGATTTACCCAAAACAAATATAATAAGAACAAAAAAAATAAAACTGTACCAAACATATGATACTCTAAATTAAAATTCATCTACCTATTTAAATCACGCTTCCTTCAGAAAAAATATTTTCACATCAAAATTAATAAATTAGCACCTAATTTCAAACATCTAATTTTTGTGTTTTTATACCCAAATATATTGCAAGTCAACCTAAAAATGTATGCATATAACCAAATAAACTATATTGATACCAAATTATATTATATTATATTTTATCCGTCCGTTACTGCAGGGCACGGACGCACTCGCTGCGCCGCTCTTTGTTATTCGCGAGCTGTGACGTTGCGCTTGATGGTTGACTGAAGTGCTTCTAAAGTAAAAAATATGCAGATCTCACTAATATACAAATTTTTCTATTTACTTTACTAATTATGAAGATTGTTTTACAACGTTTAATTTAAATTAAATTAAGAATAAAATAAAAAACAAACAGGTAAGTTAGTACCTTCATAAAAAATAATGATATAGGTCTTTTCAGGTCCTATATTCGTATACGCTTAATCCAAATATGTGTTACGCTAATGGTAATTAATTGAATGTTATTCATAATTTTTAACCATTATTGACATATGAAATCATTGTTGTTTAGTAACTTTCATTGCAGATCAAATAAAATTTAAATAAATAAATAATCAGCAAAATGAGAGCTAAAAGTAATCAATTGGTCACATTTAGCGGTGATTAAGTATTAATACTGCAACCTTGTTACCGATAAAAGTAATAAACTGCAACAAAAAAAAAATGGTTGCCTGTAAAGTCGGTATACGGGCGAAAGTTTTACGTGACAACGACTTTGAGTGGTAATATATTTTAATGTGAATATTCATTCGTATTACTATACGAATGAATATTCTTCCTACTGGAAGAAGGATGAAATAATAGTAACAATTTAAAACATTAATTTATACAAAGAATCTTGCACTGAATTTCTTATTAACAAAATTTCATTTTTACCTTTACACATACATACGTATTTATATGCTGACGATGCTTTGCCACAGTATAGGTCCTATGCCTATCTCTCTCACTCTCTTTCTCTCGCTCTGTCTCTCTCGCTCTTAGGCGGGCTAACTGTGCTCGAGTGGAAGGGACGCGTGCCTTTCACTTTTTATGTCTGTCTCTCTCGCTCTTAGGCGGGCTAACCATGCCCGAGTGGAAGGGACGCGTGCCTCTCACTCGCTCTCATTGTGAGCGCATAACGCGAGCGGAGCGTAACGCAGTTTCTTGAAGTGTCACCCGGCGAGCGTAACGCAGTTTCTTGAAGTGTCACCCGGCAAACCAATTTATAAGACGTTATCACGTCAAAACCAAACTGTATGGGTTGGGTTAAGTTTAGGATATTTAAAATTAAATAAAAGTCTAGGTTATGCGTGAAACGCCCCTTATGTCACTCCCACATACGTCAGCTAAAATAGATACTAAAGAAATAAAATAGGTGAACAATAATTTAAATTGGTTATATTTTACTATTTTAGCACAAAAATATGTAACATATTTGAGTGAAATTTTGCATTAAATTGAGGTTATAAATTAGGTGCAACTTTATTATTTTTGATGGCAAAATGATTTTTTTGGTGATAATTTTTCTATTTTGATTGAAAGACTACAAATATTTTGGTGGTAGTTTTTATATAAATTGTGGATCGAATTTAGGTGATGATTTACTTTTTTTTGCTGATAATAAATATTTGTTTTGGAGATCAAATTTATTATTTTTGGTTATCGTTTAATTACAAGCCCATTCACAATACTTAAAAATAAGACTAACGTATTTTTTAATTTATGTAGATTTATAACAGCGACATCTATCAACCAACTGACGTACTACACCAATGCGACGAAAAGTCTCTCCAAAATGTTTGCCACTAGATGTCTCTGTATATGTCACCGCGCCGCTCACCGACGGATCATGATCGTCGCCTGTTCGTAATTTGCCTAGGTAAATTGTAAGTTTGTTGAGGTTAATTAGACAATTTCATTTTAACTTTACAACAATAACACCGTTATCCCTATTTTTTTGATTCATACTTATTTATACTTATTAGAAGAAAAGCAAAGCTGCAACTAGCTAATAAAATACCTACAGCTCTAAAGAGTTTTAATTAATTGAAATTAGATCTAAACAAACAGAAAAATATCAATACTGGTCAGTGTTTTAAAAATGCTTACTCGACTAATTTATAGGAGTCTCAATTACTGACAATAAGTCTATATTTTCGATTGTTTAAACAAATAGTTTATTCGACAAACTTAAGAACGGCTGTCTCTACACCGGGCCCTTTCCATGCTCGGGTCGTGAGTGTGCACATAAAAAAATGTCTTGACCGTGCTCCGTACGTCACCCGGCTCGGTCACGTGCGTAGGTATATTTTATACGGACACACTTGCGGCACGGACTCGGCACGGTTTAGCGTAAGCCATCCTTTACTCCTAAAGCTTTACCGTGATATAGTATAGCTAAAGGTACGAAATTTTCCCAAAAAAATCACCAATTTTGCATTTATGCTTTTCAAAATTTTAAAATTTCGCATTTTCGCATTTATACTTTCGAAATTATAAAATTTGGGTAAATTTGGTATTTATTAAGCAAAAATTCTTGTTTAGTAATTTTATTACTAAATACGAAAGTAAAGTTTAATAACATACAAAATTTCAAAATAATTTTATTAATTAAAAGATAACATTGTAGACATTTTAACATTCGACTCCTTAAGCGTCGTTCTTCGGTCCGTTACGACGACATTGTACATGCTGAAGAAGCGTTCAGCGTCCACGCTGTTGGTTGGACTCCAAATACTCTGTAATGCTGCTTCAGCAAAGGACGGAAAGTTGAATTTGCCGGCCAACAATATGTCCTTTACATGGGGTTTTCATTTATATTAATAGACCGAAGAATTAACCTATGAAAGTGCCATACCCATCTATTAGCTCATTCTGAGGAGGTCATGGGAAAAAAGAACAATACCATACATTTCGCGTTTATTCGCATTTATGTGTAATTTTCGCATTTATAATCTATTTCGTAAATACGAAATCTTCCGTACCCCTAAGTATAGCTAGTTTAGGCGTCACGTATTGATTAATGACATTATGCACGATGGGCATGTTAATTGATTGTTAATTCCCGTCTATTGGTTATATTAAACCGATTAACATATAATTACACACACGATCGCATGCGGTTATAACACGGTTATGTGTAGATATAGATTTTGGACACTACCGGCCGAATGTTCACGCCATTCAAATGTAAGCGTCGCTTACAGTCGCTTTACAGTACGTGGTGTCAAGATTAAACGAGATCGCAGTAGAATTTCGAGTTTAAGCGTGTACTTAACATGTAAGACGCTCTTAAATATTTGAGTGGCGTTTGAAAATTTGGGCGTACGTCTGATAAAGTTTATGCAAATAGCTACTATGTACTTTTTAAAGTTACATTTTGTTGACGCATAGGTAGCTTTTTAAGTTGTTTTTTGTTGCGTGCGGACAAAGTCCCGGGGTATTTTATAATAGCGATTTGTTTTAGCTTTAACATAGTTTTACAAATATTAAGTATTTCAGGGGGGTTACCAAAAGTATTTGCGCTACAAAGTGATTCGATAGCGAACATCAAAAATGTATGGAAATGACATTGACGTTCGATATCTCACACGTGACAAGCGCATGATTTATCGAATGTCATTGACAGTTTCATACATTTTTGTCGATATATCAGCGATATCGCCAATCGAAAGATACTTTGGATAGCCCCCCGAACCGTGTACCGCGTGGATCGGTAACTAGATTATTTTAAGTAATTAAAAGTTATTCCAATATTTCCTTGCCCTTGGGACGACTTAAAACGATAATTTAACTTTAAAAGCTTTATATTACAAGTATTACCAAGTTCTATTCATTTCAACTTTACGCTTATTAAAAGTTTACGAGTCGAACAGGGCTGCGTTAAACAACGGGTATTGTACGCTAATGTTACAAATGTTACAATATTTTAACAGTGGTAGAGCCCGCTTTAACATCTTCGCACGACTTGTCCGGCTCGCCCGGTGAAATACCACGACCACCACAGAAGACAGGCGTCAAATGGAAGCAATTCCGTGTTTCGTTCGATTAGTGTGGTGCCGGAGGACTAATTTTAATCCACTTTCCCTTCCTATCTTTTTCTTATAAGGAAATGATGGGAAGGAGAAGTGGATTT
Organism: Papilio dardanus tibullus; assembly: GCA_013186455.1. Lineage (NCBI taxonomy): Eukaryota > Metazoa > Arthropoda > Insecta > Lepidoptera > Papilionidae > Papilio > Papilio dardanus. Next base: position 503,545 of record QDHC01003632.1, on the reverse strand, counting down.
GTTGGGGGAGGGGACACATAGGAAGGGAAATTATCCTCCTCCTGTGCGTCTCCTCCCTCGTAGACTATTGGTAGGCAACGCATCTGCAATTGCAGATGTCTATGGGCAGCGGTCGCTTCGCTATTTCAGCGAATCCAAGTGGCCGCTTGCTCGTTTGCCACTTTATAATTTAAAAAAAACATTCTTGTAGGATCTGATAATAAATGTCTCGGCGTATAGAATACCAGCTGTTGCTCGCGACTTCGTCTGCGTGGAATTTAACATAGCCTATGTTACTCGGGGATAATGTAGCTTTCTATCAGTGAAAGAATTTTTGAAATCGACATCGTAGTTCTTGAGTTATTTCAATAGATACAAAAATACAAAGTTTCTCTCTTTATATTAGAATAGATCAGTACATCCATTAACCCCGCATTTTAATGACGTCCCTTACAATTAATTTGCTTTATAAATTAAATAACATTAAATTAGTCTATACGAAGATTGGCAGAGCTGGCACCTTTTGCCACACCTTATCCTTCCTATGTGTGTTTTTCTGTTTTTTTTTTTATGTGTGGCAATAAATGTATTTTGTTTCTTTCAGATGTTTTGACATAGCACTATGGAAAATAAATAATTATCGCTAAAGCCGGCTACAGACGTACACTTTTTTAACTGTGAATTTGAACTACACAGTCGAAATGTACAGTTTTCAGTTTTGTCTACACTCGTCAGTTTTAATTGCGCAGTCGAACTATACAGTTAAAACTGAGCGTCTATAGCCGGGTTTACATCACGGACAGCAATTGATAAAAGTATAAGAAAGGAGATAAATACCAAGAAGGTAAGCATCCTATTCAATATAACATTAAACTTAAAGTTTTTTTACAAATATAATATTTCTTTACATGGAACTAGAAAGTTTGACATGGTAAGCTTGGTTCAGTTACTGTAACAAAGTTCTTTTCAATTCAGTTCAACTTTACGCTTATTAAAAGTTTTAAGTGTAACAAAGTTATGTTAAACAACGCAAACGATTATGTTTTATACATATAGAGACTATAAGAGTTTGTGTTTAAGAATATTTCTACGAAATTAGTCAATTATTGATGAAGTTGTTTAATGTAATCGAGTTTTCGATTTTAGTATGCAAATATCTGGTCATCATTTAATGTTATTTTCATCGTATAAAATAATGAAAATCTCTTTTTTTAATACGTATAATAATTAAAATAAAAATAATTTATAAAAAACAAACAATAGAAAATGCATTGTTTATATCCAATTAAGTTGGCAACATTGTTTCCGGTGGCGTATAATCTCTTAAGGTGAGTGCAAAAGGAAAATCCAAACAATACGCGTGGAGAAGCGGAGTAGTTGAGTAACGAAATTGAAACACGTTCGGGAGCTCACAAGTCAGGGCGTCGCGTTACAAAGCCCCGCACTGAGCACTGTAATTGCCAGTTAATCCCGCCCTCTGCCAGACAACACTTTGTTTTGCCTTCGTCATTGCAACACTGTACTATGTATAATGCGAGTCACACGAGGGAAGTACAGGTACAACAGTACTAATACACTTTGAACGCACAAGCCGAGATAGAATAGCACAATGTTTGCATTTAAAGTACAATAGCAGTACTGCTCTGTTTACTGCTCTATGATACTGTTCAGCATTCGTGTGAAACAAGCATTATGAACAACTTTAAAATATGTCGACTGCAATGGTTTGCTTGAATTGATATTGGAGTGGAGTAGACACGAAAATAATTAATATAAATACTTAAAAAGATTTAATGTACGTGTAAAATCGACTAGTACTTTGTAAGTAACGTTCTTTTGAAGTCCATATGCTCCGTATCTTTTCAGTGACCCTGAATAAATAAATATTACCGCAGCATTAAAAGAGTTATTCGTAGAAATCTTAAACATGGTGGTCTTGCTATTGTACTATTTGTATTTGGGTTACACTAACGTCTTTTTTTACGATTGGTTGCGTCACATACATCTGGTGGTATATTATTAGAACAAAATACCATATAGGAGAGTTTATTGGTTGGGGTAAACAGAGTGGTGCTGTTTTGTTCTTATTGAATTTAAAAAGTTTAAAAGTTTCTTTGTATTTTTCTTATATTAACTTTCTAGCGAGCCGCCCCGGCTTCGCACGGGTGCAATACTGATACTAAATATACTACAAAAAGCGAAAATATAAATATTTACATTAGAAACTATAAAATAACAGTGTTTCTCAAATATCTAATGGATGTTTTTATACGTATAAACCTTCCTCTTAAATCACTGTATCTATTAAAAAAAATGCATCAAAATCCGTTGTGTAGTTTTAAAGATTTAAGCATACATAGGGATATAGGGACAGAGAAAGCGGCTTTGTTTTATTCTATGTTGTGATGGTTAAGTATAGTTTCGTCAGTTTATTCTATTTTGTCATTGTTTAAGCTTTTATTATCAAAATTGTCTGTTTATATTTAATCGATTGACGTTACACAATTTCTACGCTTGTCAAACTTTCCTCGAATAGTTCGAGAGGAGTTCACTTCAAGAGTTTGTTGAGGGAGTCGCTTTCCTGGTTTGTGTGGGATTAGAATAATGACCAAAAAGTTTGTCGGGCTTGACCCTTGTTTGTTTATTTATAGTTTACTTGTTTGTAAGTATGAACTTATTATTTTACAGATAACTTTAACTGCAGTTTAGGTTTCACGGTAACATTTTATAGCTTGAGCAGGAAAATAGAAATGCTGTCCTGTTGACGCCGCAATTTACTCTTTATTTATATGGTCTTTTACTACGACAAAGTGTTTTTTTTTTATCAAAGTATAAGTAGGAACATTCTTTTAACAATCTGCAATTGCAGATGTCTATGGGCAGCGGTCGCTTCGCTATTTCAGCGAGTCCAGGTGGCCGCTTGCTCGTTTGCCACTTTATAATATAAAAAAAAAATCTTCCTAGATTTTTGTTAGAGCTGTAATTGTATTTATATTTAATATGATGTGATTATTATTGGCGGTAATTAATCACAAGTCTTAAACGGAAGCCTGTTAGAAATACTGAAAGCTGGGGATAAATCAATTAAGTGAGCGGGCACTTGACGAACATTTATTTAAAATTTATACGCTTTAAAAGATTTTCCATTAAGAGGAAATAGAATAATGCTTTTAAACTGGTTGCATTTATTATGATTATAATTGTAAGTTTATAATAAGGAGCTGAATTGATAACTAAAGATATTACAAACTAAATTACAACTTTCACCTCAAAGAGTTTTGTAATCATGTTGTTTATGAGTAAGGTATTTTAATTATAAGACTATTATCTGGTAAATAATAGTATATATTAGCAAATGAAAGGTTAATCAAAAGAATTAAAGGATCCGTTCCTGCAGAGTGGGTCGACGGGTAAGCGGCGATGAACTGTAGGATTAGCGGACAATTACAACAATCTGAGTCGACGTTAACATGTCGGTTAATGCCAAATTATAGAACACTGGCTTTAACAATTTTATTTAGGACGTTATTTATATATTTTTTAACGTTGACGTGATGTAAATCAATGACGATTATTGTTCAAAAAGACGTACACATTTAAATAAAAAAATGTCTTTGGTTTTGTCTATGGACGTATTTTTTAATCAAATTGTTGATTAAATATACATACTACTACTATAAATAGTATTAATTAACTAGGTAAATAATTATCAGAATAAGGGCCCGATACAAAAGGCAGTTATTTTGGAAAGGTCCCTTTCTCCGCAGCCCTGACCACTGGTTGCTTGAGACATGGGATTCCACAGCTGGTGGTGCACTATTTTTACACAATATGTTTTATTGTTTTTTAAGTGACATGTATTATACAGTGGGAACTTGATAAGCGAGAACTGGATGAGTGAGGAAACTCTATAAGCAAGAGTCACGGTATGCTCCCTAGGGACGATTTTCATAAGAAAGAAATTCGAATAAGAGAGAAACCTCTACAAGCGACACAAATATTGCGGTCCCATGGATCTGGCTTATCAAGGTTCGAATGTATATTATATCTATACTAATATTATAAAGAGAAAAACTTTGTATTTTTGTATGTATTGAAATAACTCAAGAACTACTGGGCCGATTTCAAAAATTCTTGCACCATTAGAAAGCCACATTATCCCCGAATCACATAGGCTATATTTTTTTAATTCCACGCGAACAAAGTCGCGTACAACAGCTAGTATGTAAATAAAATTATACGGGGAATAAGTAGTAATAGTATAGTTAGTTACATTTACCTCGAGTCTCGAGATCGTCTGCAATTTAGCCTCTTCCACAGATATCTCTCGGCCTCGTCTCGAATGCGTATCTCAAGATTAAAACTAAATGAGATTAAGATTTAAATCCACTCTAGTTTTATTTTATATTAAAGTGTATTACATTTTTATTTACTATTTTTACGAAATAGTAATAAACTAATAAATAGGAAAGGTGTAGTATAAAATACCGATACAGTTTTGGTCCTTTATTTCTGGTCCATAATTATGACGTAGTGGAAGTTTTTATATTTTTTTTAATGGAAGATTCATGTTTAAAATTAAGACTAGTGTAATTTATTATGTTCAAACGCCACTCAAATTTAAGCGTCACTTAAAATTTTACTACTATCAAAATTAAAAGATATCGCCGTAGAATTTGAAGCTTAAGAGTGGACTTAAGACGCTCTTAAATATTTGAGTGGTGTTTGAAAATTAGGTTGTAAATCTAATAAAATGTATAAAATCTATGTAAAATAAATCAAAGGTATTGAGTATAAATCAGAGTAACTATGCAAGCTATAAAGTTTTCATGCGACCTGCTTGTCCGACCCTTTAAGATTAAAGTTATAAATAAGATAATAAGTTTTGACCCTCGTCTGGAATCTGCGTCGTCTATTTGTGTGTAATTCTATTGATATTTTCATTTTGTTAATTTATTAGTAATTTCTAAATATTATAGCTCGTTTCATAGTCTATTGGTTGGAGTCAAGATAGAGTCAATTAAATGGCCGCGGACGAAACCGACAGGTGCCCGCGATCCCGCCGTAATGCGTTTGAGAGCCGTCAGGTTTTAGTGGGTATTCTAGTCACCTTCTGTGGCCAGCGAGTCCCACACTCCCTACGCCATTGCACTGCCCGGCGTAGGGGCGCATAAACGCATTTCCTGACGTTAAAAAAAAATAAAAAATAAAAATAAAATAAAATAGAGTAAAATAAATGTCCGACACTAAAAATAATTTATAATAAGTAACTAATAACAGCAGTAGAAACCTACTATTAAAATCTAAAAAAATAAGAAAGAAATTTCGTCAACTTTTTGTAGTAGGATTGAATTTAATAGATTCCATATTAGTCGTCTATTTTGATTTTAACATTTATTACGAGGGTTTTGTTTTATTTTTGTCCACATATTAAGTTAAAATATACTAATACAAATAATAGTTTATCTAAAACAATATAATTTTCAATATAAAGTGAGTAAACTATGCCCGACTTAGTTCCTGAGGAAAGTTCCGCAGCACCGCCGTGTAATTGATCAGATCTATTATTCACTGATGAAACTCAAACTTCATTTTGAAATAACTTTCCAACAACATTTAATTAAATATCCTGTTTTAGAATAAACATTATTTATTATTTACAAATTCGTATAAAAAGAACTATAAGTAATTTCTCTGTGACTTTGTTAAAATTAAAACATAAAATATTGCCCAATTAATTTTCTTTAAAAAAAAGTCCTACGGGAAGATAAATAAAGTCCTGTTTATTTGTTGTTTATCGCTTGTAAGGTCAATTCAAGATAATCAGAGTAAAGGAGAAACGGAAACCTTCAAATACAATTAACGGTTTAGATGGGCTCAATTACTGTTCCGAAATATAATAAAATACAGAATAGAATTTCACAAATAAATGAATCTTAACTTTACATTTAGACGATTAGATTTCAACGCAATTATTTCATTTATTTAAAACATATTTTATTAACGATAGTTTATCTATAACTCGTAACAATGTATAAAAATTGCTTTGTTATATTATTTAGTAGCACTTGAGATTATTTTTAAGCAACTAGTACTACAGATTTCTACGCAGCAGATATTATTCTAATATTTAGCATATATTTTATTTATTAATAGACTTGAAAATACATCAGAGCATTAATGTTTTAAAAGAACAACAAAAAATACTCATTGAAATGGTACCTGTAACATTGTTTTCCATTGATTAAAACACGCATTTGCAGAGGAAAGCGAGACAGAGTTAATGGAAAACATGTCTGGAACGGCAGCGATGAACCGGACACGACTGCTCTGTACCGTTTATTATTCAACAAAGTTGCCGCCGATACTGTCCATAGCTGAAGCGTTTTTTTCCACTCTCTCGTTGTAACGTATGAAATGTCTTTGACAAAAATGTATATTAAAATCACTATGCAATATGGTTAGAATCTATTTGCAGTCGAACCTGGAGCGAAAGTTTAAAACCGCGATTTTTGTCTCGCTTATAGAGGTTTCTCGCTTATCCAGATTTGACTCTACCAAAGTAGAATATATTTTTATATGATTATCTCCTGACCGTTCTTAAACTACGGGGTAGGTATTGGATGAAAGTTTATTACGATGTTCTGACTACGCCAGTAAAATGTGCTCTAATAAATTTAAAAATTAATAGTTATTATTTCGTTTTAGTAAAAACTTCTTGCTAACTACTAACTATTTTTTACATATTTTACACCGTTCATGTAATACGACCACTTCGTAATAAATAATGAAATAATAAAAATAAATCTAAATATGTCTCACTTCGACATTTTTAAGACTGTCATTTATAACTGAAGCAAACTGCAGTCAGGTGTAAATAAAAAATAAAGAAATGAATCCAGACACTTTGGAAAGTTTTTTTCATAATAAATTTAATGAGGAGTTTGAGGAGCATCGCATTTCTGTTTCGTCGAGTTGTCGTCGGCTATTAAAACGGGGCGTAATGCCAACGACTAATTAACTCTCACTTAGAAAATTGTTCGCAATTTATCTGCAGTAAGCTTATCTTGAACTTCCAAGCATCGGAAACTGCTGGGAGAAGTTCTTTATGCTCCATAACTATGATACTATCTAGTAACTATTATTGCAATTGCTAATAAAACAAGCGTTAATAATGTTCATCTTTCTATTTTTATGTGCTATAAAAAGTTTACCTGCATATTCCAATTTGAACAATGGGTTAAAAACTTTTATTATTTTTTTTCATATTATTTTCAAACTCTACCTCTATTCTTAATAAAAATGGTGTTGTTTAATATTGTGTCATTAGATTAGGTCATTAATAACTTTGTTAAAATAAATAATGAAAATTATGTGAGCTACATAACTAGTCTTGTTTCCTTTTACATTCACGACTGTTCGTGACATTTTATTTACTAAAATGAAATTCACTTACATTTTGTACATGAATATTTCAAAAGGCTCATGGATTCCCTAGACACCTGAAGGGTTCAAAGTGACACTAAATAAACGTTAACAAAATAATTATGATAAGGACACTCATATAATATAAGGCATGTTAGTTTTTGCTGTTTAGCTGTTAAATGATTTCTCACTCTATCATAAACACAAAGCGAAAATTTTAGTAAAAACCATCCAATAAAATTCGAGAGTTTTTCGAGACAATTTGACTGTACAATAACATAATAAGTACTTAAACTCTTTACCATTCTCTACATTATTAATGTAAGTACTTGGTCATGTATTGTTCGTTAATGTTTTAAGTTGTAAATATGTAAAATGTTCAATTCCCGTTGGGACTTCGTTAAGCACGCGACTGACTTAATAGAGGTAATTATTCTAAAAAATGAATGGACTATTTTATAGTCGTAGTAGAATTTGACGTAATTTTACGTCACAAAAAGTATTTTTATTAATGCAAATTATCTTAACAGCATACTATTTTGTAGCATACAAAATAAATTAAAAAGTGCAACGTAAGTCGCCACTAGCAAATGCCTCGGAACAAATAACAGTTTGTCCGATATCCAAACGGTTGATGTATTATTCATGACACTTCGACGGAACCGCAACCACTAAACTGAAACTTATTTTCTATAACTTTACCGTATTGTGGAAATTAAATAGAATGAATGAGATGTATGGATATATATAAACTTATTCCTGTTTGTATTTTTGGATTATAATCTTTGATAGACCGAGTTTTTTTATTCATCTCCTATTAGTTAAGGTAAAACTACAACATACCATAGCGTCGAGAGATATCTATACTAATATTATAAAGAGAGAAACTTTGTATTTATGTATTTTTGTTTATATTGAGATAACTCAAGAACTACTGGGCCGGTTTAAAAAATCCTTTCACTGTTAGAAAGCTACATTATCCCCGAGTAATATAGGATATATTTTTTGATTCCGCGCAGACGAAGTCGCGAATCACAGGTGGTGTTAAATAAGCCAATATTTTTTGTCAAAAATCACAAATGGCTGAGGAATTTTGTTAAAGAAATAAATAGAGGTCGATTTACGTTCGCGAGCTAATATCGAGTAAAGATTAGATCGGTGTCAAAGTGCCAATTTAGCACGCGTCCGTGACGTTACGTTTCTCGGGTGACGAGTCGATCAAGTAACGAGGGTGTTGCCTTATTAATGGAATTTATGAAGCCCTTGAGAACTTATCACTACTTCATCTAACTACGTAATCGACACCTGATATTCAGCCACTTGGTCTTTACATAAATAAGTTTTTTAAGATCAGACATTATTTAATTTTAGTGATATTCTATTCTCAGTCAAGAAATGTATTGTTAGTATTGCTTTTTTTTAACCTTTCAACTTTCAATTTATTCATTCATTGTGCTCTGAAGGCCATGTTAGGTCAACAGCATAAGGTATTGGCCATTCACGGCCTCGCTAGAGATATAGTTGTATGTATCTATCCTGCTCTATAGACGAGATTCCGACGCACTCTGCAGTCGACAGAATCCACGGCAGACGGCGACTAAACGACAAGAGCATTAATTTGTATGAAATCGATTCCGATACAAGACTGCAGTTGCGGTAGCATTTTATTGTTTCTTTCATTCATATAAAATGCATC
>QDHC01003632.1:480906-494231 GCA_013186455.1 Papilio dardanus tibullus | reverse complement strand
TATAATAAATCACTTTAAAAACATACTGCAATAGAAAACATGATTTAAAATAGTCTTCCAGACAGTGTCCAAGATTTATTGGTGTTTTCAAAGTCATTCTTACTTTCTCATTATTTAACTACTTTTGAAATAAATAATTAACAGTGTTAGTATAAAATGGGCAAGCTCTCTCTGCTATTGAGAAAATGTAGAGTTACGATTTAAAAATAAAAGCGCTAGGCAGTTCAGCGATTGCATTTTTTAACGAGCTGTTGTTTACGACTTCGTCCGCGTAGAATTAAAAAATATAGCGTATGTTACTCGAGAATAATGTACCATTCTAGTGGTGAAAGAATTTTTGAAATCGGCCCAGTAGTTCTTGACTTATTTCAATACATACAAAAATACAAAGTTTCTCTCTTTATAATATTAGTATAGAAATAGTAAACAATAATAATATTTTACTCTGTTGTATTCTCTATACGATTTAATATAAAAGTATGAAAAAATATATAATCTGTACTAATATTATAAAGAGAGAAATTTTGTATTTTTGTTTGTATTGAAATAACTCAAGAACTACTGGACCGATTTCTAAAAATCTTTTACCATTAAAAAGCTATATTATCCTCCAGTAACATAGGCTATATTATTTAATTCCACGCGGACGAAGTCTAAGGCTAGTTAAGAATATAAAGAATGATATTTGAATCAGTTTTCAGTGCGATTTCAAGGTTTCGTTTAGAATAGCAGTATATTTTATTCATGTGAGTTTATGCAGAAAAGTTGAACTAAATGTAACCGCCGCGCCGCGCCGCGCCGCGCCCGTTACGTGTTCACATATCGAGTTCACATTTTAAACATTTGTATTAAAAGTAGAATATATTATAGTGAAACAAGATCTATTTATATTTTCAAATATACATTTTATTATTTATTATTGCCTCAGAAAGGACAAGTGTTAAAAATAGAGTTGTTGTTTACAGCTTTAGATTTCAATTGAATGCGTCAGATTTCTTCGTACTCTAGGGGTTAGTCTTGGTAGTTAAAAATATCTAAAAATTTTACATTTACAATGATCACTCAGTGCGTCGGTGGCTTAGGGGTTTAGCTCTTTACTTGTAATCTGCAGGTCCCGTGTTCGAATCCCGCTATGTGCCAACGTGTTTTTCGATTTTCGAATTTCATATGTACAAATTTACCCGACGACCTTACTATGAAGGAAAATATCGTGATGCAACCTGCACATATCGGCGAAGAAATTCAAAGATATGTCTGAAGTCGACCAACCCGCAGAGTGGTTGTCTATGGCCTAGTCACCTCTTAGGGGGTAGGTTCTGCGCCCTTCGGTGGGGACGTATGAGTGAGCTGGTGATGGTGATGATTGATAACTTTATTTACATTATAAGTCTTGAATTAATAAGTTCCTATCAAAAATGTATTATAGTCTAATTTTCTGATCAATTTACTTTATTACAATAAAATACCAAGTCTAAAAAAGTATTTTCACTTCTTGTGATCTACTAAAAAAAATGAATAAAACATGAGCTGTTTGGATTGGGCAAGCGAATATCAGTTTACGCAAACTTTTATTTTCACTTTTTTTTGTGCAACTTGAACGAATCAGGTACAAAATGTAAATTTTTATAAGAAATGACGCGGCAACAGAATACGATTACCTATTACAGGGTCAGGTAGAAACTACTTGCGTATATTTATTTTAAAGATTCTGCTTAATACTAAGTTAAAATCTGTTGAATCGCTTTTAATACAAACAAGGTTTGAAAGAATTTCAATCGAGTTCCAATCAAATATGAATAAAATAATTTTAAATATTCCTAAATTGTTAAATCTTTCGTGAGACGTGAGAGGGCGATCGCCCTGATAATGGACTCCCGAAGAGTTCGAAACTAGTCGGTACCGTTCACCGAAAATTATACGTGAGTTTTTAGCCCTTTTAAATAAATAAAGTTAAATATTCTTATTTCATTTTTAATAATTTTTGGTTATCTTCCTCCATAGGTTTTACGTCATGTTTTAAGGATGTTAACAAATAATAATAAATATAAACAGCTTTGTCTACTAATAAGAGAGATACTAAAATTAATAAGAAAGTTCAAACGTAAACTTATAAGAAAGAAAATGAATAGCAGGTTCATTTAATTTAAAAATATCAAAAGGATTTTACTATCATAATAAAATAACATCGATTTATGACAAGAAGTAACACCCACTAAATATTTTATAGGTGTCAGAGTACCAATTTACGTACCACTCGCTCTCTGTCTCATTAATCAAATAACGAAGAGAGAAATACTTCAGTATAAATATGAAAATATTTGTTATTTTGAATTAATTATAGTTTTTATCGTTTTTACTATTGGAGAGAACAGAAAGAGCTTCGCATGAAATCTGGCTATTTAAATAACTCAAAAGTTTGTATTAAGGACCTGTGTCATTGGAAATTGATTATTATTATAATATCCAGGTATCATCTATAATGTTCGTCACTTTTACTGTGACTACCATGTAGAGCAAAACCTCAACTTTTAGGTTAACTACTGTATCATATTTCCTTAAATATAAACGTTGCTTGACTGAACTCGAAACTGGAGTGATTAATTCATGGCACCGTATTCGCTGGGAAGCCGACACCGACGGTGAATCGTACACTACAGGGTAAAAATGCGAACTTTGTTTCACAAACACGGCCAACGGCTGCACAGACTGACTGAAACATTTTCATTGTGTCTGCGCGCCGCTCGATTTTTAATCTTCCCGCTAGTCCTGCTGTTATTTTACTACGAGTAGAAAAAAATGAATTTTTTGAGAATCTACGCTTATCTAAACCGCTTTTGTTTGTGTGGAAAACGACTATATGACCATAACATAGTATGTAAAGCTAAAAAGGTTAGATACTGAATTGTGCTCATATTAAAGAACTCGTCTACAACTGTAACAAAGAACTGCTATTTTATATAAAGAACGGTATAAGTAGAGCATAAGGATATTAGCCTTACTCAACAAATAAACATTACAATACAACATTCGTTTTAGTTTAGCGAGGTTTTAGAATGGAAACTCACATAGGTTGGCTTTTTTTTATATTTTCAAGTGGCAAACGAGCAAGCGGCCACCTGTATTCGCTGAAATAGCGAAGCGACCGCTGCCCATAGACATCTGCAATTGCAGATGCGTTGCCTACCCTTAATCTACGGAAGACGAGACGCACAGCAAGAGGATAATTCCTCTCCCTATGCGTCTCCTCTCCCGGAAAATCCACTTCCACTTCCCATCATTTCCTATAGGAAAAGGATAGGAAGGGAAAGTGGATTAAAATAAGCCTATTTTTCATTGCCTGGAAGAATGACTAGTAAAGTCACTCTTTCCTTTATTGTATGATGAAAGATTAATTAGTTACGAAATGAAAGAGAATGTCAATAGATACGCAATATGAAGTTACACCTCTAATAATACAACATTCGTAGTATTGCATTATTAATGAAAAAGCTAACCGCTTTGTTCGATTGCGTAGAGCGGCTATAATAATAAAAGCCTGGACATATTAATCATTCAGATTCGATCAGATAGCGATTTCGAATTTATAATAAGCGAAGACGGGTTAAATAACCCGTTGGCTTCATTAGACCGAGTTTACGACAAGAACGGATATTTTTCTTCGGCTAAAATTCGTTTTTATTGCGACCTCGGTGTAATGAAGTAGGGTAAAAGTAATTAGAAATTTTACAAGATACCACTAGACTTAATTTAAGAGTTTTCAGTTTAGTTTTCAAATCCAGGTGAACGAGGCAGGTTTGTGCCTACATAATTAGGCATTTACTTACTCCGCTGGCGCAACGACCAAAAGTGGGTCTTGGCATCCAACACCTGAGAGCGCCATCTTCGCCTGTCCTGAGCGGTCTCCTGCCAATTATTACACACATCATTTGGTAGAAGTTTTAAAATTATTAAGTGAGTTGAAAATGTAAAAAAAAATACTTTGCAGTCTATAATTTTATTAGACCAAATAAACATCTTTGAAATGATCTCTAGTTATAAGTTTTGTAAGGTGATAAAATATTTTATCCAACTCTACAATTACCGAATACGAAACAAAAGTTTAGCAAAAAAAGTGTTACAATAAGAGCAACAAATAAAATAAACGTATCTTCAGGGAAATAAAAGTAATGGCGAACAACGCAAGACTGATGGCTGCCTACGCCGTTCCTACAATCATATGTTTTATTCATCACCAACAAAGAAACTCAAGCAGAAAACAATGTTTTTAAAACTCGATAAAGGTTTAAAATGTAACTTGAGGTAAAAAAGATCGATGTTACTAATTAACTCATTGTAACCTTGAGTTTCCATTGCCGAAACATTTACAAAAACATATTGTCCTCTTACTTTTTTCGAGGAGAATGATAGAAAAGACAATCCCCCTTATTCGGAAAAAATGTATAAAGTACTGCAATAAACGAGGACTAATAAGTCGACGATTATACGATACTGGAGGATACTCGGAACTAAATACGATAGACCAGGTGTCTCATTGGACCCAAATTATGTATCATAGGAAGTCCAGGAACAAGGATGTTCTGTATTTTGGAATAAATTTTATGAATGTATCAATACCAAACGTAGAAATTACAACAATAGTAACGCTGATTCTCGTTTCGGAATAAAGCGGAATATGTTTTTGTAGACGTCCACGGTAAACAATGCGTCATTAGATTCAGATATCAATTCAGACATTAATAGTCCCGGATTTCAAAAGGAAAAGTTTTAAAAACTAAAATGCTGAAACGTGTTGTTTCGCTGCAACATTGAAATATGCTAAAATTAAATTCTTTCGCTCAAATGCACAGATTTGTTGCGATATCTGCTAACAATGCTCGCTGTATACGACACCGCAAACTTTTTAGTTCTGTACAAAGGTATATTTATTTGAAAAACTTTTCATTCTATTTTCATAAATAAGGTCTTTTTCGTGTTGGGAAATATCTTTTTTTCATCTAACTACTCTCATCTTAAAGATTTAGGCGAAATAGAAATATAGAAACCATCGGTGGACATTTCAAAAGAAACGTTCCGATTATGCCCTACAAATTAATGTCAACTTACCTATTGCTGGTATAAACCTTTTCAAACTGCTTTCTTAGATAACTTTGTTAACACACACAAAAAGAATCACTTCACAGTATTAAATACGAGTACATAAAACATTACAATTACGACACAAGTCTCAAAAAAGTACCCACTGATTGTCATTTGTTTTTTGTGACAATGATGTTTGTAATCATAGACTAAGTAACTAAACTAATTCATACAAAATAACTTAGGTATTGATATCGTTGACAACAGTTAACAGGTATCCAGACTTTTAATTCAGGGGGGAGAAAACACGAATATCAACTGTGTAAAATCGGAGTAATCACCAAGTATACCATATTTTTAATAAGTTATTAAAGAAGTACCGTCAGTAGTTTAGTCACACACACACCAAATCAGTTAGATGGCGCTACTAGTAACAATCAAATGAAAAAAAAACAGTAAGATTTCGGGGGGGGGGGGAATAAATACCTACTGTTCCCCTCGTATACGTGTTTGTGCATTACGATCGTATTTTATACTCCTTTTCCATTTCAATGAACTATGTGTTTAACTTTTTGTCCATTTTGGTTAATGTGACGAATTTAATGTTTGCCGAATTTATTAATAAATCGACATCTGTTACTGCAGTAACCGCACAGACGGACCGGATGTTAATTTATATAAATAATTAATATAGTTACGGTAGGTATGTTATTTATAACCCTACGGCATCATTGGACCGAGTTCGCGATAAAAATGGAGATTTTGCTTCGGCGTAAGTCCGTTGTTATCGCAATCTCGGTCTATTGAAGCCGTAGGCCTATATATATATTTATTTTTGTAGTTAAACTCTCTCTCTAAACTTCGTTTTTCATATTGGAAAATAATCAGAATTCAATCAGAATGCCTAAAACGTTTTCAATATTATGCAAATGTAAAAGTTCAATTTTACAATTTATCTATGACATATAACATTTATAAAGTTTAAAAAAAATAAGAAAAGACCTTCCTCGCCAAGAAGCCATTTTTTATTATTTAAATGATACCAAAAATCAATGATAGTATTGTAGTGATTTCAAAAGACAGATAAGTTTATAATTTTAGGCGATTATGTAAAAAAATAATTTTCCTTGTCCATAATTTAGTAACGTTTCTTGATTAAAGTTATTTTTTCTCTTAACATCACGCCCTGACGCCGGAGGGTGCATCACGCACGTGTTGTCAAATTAATTGAATGACTTCCGTCGGCGGCAGGCCCGCGCGTCCCGCCCCGCCGCCGTCCCGCCGCCCGCTTGATCTCACTTTAAAACTACCAAAGTAAACACAGAAACAAACGGCAGTTTGCATATTGTCTATGGGACTGCACCTCCCCCTATGCACTTGAGATTTTTCCCCGGCGTCGCTTGTATTTTTCATAGAGTTGCGGGCGCGGGCGTGCTCGGGGCGAGGGGCGCGGCGCGGCGCGGGGCGGAGCGGGTCGTGCGGCCTCTCGCGTTCGCGTTTAGTACAGCGCTCAGCAGGAGTGTTGAACGCTCGGCTTCGCAGTCGGCGATCTTTCGTATTCTTCGTTTATTTTCTTTTCTATTCGTTTAATTTGTAACTCCAGTCCTCAAGCCACTTCATAAATGAAACGATCCCTGTCTACTGAGTGAGTTTCGCAGTGTTTACCGGCATTTTTATTTTGACAGTGTCACGTGCGGGAATCGTATTATTACCGGTTCCGGAGTTTTTAAGTGTTTATAACGCAACAAGGCCTTTACTTGACGCAGGTAGAGCCGGCGGATCGTCCGAAGGTGAGATAGTGGCGAGTTTGTTGATGTTTAGAAGAAACCAAACCGACAATAACTTCATTGTCAAGGAAAGTTCTGTCAAGAAAAATTAACACTGTAATACTGTCTCGTTCCAATAGGATTCTTAGAAACTGGAATAGTGTACGTTGTAAAGTGAAGTTTAAAGGTGCCCGTAACTTGACATAACCTTATTTCAAACAAGGCGCGTGTTTTACGGACATGCGCAGTCCGGTTCACCAAAATTATTTATAAGTGTCTTGTAATTTTATAAACAAACTTCGCGTCGTGTGGTTTTTGTGCCGGCCCGGTGCGCCGCTAACGACAAGTGCACGATTGTCCCCGGAATCTTCACACGACGTCCATTGTCACCTAATCAGATATTCGGATTTTTAAATCGAGAGTATCCGTTCACCTGTGGGATTGTGTTTTACCTGCGCGCGCACGGGACTTCTTTAAAAGGTGAGTTGAATGCGAAATGTTTGAATGCACGTAGTGCAGGTGCGTGATAAAAGCAGCCTCATAAAATGTTTTAGTCTTCGTGCGCGGTCGGCCCCGCGCCGCGCCGGCTCGTTTTTTTTTGTAAATAACCAGTTGCTTTGCTTATGCTTTCGGTAGGTTGACTACAGAATGACGTCATCACTTAGCATCCTGAGATTGTGCGTCTCTTTTACACATCAAGAATTATCATAGAAAACTCTTCCTATCGTTTAACTTTTGCCTTTACTTACTTGACTCGCATACTTTTGCTTTTTATAAATTTAAATTTCTACAGCATTCGGGTAGTTTACCTGGACTTTTAGTTCGATAGTATACATAACCTTAGTTTTATAATTTATATTGTTTCGATTCATTCAGTAGGTACTATAAAATAATTTGAGTTATTATTAAATTTTCTCAATGTTCATCTAACTCACATTTTAATTAATGTTAAAAGTAAATAGTCGTTTTTATTTATTCTTTATGGTTTTTCGATTTTTTTTATTTAGTAGGTTTAACACTACTTTTTGAACTACTAATTTGATCTGAAAACTATAAAAGTATTTTAAAGAAGAACCGCGTATACGAGTAGTCACATGTTACGCGTTTTGACAACGTTTGTTGTCTATATAAACAAATTATTGTTTTTTTATACGCGCATACGCACAACCCCAAAAATAAATAGATCCGAATTTGTGAAAATCATACAGAAATTAGGTAATTTTTGTGAGTTTTTGTCAAAATTATTTTACAGCTAATTATACTAATTAAATGTAAACAATCTTGACAGTTGTGTGCGCACGCGCGAACAAACTTTATTGTAATTGTGAAGTAAATATTGAACCATCTGAATATAGTGTACAAAGTTGTATTATAAAGACAAAAGATCAGTTTGTTTGTGATGGGTAAACTCGATAATTATGGCTAGAGGTTGGATTTAAAGTATACATTAAGATATTTTTCTATAATATTCCAAATATTTTGTTAGTTTACGAAGTTCTCCACAGATTATATTTCAATAATGTTTCTCAACTACGAGAATTATATCCAATCTTGTTTAACAACTAATTGTAAAGGATTTATTTTGTTTACAATGTTCTGACCAAAGAGATATTATACATAGAGGGAGCGCTCCATAATAATTTGACGTTAAAATGCGTGCCGCGAAAGAAATTATTAAAAAAGAAAAATCTTGCCAGTATCATGAAAAAAAAATCCCAAGTTTGGGAAAATGTGTGTTATTTTTTTACTTTTTAAAATGAACCGTAGAATAAACTAAAACATTCATTTAGATGTTAATTATCGTTTTTCATTATTATTATTTTATTTAAAACAAATTAAATCTAAACAATTTTTAACAAAGACTATTTTTTGTTTTATGGTTGTTATAATTTTTTAATTAGCGTTTTAAAAATGTCTCGATTAATTATAATATTAAACTTTAGTAAATACTATGAAATAAAATTTAAATATGAGAAAAGAGGTTACATTTGGTCGACTTTTATGTCGGCAAATGTAATATAAAGGTCAACACTAGGAGAAATTTCCCTACGGAAGACCTCCGGAGGTCAAAGAAATTGCCTCACTTTTAGGCTTCGAATGTTCCATCAATAGTATAATATATCTTTGTTTCTGATATAATAACACCCATTATCAGAATGTGTGATTCTAAAATATATTTATCCTGTTATATGGTCTATTATATTGGTGTTATGCATGACGATCATCGCAACATAAATTTCTTGAAGGCGGCAGAAGCTGTACCTTGCGTTGACTCCTGCCGTTTATCATTCACGCTTCGGAGCCACTTAATAGACTAGCTGACTGTTCACCACAATGTAAACTTTATCTTGTTTATTTTAGATATTATATTTGTTTGATGGATAACATTTTCGTAGTTCATACGCAAAGTTCGTTGTACTTCGGCTGCCTTTTGTATTGCACTTGCATTCTGATTATTCAAACGCATACCGGATTCAAAACGATTGTTCATTCGATGCCCATTCGAAGCTCATTTATTATTCTTAGTTTTAAGAACATTTTAATTGTTTAATGTCGTTGAACGCTTTTGCTATTCTATTGTTTTTCAACTTCAACTACAATATAATTTGTTACAATGACTGAAGCTAATAATTTTTTGGCATAAAGCACCTCTATCTGTGACTAAATAATGTCTACTCGTAAGACGTGGTTTAATTTGTTTTCGGTTCTATTAAGTTGTCACCACCTGTCTCATGTTTACGGGTAATTTTCTTGTAAAAATAATTTTAATATTCTTAATGCATTGATGTAATAATATAGAAGTTGGCAGCTTCCGGGATCGTTCTTATTTTATATATTATAAAACGAAATTAGGCAACTGGATCAAAATAAAGCCGTCTGTCGACAAAGCGAAATGCCGCGGCCTAAATACTTCAAACGCGACCTCGGATTGAGGATACAATAAAATTTGCGTCAAAGCCACTCCGCGTCTTTTCGGAATTATGTATTCCAGAAAAATACCTACGCAAATAACACGAAACGTTACTTAACAGTCCCCCAAGCGGTAGACACTATGACATACCGGGAAAAAATACGAATCGAATGACACCTGAATAGTCATAATAGATTCAGTGGTTTAGGGTCCAGGCGATCTCGACAGAACTTATAACCTGCATACCCATAACCAAGAAAACTTATGTCCGTTTTCACCAACCAATCCCTAAATTAATTTTAGATAGGTGTATTTATGCTTAAGGGTCTTTTTGCTTAAATCTAACGGATCACTTGCGGTCTAAAGTAACTTAACTGTTGGTGAAAAAGAAAGTAGTGTTAGGTGACATTTAAATTGGGTTAAGGGTTACCTAAAATTTAGGGATTGTTGGTGAAAACGGCCATTAGTCACGTTAAAACTGAATAGGAATAAGTAGGTGCCTATAAGATTTTTAAATAGTGTTATAAAGTCTAGTATTGTAACGCAAGTCAAATATTCAGTATTTATTCATTGGTGTGTGCGAAGCGAACGGTTCAAGGTTACTCGGGTAAGCGTTGACAGACCGCCGCGAGCGCGCACTCGCTCTTCCTAGGGTTGAATTTTAAATACGTCTTGGTTTTTTTTTACCAGTCAATGCTGCTAGATTAAATTGTACTTATGTATACCATCAAGACGTGAAAAAAATATAAAAATAAATAAATATTTAATATTAATTGAGTTACTTTTTATTACATCGCAGTGTAAGCTATATTTAGTTCGAATATTCCTTGATCCCATATTTCCAACATTTGACATTAATCGGCTTATGAACTCGTCCCTATTTCATTTCATGAAGTTTGTAGTCGTATTATCATTAGTAATCCTCAGACGTCACAGTTAAAATGAAATGTATACTGAGGTCAATGACCTTTCATTAAATCCTACGCAGCCCTGTCCCTAAAGACTGACCGATATTGAATCAATATATGTTTATACCGATACCTAGATCAATACTATTTAATTATGGAAACCCTTACGGATTTAAAGTAGAATATTATTTGCTATAATAATATTTATTAAAGCCAAATCGTAACGTAATATTTTTTTAATCTAACAAAGGTTTATTTTCTTAATTGTAATACATTCATTTGTAGTGTGTGTAGAAACACCGACATAACAATAAGGCAATTTATTAGACACGCTTTGTTGATTTTACATCTTAAAACCTTAGCAACAAGGTTTGCATTTCGTAAACCGATTGTGTTAGTTAAATCAAGGTTGTACACTGTCTGCGGCCGAAGTACGTTTGTTAATTAGTTTTAATTATAAAATAATTTTCGTATTGACTGAACGATACAACAGCCGTTTCAAATTTAAGAACCTACTAGAGTTAAATATCTTTTAAATCTAATATAAATCTTTTTCACAAACCTTATTTTATAGACTTGGACTTACAACTAGTATGTTAAATAATTTAAACAATAATTTCGACTGCTTTTAAAGAGGTTAACACATTTACTGTTTAAAAAATAAATGAAAAAGAAATGCTGGGAGCTAAAACTTTTTTAGTTAAATAAAAACGCTCACTCGGTTCCGAGTGGGGAGCACAGAATGTGTTAAAATAAATAACTCGCTAAAGTAACAGTAGCTTACTTATCTCACTGAATACATATCTAATTAACCAATTGCAAGTACTGCCTAGTAACGCAGCATCGACCTGCACTTTTTATCGCACATGTTTTTAAATGAACTCGAGATAAACATAATCCGAAACCGGCTCTCTTTTTTCTCGGTAAGGATTTCTTAAAGCTAGCCACAAGGCCAACAGTTAAGATATAAAGTCACCAGGTTTAACGACCTGTCTTCCGTGTTACCATTGTAAATATTTGAAGAGTCTCCTCTCTCTAATTCTTGTTACGACGCTATGTACTCGTGAGTTATGTTAACATGTTCGCCTCACCATTTACTTAATGGTATGTACAGTCACTACCTTTCGCGGTGTTCCTAAAGCTACAATCCTTTCAACATCTTGTATGCTTTAAAAGGTCAGTAAATGTAATAATATAGTTTTTGGCACGAAACAAATGAAATAATTTAAGAATTGCCAGTCATCTCTAATCGCACTTTCGGAAATAGCTTCGTTCTTGATGAACCACGACACGCTAGACATCATCATGAAACGAAACAATATTAAAGGATACCTACTGGTTATACATATTGTTTCAAATTCGATGAACACATCGATGGGAAACTAAGTATTTTCAAGGAAGGGTTGATGTGTGGTCCAAGGCAATTTTTCTGTTTCTAAAACACCGCGAACATAGGTGACTGTACATCGGCACACATACCGTACAACTTTAAGTACCAAGCAAATTAGATGTCGCAAGAAAATGGTTCTCTATTGCCCTTACGTTTATTTATTTTTAGTATACTTTTTACACATTAGCTGTTTGAAAATATTTTTGAGAATCAAAGGTAGGCCCTTGCGAGTTTTGATTATGGATCCAGGTAAAGGTTAAGCTTTCGGAAAAAGATTGTAATATAGAATTTTTAAACATGTCTATACTTACTGGCTATGTTAATTATAATAGAATATCTATAGTAGAAACGAGACATTCTGAATAAATCACTAAAATAAACCTAAAAACTTTTAATAACTTTCATTAACTGGATGTCCCATGAAGTTGTAGGCTATTAAGTATCGTATATGTGACTGTAACTGACTAATGTTATGCCTATAGGTGTGCCAGGTTTCGACGGCTTTTGATTATTATTTCAAGCGCTTAAACACGGCGGTAGCGTGAGCGCAAGCCTAATGACAGTGTTAGTGAATTGCGAAATGTGCTTTTAACGACTGACCCTAACATTTTCACACTATACCTAATGCGTATACTTTCATTTTTTTCTTAAATATTCTATCGTTTTTCGTAAAATGAACCTTATTGCTTTAATATATTATTCATATTTGTATAACTACGTTACTTAGCTAGAATTAGGAATTCGTTAGAGTGTTATCAACCTTAACTGGATGAATAAAAGGTTCGTTTTTCCATTACTGAACAGATTCCGGATAATTAATATAAATAGCCCCTTATTTGCCTTGTGGTAGATCAGTGAATACGACCCTTGTATTGTAAATGTTAAATTTGACTGATATTTATAAAATCGCAAGCGAATGAATGTCAATATGATATTTTGAAAGTAATCTTCGTTTTATTTGAGGTAGAGTCACTAATTATTGTGATTTTACAGAACAATATACAATTATATTTTCTTTAGTTAATCTCATGCGAATTGTAACCGATTTTTTTTTATTGAAAATACTAGCGGTCGCCAGCGACTTCGTCCGCTTGAAGTTTAGAAGTTGGAAACAAAGCTTTTCATCTTATTTTAACCCTTTTTAAAATAAGTTTGAAGTAGTAATAGAAACCCATGAACAAAACATCAAGTTTCTAAGACTACCTACACTGTGAAAAAAATTTTTAGATTCGAACTATGACCCCTCTTTTTTGCCCCCAAGGTAAAAAAAATAA